>CM035842.1:81523179-82028179 GCA_020510985.1 Pholidichthys leucotaenia | reverse complement strand
TTGGCCTGCGCCATCCTCATGTGCTCCTGAGCCAAAGCAGTCATTCGATCCAGTTTTTCTCTCATTTTAATGACATACACTACCATTCAAAAGTTTGGGGTCACTTAGAAATTTCCTTATTTTTGAAAGAAAAGCACTGTTTTTTTCAATGAAGATAACTTTAAACTAATCAGAAATACACTCTAATGTCTAATATACATTGCTAATGTGGTAAATGACTATTTTAGCTGCAAATGTCTGGTTTTTGGTGCAATATCTACATAGGTGTATAGAGGCCCATTTCCAGCAACTATCACTCCAGTGTTCTAATGGTACAATGTGTTTGCTCATTACGTCAGAAGGCTAATGGATGATTAGAAAACCCTTGTGCTATCATGTTAGCACAGCTGAAAACAGTTAAGCTGGTTAGAGAAGCTATAAAACTGACCTTCCTTTGAGCAGGTTGAGTATTTGGAAAAAATTATTATTTCGAATACAAATAATTATTTCTAACCTTGTCAATGTCTTGACTATATTTTCTATTCATTTTACAACTCATGGTGGTAAATAAGTGTGACTTTTCATGGAAAACACAAAATAATTGTCTGGGTGACCCCAAACTTTTGAACGGTGGTGTATGAGACCACATTGTCCTGATCACTCGGTGGACTCTCCCAGTGCTCCTTTAATAAGTCCAGTGGGCCCCTCACCTGACGACCATATAGTAATTCAAAAGGTGAGAACCCTGTTGAAGCCTGGGGAACCTCCCGATAAGCAAATAACAAGTATGGAACCCACTGGTCCCAATCCGAGCCCGTATCGGAAACAAATTTTCGCAGCATGTTCTTCAAAGTCTGGTTAAATCGCTCAACCAGTCCATCTGTCTGAGGGTGATATGGGGTGGTCTTAATTCCCTTGATACCCAACAGCTTATATACAGTACCTGCTGCAACGGTTTTGACAAGAAATTTGTTCCACAGTCCGTTAAGATCTCTCTGGGTATGTCTACCCTCGAAAATAACTGAATAAGGCAGTTGGCAACCTGCCTAGTCTTAATAGATTTTAATGGGGAGGCTTCTGGGTACCAAGTTGCGTAGTCACATATCACCAGAATGTATCTATTACCCAAGGAGCTTCTCTCTAGGGGGCCAACTATATCCATCCCTATTCTGTCAAATGGTGTTCCAATGATTGGTAATGGCTGCAGTTGGGCATGGGCTACTCCCCTAGGTGATGTAATCTGGCATGTTTGACATGTTGTGCAGAACTCCTTAATCTGGGTATACATTCCTGGCCACACAAACCTTCTAGCAATTCTTTGTAGAGTTTTCTGGAATGCTAGATGACCTGCCCAAGGGATAACATGTCCCAGTTCCATAACCTTTGGTGTGAGGCCTTGTGGCAAAGCTATAGCCATAACTTCACCTTGCTGTTGATACAAAATGCCCTTTTTGATGACATACACGGCCTCAGCCAAACAATCCGCTCTGCCCTGTTTCACACCCTCAATCTCCGAGACTTTATCAAACCAAGGTTCTAGCGCTGGGTCAGCTTTCTGCAGTGCAGCTATGTCAGGAGGGATGTCAAAGTCTACTGACTGGCTTAGCTGTGGTGTTTCTTCACCCAAGTTCTTCACTGAAGTTAAAACCTTGTCTCTTCTTCTCTGAGCCTTGGATTTTGGCTGCTTAATAGGGCCTGCCTCTATCCCAGAATCATAGAAAGGCAACTCCTGGAGAAAATTGGCAGCCCTCTGTGCCCTGGTTGTCACCATATTACAATTTTTCCAACAGGTGCATCAAGCCTCTGCTCAATAGCGCCACCTGCCTGTCCCTCCTCAGTTTGTTGTCTGTCCCTAACCTGTTGTATGATGTCCAACAAAGTTGGAACATCATTGCCAAGAATAACTGAATAAGGCAAATCAGGCACAAGAGCTACAGGAAGGAGATAAGTTTGACCCCCCACTGTTAAATAAACCTCAGCGGTCGGGTACAACTTCTTATCCCCATGAACACAACTGATATTTACTGTAGACTCACTCCACGAATCTCTAGGGACCGAACTGGGCAGAACAACAGTCTGAAAACAACTAGAGTCTAACAAGGCCTCTTCACACTGACCATTAAGCAAAACAGTCGTTTTATATATTTCACTGTGAACTGGTGCTGACAGAGTGGGTCTTGGAACTGAACATAACAATGAAGGCTTATCATTTTTTGTGGCAGGACATGAATATTGAGTGTGACCAATCTTATTACACTGATAACAGCGTATATCTTTATTAGAAACAAAACGTGACTTTTTGCTACCATTATATCTGTCATTTGTGACCTGACTGGAACTGGAATACAGTCTATTTTGAGCTTGACCACCCCTTTCACCCCCATTAGACTTACTCCGTGTGGTGAAAGAGCCGTCACGGCTGAGAGGAGGTCTCCTGCTCCCAGACCTAGCTGACAGAAAGACCTCCACAAGAAGAGCAGCGCCCTCTGCAGTCTTCGGGTCCCGCTCTTGTATCCAGATTCCCGGTTCCGGGTTCACCATCCGCAGAAACTGCTCCAAAATCAACAGTTCCGAAATGTCTTTTATAGTTGAGGTCTCTGGTTTAATCCATTTACAAAACAGGTCCTTTAAACGTACATAAAGTTCACGGGGGGTTTCGTCCTGATGGATGTCCAGGGACCGAAACCTTCTCCTATAAGTGTCGGGTGTTATTTCATATTTAATTAAAATTGCTTCCTTCACTTTGTCATAATTGTCCATGTCAGCAATGTCCATAAGCACATACGCACTCCGTGCTTTACCTGTGAGCAGAGAAGCCAACTGAATAGCCCACTTTTCTTTACGCCAGCGGCAGACCATAGCAATCCTCTCAAACATCGCCAGATAGTGCTCGATGTCGTCCTCAGGATAGAGTGGATTCAGCCTGGGCTTGTGGTGCATTTGCGTTGTCCTCAGCTGCACCTGCAGTGGTAGGTTATCCTCCTGCGGACCAACCCGACTGGCCGTCACCCCGGGGTCTCCCCCCGAAGCGCCGTCGTCCTCGCTGCGTTCAGCCCGGCTCCCATACTCCTCTCTCAGCTCCGCAACTTGTGACTGCATCTGGCGAATTTGATGATTCATAGTCTGACACCTTTGTTCTTGAAGAGAGGCTTCTTCCTCCCTCTGACGGTCTAGCGATCCTCTCAAACATCGCCAGATAGTGCTCGATGTCGTCCTTGGGATAGAGTGGATTCAGCCTGGGCTTGTGGTGCATTTGCGTTGTCCTCGGCTGCACCTGCAGTGGTAGGTTATCCTCCTGCGGACCAACCCGACTGGCCGTCACCCTGGGGTCTCCTGCCGCAGCGCCGTCATCCTTGTTGCGTTCAGCCCGGCTCCCATACTCCTCTCTCAGCTCCGCAACTTGTGACTGCATCTGGCGAATTTGATGATTCATAGTCTGACACCTTTGTTCTTGAAGAGAGGCTTCTTCCTCCCTCTGACGGTCTCTGACTGTCAGTGAATGTACCATGGACTTCACCAAGCTCTTTAATTCTTCCAGCTCGTCTAGTCCACTGGCTCCTTGCTCCTCAGTTGCCATACCTGCGTCAAAGTCAGTGCAACTTGAATCACTTCCAGCGCCACACGAGTAGGCTGCCCTTTGCAACAGCAGATCAATTTCTGCCTATTTCTGTTACTATCTGGCTCTCTTGCCAATCTTTATGAACCAGCGTCACTTTATTCCATCTGAACACGTAGATCGCCCAAATGTCTCCTGATTCAGCAGACGGAAGCCACTGTTTCTGGCAGGAGGCAGTATAACAGGGACCAGATGCTAGCACTCAACCGGCCCATGATGCTAACGCGAAAACTCGACATACCGGGAGAATTAAGATGAAAACGACGTGGGTGTCGAGCTGGAGTAAGACGGCGGGCAAGGAATATAAGGTACAGACCCGCCCTCCCATCTGTCATTATGGGGAATGTACGATCGATACTCAGAAAGACAGATGAACTAGCGGCTATCTCCCGCTACGATAGCATATACCGGGAGTGTAGCCTGTTCCTATTCTCAGAGATGTGGCTAACAGGACTAGCAGCAGATGCTAACATTGAACTGGAGGGTTTCCACGCAATACGGGCAGACCGAACACCAGACAGTGGGAAGGCACGGGGCGGTGGGGTGATGATGTACGTCAATAACAACTGGTGCAGACCGTAACATATCACGGTTAAGGAACAGCACTGTAGCAAAGACATTGAGTTGCTAGCTGTTAGCATGCGGCCTACATATCTCCCGAGGGAATACTCACACGTGATCTGCATTGTTATTTATGCAAATCCGACGGCGAACGCTGGGACAGTGCGTGACGTCATCCACTCAGTAACTGGCAGGCTGCAGACAGAACACCCAGATGCTCTTCTCCTCATCTCAGGCGATTTCAACCATATTTCACTGTCTCCCATTCTACCCACATTTACCCAGTATGTCACATGCCACACTAGAGACAATAAAACACTGGATTTATTCTATGCAAACACTAAGGAGGCATACACCTCATCACAACTCCCCCCACTTGGGAGATCGGATCACAACTTGGTTCATCTCCTGCTGGTGTACAAACACCTAGTGCACAGACAACCTCCGGTCATGCGCACAGTGACGTTATGGTCTGAGGAGGCAATGGACGCTCTAAAAGACTGCTTTGAAACCACTGCCTGGGAGCAACTCTGCGATCCACATGGTGAGGACATTGATGGCCTCACTCACACCATCACAGACTACATCAGCTTCTGTGTGGACAACACCGTACCCACCAAGACCATACGGTGTTGCTCGAACAACAAACCCTGGATCAACCCTGAGATAAAAACACTTCTGAGAGAGAAGAAGAGGATCTTCAGGTCGGGGAACAGGGAGATGCTGAAGTCCGTACAGAGGGAGCTGAGGAGGAAGATCAGGGAAGGCAAGGACAGCTTCAGGAAGAAGATGGAGGACAAGCTGCAACAGCGTGACATCGGTGGGGTCTGGAGAAACCTTAAAACCATCTCTGGGCTCCAGAATACCTCCTCCCAGGCCATGGGGGGCAGGGAGTGGGCGAACAATCTGAACCTGTTTTTTAATAGGTTTGATCAACCGCCCTCCCCCCCGACTGCACAACAACCACTGCTGCCTCTAATGACATCGAGTCCTGCTGTCCACACCCCACTCCACCAACACCCCCCCACTCCCAACACACAGCCCCCCAACATGACCCTCACTAAGACCCAGGTGAGGACGGAGCTGAGAAAAATCAAGGCGAGGAAGGCGTCGGGACCGGACGGCATCAGCGCAAAGCTCCTCAAGTCCTGTGCAGATCAGCTATGTGGGATTGTGGAGCTCATCTTCAACCTGAGCCTGAAGCTGGGGAGGGTACCACAGTTGTGGAAAACATCTTGTGTGGTACCTGTACCAAAGACCTCCCGCCCCAAAGACCTGAACAGCTACAGACCAGTGGCCCTGACGTCCCACATGATGAAGACCCTGGAGAGACTGCTCCTTGCTCACCTCCGCCCCCTGGTGGGACCAGCGATGGATCCACTCCAGTTTGCCTACCAGCATGGCATTGGGGTGGAGGATGCAGTGATCTTCCTCCTTCACCGTTCTCTGTCCCACCTGGAGAAGCCCGGGAATGTGGTGAGGATCATGTTCTTTGACTTCTCCAGTGCTTTCAACACCATCCAACCGATGATCCTGAAGGACAAGCTGCTGTGCGCAGGGGTGGACCAGCACCTGTCATCATGGATCCTGGACTACCTCACTAACCGGCCACAGTTTGTGAGAACCCGGGACTGTGTGTCCGACACGATCATCGGTAGCACCGGGGCCCCACAGGGAACGGTTTTGGCTCCCTTCCTGTTTACCCTTTATACCGCGGACTTCTCACACAACACAACACACTGCCATCTACAGAAGTTCTCTGATGACTCTGCAATCGTCGGCCTCATCTCCAACGGAGATGAAGCTGAGTACAGAGGACTTATCCAGGACTTCGTGGACTGGTGCCATAGGAACTGCCTCCAGATCAACGCGAGGAAAACTAAGGAGCTGGTGGTGGACTGCCGCAGGCAAGAACAACCCCTCACAGCACCAGTAAATATACAGGGAACAGACATCGAGATGGTGACATCCTACAAGTACCTGGGTGTTCATCTGAACAATAAACTAGACTGGTCACACAATACCGACGCACTCTACAAGAAGGGACAATGCATGCTGTTCCTACTGAGGAGACTCAGGTCTTTTGGTGTACAAGGGGCGCTGCTGAAGATATTCTACGACACGGTGGTGGCATCAGCCATCACTTTTGGAGTGGTCTGCTGGGGCAGTGGCATTACAGCAACCGATAGGAAGAGACTGAACAAACTGATCAAGAAAGCTAGCTCTGTCCTGGGGCAGCGCCCTGACCCAGTGGAGGAGATAGGAGAGAGAAGGATGGTGGCTAAACTGTCATCTCTGCTGGAGTCCGAGTCCCACCCTATGCAGGACATACTGAATGCACTGGGGAGTTCATTTAGTAGCAGACTACATCATCCTAGGTGCGCAACCGAGAGGTTTTGAAGGTCCTTCCTACCTACGGTAGTCAGACTGTACCTAAGCAGGGCTGCTCGCAGAGATAGCAGAAAAACGTGACGACCTAATAGTACTGAATGCAAAAGACGCAATAGACTTACACAATGGTCCCCTCCAGTATATACAACTAGGACAGTATCGGTCGCTACGGAGGGTGACAATATGTATGGGTACATATTCATACTATGTAGGATAACTAAGTAGACGGTTATGCTGTTTATTCCATCTCGCTACAATGCTCCGCACTTTGTATATATATTTATATATTGATGTGCATGTATGTATATCCACTGCTCTTATTTATATCTTCCGTATCTTCTTAATTATTGCTCTGAGTGTTGCTATCCCTGTGCTGTTGCGATCCTGGAATTTCCCCATTGTGGGACTAATAAAGGCTTATCTTATCTTATCTTATCTTATCTTATCTTATCTTATAAGTCCTCTAATTGCTCTTGTTGCCTCTTTATTTTCCTTCTGGACATCACTCCTTCCGTCCCGTGTTATCACTCCTTCTTTGACAACACTTCCTCGACCAAACGTCACCAATTGTCAGCATTTGTCAGGGAACGAACCACTTCTGACACCAATTGTCACAATCCCGAGCGGTCAAGGCACACCAGAGAAGGAACGGAGGCTTCCAAACAGTTTTGCAATCAGCAATTTTCCATTTATTACAAAATATTTCACAGGCAACAACTCACGTGAACATCCGACACCCCACCCCACAAACCAAATGACAAATACCTGTTATATACAGTTAGGCCCAGGAATATTTGGACAGTGACACAATCTTCATGATTTGGGCTCTGCATGCCACCACATTGGATTTGAAATGAAACAACTACAATGGAATTGAAGTGCAGACTTTAAGGTTTAATTCAAGGGGTTGAACAAAAATATATGATTAAACATGTAGGAATTGTAGCTATTTTTATACAAACGCTCCTCATTTCAGGGGCTCAAAAGTAATTGGACAAATAAACATAACCCTAAGTAAAATGTTACTTTTCAATATTTTGTTGAGAATCCTTTGCAGGCAATGACTGCCTGAAGCCTGGAACCCATGGACATCACCAAACGCAGGGTTTCCTCCTTTGTGATGCTTTGCCAGGCCTTTACTGCAGCTGTCTTCAGTTGTTGCTTGTTTGTGGGTCTTTCTGCCTTAGGTTTTGTCTTGAGCAAGTGAAATGCATGCTCGATTGGGTTGAGATCTGGTGATTGACTCGGCCATTGCAGAATATTCCACTTCGTTGCTTTAAAAAACTCCTGGGTTGCTTTTGCAGTATGTTTTGGATCATTGGTGAAGCGCCATCCAATCAACTTTGCTGCATTTGGCTGAATCTGAGCAGAAAGTATATCCCTATACACTTCAGAATTCATCCGGCTGCTTCTGTGTTTTGTCACATCATCAATAAACACAAGTGACCCAGTGCCATTGGAAGCCATGCATGCCCATGCCATCACACTGCCTCCACCATGTTTTACAGAAGATGTAGTGCTTTGGATCATGAGCTGTTCCAGTTCTTCTCCAAACTTTCTTCTTCCCATCATTCTGGTACAGGTTGATCTTAGTCTCATCTGTCCAAAGAATGCTGTTCCAGAACTGGGCTGGCTGACATAACGCACGGCTCAGGAGACACACACGCAGGCTCAGAGTAGATTCAACAGTTTTATTCAACAACAAGGGTGTGTGACTGCGTGTCTGTAAGATGTGAATGTATTGGTGGTGGACGTCTGCTTCAGGCACGGGGGCAGGAAGCCGTGCAGCTGGGAAACCCTATGGGAGAGAGCACAGGGAGAAGGGTAACTGGCACCAAACCAATACAGAAGGATAATGGGATATGCTGGCTTACTTGGTTGGGCAGGTGGCTGGCGTCGACAAGGGCAAGGCCCGGGAGACAGCGACCTGGAGTGCCTGTGGCAGCAGCGAGGAAACGGCGAAGCAGAGGAGAAGACCGCCACCGGGAAATCCACCTGTGCACAGGGGAGAAGGCTGGAGAGGAAGGTAAGAGATTCTTACGTGAAGGTCTTGCTGGTAGAAGGGGGTTCCTTGCAGCAAGCAGGCCGATGGGATCAGACGGCTTCAGGCCGAAGCCCAGGGCAGAGTGGCTTATATCCCACGCCGCTGACGAGGTGCAGGTGTGCGCGCAGCTGGCGCCGCTGATGAGCGGCGAGTCATGACAGTACTCCCCCCTCTAGCAGCGCCACCTGGTGATGGTCTTTCAGGGTGCGCTCAGTGAAACTCAGTGATGAGGGAGGGATCCAACACAAACGAGGGACGCACCTATTGTCTCCATTCTGGACCATAGCCCTCCCAGTCCACCAAGTACTGCAGCCCGCGACCCCGGCGCCAGGAGTCCAAGATGGCGGAGACTGTCCAGGCCGGATGGCCACCTATCATCCGGGGCGCGGGCAGCGCTGCAGGTGGAGGGCAAAGGGGATCAGACACCACCGGTTTCACCTTGGAGACGTGGAAGGTGGGATGGATGCGGAGGGAGGGGGGAATAGCCACACGCACAGCCACCGGGTTGATAATCTTGGTGATGGGGTATGGGCCCATGAAACGTTGTGCTAACTTCCTCCTCTCACCCTTTAAATTGACGTCCTGAGTGGACACCCAAACTTGCTGGCCCACTTGGTAAGCCGGTGCAGGTCTTCTGTGTCGGTCCGCCGTGGTCTTGTTGCGCTCCGCTGTGCGTAAAAGCGCATTGCGCGCTGAGGACCAGAAGGAGCGGCACCGCCTCAGATGTGCCTGGACCAAGGGGACAGCCAGCTCGCTCTCCAGCGCGGGGAACAAAGGTGGATCATAGCCCAGGGATGCTTTAAAGGGAGACATCCCGGTGGCAGAAGAGCGAGGGGTGTTGTGGGCATATACCACCCAGGCGAGGTGTGAGCTCCAAGACGTGGGCTTCGAAGCGGTGACGCAGCGGAGCGCAACCTCCAGCTCCTGGTTGGTCCGTCCACACTGCCCGTTGGATTGGGGGTGATGGCCGGAGGAGAGGCTCACTTTGGCTCCTAGGGTGTTACAGAAGCTCTTCCAAACATCCGAGGCAAATTGGGGACCCCGATCAGAGACCACGTCAACCGGTATCCCGTGCAGCCTGACCACGTGCTGGATGAAAAGATCTGCTGTCTCCAAGGCGGAGGGGAGCCCCTGTAGTGGCACGAAATGGGCGGCCTTGGAGAAGCGGTCGACGATGGTCAGGACTGTGTCGAAGTTGTTGGAGACGGGGAGACCGGTGACGAAATCTAGGGCGATGTGTGACCAGGGCCTGCCGGGGACGGGCAGGGGCTGGAGCAGACCCGCAGGGGGTGTGTTGCCAGACTTACTGGTGGCGCAGACGGGGCAGGCCCGGACGTAGCGGGCAGCATCCTTCCGCAGCCCCGGCCACCAGAAGGATCGTTGAAGCAGATCAATCATCCGGGAAGACCCAGGGTGGCAGGTGAGTTTTGATGTGTGGAGCCAGTGGATTACCTCCCCCCGGACAGCCGATGGAACGAAGAGCCTCCCCTCCGGTCCGCCACCAGGGTCCGGTTCCGACTCCTGCACCCTCTGGATCTTGCTTTCAATGTCCCAGGAGACAGCTCCCATGACGCACGACCTGGGCAGGATGGTATGAACTGCGTCTTCTGACACCTCGGGGGCAAATTGCCTGGAGAGGGCGTCGGGTAGGCTATTCTTGGAGCCCGGCCTGAATGTGATGGTAAAGCGAAATCTGGCGAAGAACAAGGACCAGCGCGCCTGGCGGGCATTCAGGCGCTTGGCAGTTCTTAAATATTCCAAGTTCTTATGGTCAGTTAACACTACAAATGGCAAGGCGGCCCCCTCCAGCCAGTGGCGCCATTCCTGAAGCGCGAGCTTGATGGCGAGCAGCTCTCTATCCCCCACATCATAATTCCGTTCCGCCGGGGACAAGCGCCGAGAGAAGAAGGCGCAGGGCCGTTTGGCCCCGTTGGCTGGTGATCGCTGGGACAACACCGCCCCCACCCCTGTATCCGAAGCGTCGACCTCCACGATGCCCTGTAGGGAGGAATCGACCTGACTGAGGACCCGGGAGGAGGAGAACTCCGCCTTCAGCGCCTGGAAGGCCGCCGCGGCTTCTTCAGTCCACCAGAACGGGATCTTAGGGGAGGTGAGGCGGGTCAGAGGGCCGACGATGGCTCCAAAGTTGGGAACAAAGTGGCGGTAAAAATTGGCAAACCCGATGAATTGCTGTACCTGTTTTCTGGAGGTTGGTGTGGGCCAATCTACCACCGCTTTAACCTTTGCTGGGTCTGGGAGCACCTGGTCATGGGAGATGACAAAGCCCAGGAAAGATGTAGTCTTGGCGTAGAATTCGCACTTCTCAGCTTTCACATACAACCGGTTCTCCAGCAGCCTCTGGAGGACCCGCCTCACATGCACCCGGTGCTCGTCCCTGGATTTAGAGAAGATGAGAATATCATCCAGATAGACGAACACAAAAAGGCCGATGAGGTCCCAGAAGACGTCATTGATGAGGCGCTAAAAGACGGCAGGAGCGTTGGCCAACCCGAACGGCATTACCAGGTACTCAAAGTGGCCGTTCAGGGTACGGAAGGCTGTCTTCCATTCATCTCCTTCCCGGATCCGGACGAGGTGGTATGCGCTGCAGAGATCCAGCTTGGTGAACCAGGTCGCCCCCTGGAGGGAGTGGAAGGCGGTGTCCATCAGGGGCAGGGTGTAGCGGTCCTTCTCCGTGATGTCGTTGAGGGCGCGGTAATCAATGCAAGGGTGAAGAGAACCGTCCTTCTTAGCCACGAAGAAGAACCCTGCGCCTAATGGAAATGACAATGGGCGGATTATCCCAGCACTGAGTGACTCCTTCAGGTACGTGTTCATTACCTCCTTCTCCGGCGCTGACAGACTGTAGAGACGTCCCGAGGGAAGAGGAGCCCCCTGGCGGATGTTTATGGCACAGTCGTAGGGCCGGTGAGGAGGGAGAGACATCGCCTTGGTCTTGCTAAAGACTGCACCCAGGTCGTGGAACTCCGCGGGTACCAGGGTAAGGTCTGGAGGTGCAGCATCCTTGGCAGTGGGAGGAGAGGATGGGGCACAGGCAGCGGATTGGAGGCAGGTGTTCATGCAAAAAGAGCTCCAGGCGGACACCCTTCCGGTCTTCCAGTCCAGGACGGGGTTGTGGAGGCGGAGCCACGGGTATCCAAGTATCACTGGGGAAACGGAGGATGGCAGGACATAGAGGGTAATGTCTTCCCGGTGGTTACCAGAGATGATGACTGAGACGGGGGCCATCCGATGAGTCACTTTTCCCAGGGATACACGGGAGAGATTAACTAGGGTGAGAGGAGTTTCTAGGGGCTGGCAACGGATGCCCAATCGGGTTGCCAGGCTCTGAGAAATAAAGCTACCCTCCGCGCCTGAGTCCACCAGTGCATGTGTGAGATGCCCAGTGGAGTTATGACAGAAACGGATGGGCAGCGTCAATCGTGTGAGGGGAGTTAACCGGTTAGCGTCCGCGAGGCCCCCTACAGTGACTCGCAGACCTCCCCGTTTGGCTTTTCCGAACAATGCTCCACCGTGTGTTGGCTACCCCCGCAATACATGCAGAGGCCCAACTCACGGCGGCATTGTTTCTCCGCCAGGGGGAGCTTTGTCCGGCCCGTCACCATCGGCTCCGACTCCTCGGAGGCCTCCGGCGGCGGTAACGCCAGGGGGCGAGCTTGGGACGGGCGCGACGAGGCGCCCCGCGAGCGAGAAGTAGACTTCCGCTCTGAGGCGCGCTCGCGCAGCCTGTTATCCAAGCTGATGGCAACGGAAATCAGCTCTGCAAGCGTCTTCGGGATATCCCGACCGGCCAACTCATCCCTCAGACCCGAGTTTAGGCTGCGGAGGAAGATGCCGCAGAGGGAGCGTTCCTCCCAGCCAACTTCCTCCGCTGTTACCTGGAAGTCTATCGCGTAGTCCGCGGCCGATCAGCTCCCCTGTTGGAGGCTGAGGAGGCGATCGACCTGGACGCTGTCTAGACGCGAGTGATCAAAGACTTCCAGGAACTGGTTAACGAACTGGCCATAGGTGAGGGTGACGTAACTGGGCTTCGCCATTACAGCGTAAGCCCAAGTAAGCGCTCGACCCTCCAGGAGATTCCCGATATAGCCAATTCGACTGTGGTCTGAGGGAAAGTCTCCGGGAACGCGGTGGAACACCGACTCACACTGCATTATGAATCCCCGCGCTCCACCGAGCTTACCGCTAAAGCGGGCGGGGGTTGGGATAGGTGTGAGTCGGGCCGGCGCACCCGGAGTTGGCTGAGCGGCCGCCGGAGCAGTGAGAGCTGCGCTACCCTGACGAGCCGGGGGGAACGGCTGTCGGGGGTCCAGGCGGTCTAACCGGTTAGTTATCTGGGTCAACTGATTAAGAATCACTTGTTGCTGATGAGCTATTAAATCCACCCGAGCCTCGAGGGTGGAAAAACGGCGTGTGAGCCCGCTGTCCGCCGAGCTGCTCTGCTGAAGCCGTACTGACATAACGCACGGCTCAGGAGACACACACGCAGGCTCAGAGTAGATTCAACAGCTTTATTCAACAACAAGGGTGTGTGACTGCGTGTCTGTGAGATGTGAATGTATTGGTGGTGGACGTCTGCTTCAGGCACGGGGGCAGGAAGCCGTGCAGCCGGGCAACCCTATGGGAGAGAGCACAGGGAGAAGGGTAACAGGCACCAAACCAATACAGAAGGATAATGGGATATGCTGGCTTACTTGGTTGGGCAGGTGGCTGGCGTTGACAAGGGCGAGGCCCGGGAGACAGCGACCTGGAGCGCCTGTGGCAGCAGCGAGGAAACGGCGAAGCAGAGGAGAAGTCCACCGCCGGGAAATCCACCTGTGCACAGGGGAGAAGGCTAGAGAGGAAGGTAAGAGATTCTTACGTGAAGGTCTTGCTGGTAGAAGGGGGTTCCTTGCAGCAAGCAAGCCGATGGGATCAGACGGCTTCAGGCCGAAGCCCAGGGCAGAGTGGCTTATATCCCACGCCGCTGACGAGGTGCAGGTGTGCGCGCAGCTGGCGCCGCTGATGAGCGGCGAGTCATGACACTGGCTTCTTCAGGTGTTTTTTGGCAAAGTCAATTCTGGCCTTTCTATTTTTGAGGCTGATTCATGGTTTGCACCTTGTCTTGAATCCTTTGTATTTACTCTCATGAAGTCTTCTCTTTACGGTAGACTTAGATACTGATACACCTTCTTCCTGGAGAGTGTTCTTCACTTGAATGGATGTTGTGAATGGGGTTGTTCTTCACCATGGAAAGGATTCTGTGATCATCCACCACTGTTATCTTCCGTGGACGTCCAGGCCTTTTTGAGTTCCCAAGCTCACCAGTGCACTCTTTTTTTTCTCAGAATGTACCAAACTGTTGATTTGAAAACTCCTAACGTTTCTGCTATCTCTCTGATGGATTTCTTCTTTTTTTCAGCCTCAGGATGGTCTGTTTCACCTCCATTGAGAGCTCCTTTGACCGCATGTTGTGTGTTCACAGCAACAGCTTCCAAATGCAAATGCCACACCTGGAATCAACTCCAGACCTTTTAACTGCTTAATTGATGACAGGTTAACGAGGGAAGAGTCCATGCAGCCTTGTTATTTTTTTTTTATTTATTTATTTTTTTTGCAGCCTTCTGAGTCAATTGTCCAATTACTTTTGGTCCCTTGAAAAAGAGGCGGCTATGTATTAAAGAGCTGTAATTCCTAAACCCGTGCTCCAATTTGGATGCGAATACTCTCAAATTACAGCTGCGAGTCTGCACTTTAAGCCCATATTGATTATATAATTGTATCCTGAATATGTTTTCGTAAACAGCTAAAATAACAAAACTTGTGTCACTGTCCAAATATTTTTGGGCCTAACTGTACTACGTGAGATAATTCAACTTAATTGGACCATACCAAAATCCCATGCAAAACAATAAACATTTCACATTTCCACATACCCAGTAATACCTAAAAAGAGACATAAATACATAAATGATTTGGCCCCTATTTACAGAATAAATACCCACCATAAATAATACAATAAATAGTCTTAAACCCATATTTACATATTAAATCACCCCTTACTCAACCATCACATGCCTCCTTCCTCCTGGCATCCTTTAAAAGGCATTCAAACCCTCAGGAGTCTTTTGTGAGTAGGTGCTGAGACGCTAGACGGAGTGGAAGAACGAGTTGACAGAAGGGGGTATTGGCATAATCTGGTTTGTGACTGATTCGGAATAGCAAGTAGTAGTAGTGGGGGTTTGACTGACGATGATGATATGGAGACTGGATGGAATTCAGTAGGGAGTAGGAGTAGGAAGAATAAAGTTGGAAAGGGCAAGAGTGAAGGAGACGTGAAGCTGACTAGCAAGCGGCAGCTGTCAGGTGACGAGGAAAGACGCGAGGTGAGGAGGAAAATCGTGGCGGAAGAATTCAAAATTATCTTGAGGTTTAAACCAGGGCAAGAAGTTACAGCTTTGAGCCCACTAGCTCTAACTAACGGATTAAGAAGTGCAATTGGAGACATAGAAATGGCCACAGTGTTAAGAGATGGAAATCTTGTGAAATGTAAGAATGCAGAGCAAAGGAACAATGCTCTTCAGCTGCAGAGAGTGTGCAAGAAAGAGATTGCAGAAAGGAAAGAAGTCACAGGGTTTGATGGTGTCAGGGGGGTGATATCTGGAATCCCAGTGGGGGAAAACTTGGAAGAACTGAAAAAAATGGCTAAAGGAGGAACAGTTGTGGGGATTAGATGCCTACAAGCAGTCAGGAATGGGGAAAAGGTGGATAGCCCATCTGTGATGCTGGAATTTAAAGACAAGGCCCTGCCAGAAAAAGTGCTTGTTGGATACTTAAGTTTTCCTGTTAGGGCTTATATCCCCCCTCCTCTCAGGTGTTTTAAATGCCAGAGATATGGGCATATTGCTAGTGTGTGCAGAGGAAAGCAGAGGTGTGGAAGATGTGGTGGTGAGCACAGTTATGGAGAATGTGGAAATGACAGCATAATTAAATGCTATAATTGTGGAGGGAATCACACAGCAGCATATGAAGGCTGTGTAGTGAGAAAACAGGCAGTAGAAATCCAGCAAGCAAGAGTAGAGAGGAAGTTGACATACGCAGAAGCAGCAAGGGTCGTGAATCGACAGGAGAAAGAAGAACGCATTGTCGATAACAAGGAAGTAAAACCACAAAATTGTCAGACTAATATCACAAAAGATAAGCTTGTTCTTTTTCTAGCCTATGTCATCAACTGCTCGGAGCAGGCTAAGACTAGAACTGAGAAGATAAAGATCATTGTGAAAGTGGCAGCAAAATTCTTTATTACCAAGGATCTATCCTGGGAAAAAATTCATACAGAACTGAGTCAAGGAGAGGGAGCTGTAGAGGGGAGCCAGCATGTTAATTCATGATAACCATCCTCCAGTGGAACGCAAGGAGTCTGATTGCAAATGGGCAGGAATTTAAAGGATTTATTCAGAAACTGACAACAAAACCGGATATTATTTGTGTGCAGGAGACATGACTTAAGCCATCACTAGATTTCACTATTAAGGGATATTCTGGAATGCGTAAGGATAGGAAGGATGGGGGTGGTGGGGGTTGTGCAGTTTTTGTTAGACAAGGGGTGGAGTATAGGCAACTGGTCACAGTACAAGAGCTGGAAGTAACTGTCATCGAGATATGGACTAAAGAGGGCAGTATGAAAATAATCAATTTCTACAATCCATGTAAGCAGTTAGTCAAAAGTGAGTTGGAGTCAATTCTCCAGGACTGGAGGGGGAGAGTGGTCTGGTGTGGGGATTTCAATGCGCACAGTACACTATGGGGGAAGCACGATGACACTAGCGGAGAGGTTATAGAAGAGATCATGGAGGACAAGGAGTTGGTGTGTTTGAATGATGGTTCAGGCACTAGGGTGAATTTGGCAAGGGGGACAAAATCAGCTATTGATCTCACTTTGATCTCACAAAGCTTGGCTGGCAGGTGCAGGTGGAGGGTAATAAGGGAAAGCACTATAGGAAGTGATCACTACCCAATAGTGGTTGATATTGGAGTAGGAAATGATATTGATCAAGAAGGAAGAGACAAGAGGTGGGCATTTGATAAGGCAAACTGGGGAAAATTTACAATTTTAAGTGAGAGGAAACTGAAGTAAATCTAAATCAGACAGTGGAAGAGATGAATGCAGGAATCACAACAGCGATCACTAAAGCAGCAAAGGAAACCATCCTAAGAAGAGGTAGGGGAAAAAGGAAAAAGCTTGTTCCTTGGTGGACTGCAGAGTGTACTGAAGCAGTTAAGAATCGGAACAAAGCTTTTAAAGTATAAAAAATGTATTGAATATGGATAACTTGATCAATTATAAACGGGAGCAGGCTAAAGTGCGTAGAATAATTAAACAGACCTGAAAAGAGTTTTGGAGAAAATACTGTGATTCAATGGGAAGAAGTACACCCTTGGAGAAGGTATGGGGAACAATTAAAAGAATGTCTGGGATAAGGAGGGAGCTAAATTATCCAATTATGGAGAACGGGGACAGTTTGATAGTGGATGACAATGAAAAGGCCAAGCATTTAGTTATAATTTTCAGTAAAATAAGTAGTGCAGATAATTTGAGCTTTGTGGAAAAAAGAGGAAGAGAGCAGACAAAATTAAATAATGTGGAAGCATTGCAAGATGAGGCAGAATTTGAGAATGGGCTAAATCGGGAGTTTTCAATGGCTGAATTAAATCATACGTTAAGGAAAGTCTGTAAGACAACTCCAGGAAAAGACCAAGTGGCGTGTAAAATGATTAAAAACCTGAGTGACGCTGGTAAAAAGATATTATTAAAGTTGTACAACAAGGTTTGGGAAGAAGGGATATTGCCTACTTCATGGAAAGAAGCGGTTGTTGTTCCAATATGCAAGTCAGGTAAAAATCCAGGTTTAGGTGAGAGTTACAAACCAATCGCTTTAACATCCCATGATGGTAGAACTATGGAAAAAATGATTAATGAAAGGTTAACATTATCTGGAGTCTAGAGAGGCATTAAAAGTTACCAAAGCGGATTTAGAAAAGGGAGAAGTACTACTGATCCGGCTGTCTGTTTGGAACATGAGATTAGGAAGACCTAAGTGAATAAGGAAAGTGTGGTTGCGGTGTTTTTGGATGTTGAGAAGGCGTATGGCATGATGTGGAAAGAGGGGCTGATTATCAAACTACATAAGCTAGGCATTAGAGGGAGAATGAAAAGATGGATTAAAAAATTTTTGAGTGACAGGAAAATTTTGGTAAGAATAGGAAAGCAGTATAGCTCAAGCCAAATGATAGAAAATGGAACCCCACAAGGCAGTATTATTAGTCCCATTTTGTTTTCAGTCATGATCAATGACATTTTTTCTAGAGTTAACCCCTTAACGCCTGAATTTATTTCCAATTATGAAAAAAAAAATTTCACTTGTGTTTTTGCTTTCAAGTAGATGCTAAATTAAGTTGAGAAAGTTAATTTGACTATAGCACATAAAATAGATATAATTTTAGGTATGATGCAAATTAGCGAAATCAGGCATCTATGGTAAAAAAAAAAATGGTAAAGAAGCACCTGTTCCCATCTCAAGTATGAAGAATCTTTTATTTATGCAACAAAGTTATTTTCAGTATTTTCAACTCTCATGACTGCCAAACTATAACCCTAACCCTAACCCTAACCCTAACCCTAGCAATCAGGAAATGGATGGTGCTCTGTCTCTGACCGTTCCTACGAGAAACTAATGCTTGCAAAAGGTTCCTAGGTATGTGTTGGAAGTGCTCCAACCGGAAGTGGAGGAATACAGACGGTATTTTGGTTGCATTTGGAGCGGAAGTGGTTTGATGCGAATTTGCGACAACAGGCGTCAAGGGGTTAAGAGTTCTGTTGATGTCTCTTTATTTATAAGATAAGCCTTTATTAGTCCCACAATGGGGAAATTCCAGGATTGCAACAGCACAGGGATAGCAACACTCAGAGCAACAATCAGAAGGCAAGAGAAAAACAAGAGCAGCGAGTATACATATGTCCATATAAATATAAATATATATATAGACACACAGTGTGGAGCATTGTAGCTAGATGTTTGCAGATGATGGTGCTATGTGGACATGAGGGAAAAATCTATCATTTATTGTTAAAAAGTTGCAGCAGGCGATTGATGAAGTTGAGGCTTGGGCAGTGGAATGGGGATTTAGGTTTTCGGTGGGAAAAACAAAGGCTGTGGTCTTCACAAGGAAGAGAGTAAACAAGTTGATCTTAAAATATATGATCAAAACATAGAAACTGTGGAGTGTTTCAAGTATTTGGGTGTGTGGTTTGATAAGGGTTGTTCTTGGAAGATTCATGTTGAGAAAACTGTGGCAAAATCTGAGAAGGTTTTAAATATTATTAGATGTTTGAGGGGAAGAGAATGGGGAGCAAGTAGAGGTGCTTTAAAAACATTATATGCGGCGTTAGTTAGGTCAGTGTTTGATTACGGGTGTGTTATGTATGGATCAGCGTCAGAAACATTATTGAAAAAATTGGATATAATTCAATACCAAGCTCTGAGGTTGTGCTGTGGGGCCATAAAAACTACTCCAGTAGCAGCACTCCAGGTGGAGATGGGTGAGATGCCTCTGGAGTTAAGAAGAACTCACATAGCAGCCACATACTGGGCCAACATCAGAGGATTCAGTGACAGTCACCCAGTGCACAGTGTACTGAAAACTTGCCAAGAGAAGGAAAAGAGACAAATGAGAAGCTTTGGATGGACAATAGAGAATAAAGTCAGGGAGCTAAGGGTTGCTAATAAAGCAGTATGTCCAACAATCCCTCTTTCTGCAGAACCACCATGGTGTCTGGAAGAAGTAAAGGTGGATTTTAGACTTTTAACAAATGACATAAGAGGGAGGATAAACAAGAAGGAGGTCAATAACTATTTAGACGGTAGCTATCCTGACTTTATAAAGATGTATGCGGATGCATCTAAATCGACAAAGAACATTGTGGGAATAGCATTCATCATTCCAGAATTATATGTCATGAAGAAGGAAAGGGTTAGTGATGACTTGGCTGTGTATACTGGGGAGCTTTTGGCAATCTGTTTGGCATTGGGCTGGGTGGAAGAAGTAAAGCCCAGAAAGGTTTTGATAGGGTCTGACTCTAGCAGTGCAATGGAGAGTATTGGGCAAATGCATTCAGAGTCAAGACAGGATTTGGTGATGGAAATTGCACATTCAGTAGGGAGAATCTCAAAGGCAGGTGTGGACATTAGATTCATTTGGATCCCGGCGCACATTGGAGTGGAGGGGAATGAGCTAGCAGATAAATATGCAAAAAGGGCAGCTAGGATGAGTCAAGTTAGTTGGAATGTGAAACATAGTAAAGCAGAGGTCAAGAGCATTATCAAAACGCAAATTAAAAAGAAGTGGCAGGAAGAGTGGGACAAAGGAAGTGAAGGACGGAGCCTGTATGGCATACAAAAGAAAGTAGGGGGAGCTAGAGAAGGACACAGGAGTAGAAAGGAGGAGGACATCATATCCAGGTTAAGATTAGGTCACACAGGGCTGAATAGTACATTAGTTATCATGAAAAAACACCCAAATGGAAAATGTGATTATTGTGGAAACGATGAAACAGTTGAACGTACATTTATGCACTGTCCAAAGTATGAGTTTGCATGGTTAGCATTGGTGGACAGTCTATACAGGAACAAAACCCAGCTCAGTATGAAAGCGATTTTGCAGAGAAGTTTGCAGAGAAATTTTCTTTCTGCCCTTCAGAGAGAACGGTCGCTTTTTCTTCTGCTCCCTCTTTCACCCTCCTCCACCCTCCCGAACTGAGAATCCCAGCTTGCTGTCTTGTCTGCATCGCTGTTCTTCTGGCTGAATCTTGATCCAAATGAAAAAGATGGATTTGGTGAGCGGCTTTAATAAAATTAACAACTTTTTACATAAATTTGGGCCAGGGGGAGCCCCTATGGAGAGACCCATGGATTGGAACACATGTGTCTGCATGATTCGACTGATGATGTGGAAACATCTATCTGGTTTGGCACGATCACAGGATTTTTCTGATGATTGGCTCTGGAGTTTTCCTGGTGTATCGAAAATTTAACTAGAAGAGCTAATCAAAGCGGTCCCGGCGTAGCTGCTTCTTCAACAATTCGACTAGACGGGGGAGAGCACTAACTGACGGCAAGACTAACATGGAAATTACCATCTGGCATGCACTGTAGAGAGATGGACTCTGCCGGACATGCTTCCCATGTTTAGAAGGGAAACATCTGGAGCCGTTTTGGTGCCCTCCAAGAATGGATTTAAAGCCTATGTATGGAAATTATGAACACAGGATTGCAAGAACTGTAAATTCTATGCTCTGAGTGATCTGTGTTATCAGACCTTGAATTCGGTGCCCTGTTGACTATTTTCCTCCTGGATTAAGACAAAACAGAAGATTGTGCTTCTCTTCATAAACATTCTGGTATGCTGCAATCTGAACTCTCAGGACAGTGACTGGCTCAGGAAATTTCCATCTGCCATGCCTCAAGGACATGCTTCCGAGTTTCAGACACTAAGACATAACATCTCGGCTGGGAGAGATTTGCTGCCTCCAGTAACTGATAAACACCCACCTGCATTCAACATACACGAACGCACTGATTCACTTATACTGAATTACATCCATTCATTCACTGATCCTCTCTGACTTTTGGTTCTGTTGTCTGCTAAATGTGCATTGAGGGTTTTTTTCCTGCAATCAAAATTTCGCTCACTTACTGAGCGACATTTTGATAAACATGTTTTTTTCTCTCGCCTACTGTGTCATTCCATATCTCTTCCCTTTTTCTTTCTTCTTTATGACTGGCGCCTAGTGGCTGCCCCGGCCTTGGATGCGCTCTGCAGAGCGTGCCCAAATGCCAAGTCACGTTTCGTTACCTTGTATTCATACATGTGTAATGACAATAAAGTTGAATCTCATCTCATCATCTCAAGTTCAGGGGATGCGGTCTATAAGGCAGTTTTTTAGGTTTATTAGGGCAGCAGGACTAATTTCAAGGATATAGGAGAGGAATGCCATTTCGAATCACACTCCATTCCAGAAGGTGGCGGTAATGCATCTACAAGCTGTTTGCCAACTGCCATAAAACATCAGAAGAAGAAGAAGAAGAAGGAGTCTTTTGCCTGGATACCACCAGGAAGCATGCTGGCAAAGGTACGTGGATTTAATATTCAATTGCTTTACCCAATTAATACAATTAACCTTAACATTTCTCACAAAGGAATTCAAATCAGTTAAAAACAGATCTCCAAGTATATGTGCACTTTATCAAAACAACCATGTTAACATTTACAAATTCTACACATATAATATAATCATAAAAACTGTAGCAGTGGCGACACTCCATCGTCACACAAAGCTGTCGATTTACCAGTCAATCTACGTTCCTACTCTCACCTATGGTCACGAGCTTTGGGTAATGACCGAAAGAACGAGATCGCGGATACAAGCGGCTGAAATGAGCTTTCTCCCCAGGATTGCTGGACTCACCCTCAGAGATAGGGTGAGGAGCTCAGTCATCCGGGAGAGGCTCAGAGTAGAACCGCTGCTCCTCCACATTGAAAGGAGTCAGTTGAGATGGTATGGGCATCTGATTAGGATGCCTCCTGGATGCCTCCCACTTGAGGTGTTTTGGGCACATCCCACTGGGACGAGACCCCGGGGCAGACCCAGGACTCGGTGGAGAGACTATGTCTCCCAGCTGGTCTGGGAACGCCTTGGTATCCTCTCTGAAGAGCTAGAGCAGGTGGCTGGGGAGAGGGAAGTCTGGGCTTCTCTGCTTGAACTGCTGCCTCCGCAACCCAGACCTCTGGAAAAGCAGTAGAAGATGGACGGATGAAAGTTGAAAAAATACACTCTAGAATTGCAAACAAATACAGAATATCAAAATTTGGAGACACAAATAATTCACAAGTCTTGAATCGTAGAAAATGTATTAATGGGAATGGGACCGAGGGGGAAACATCCTTGACCCATTTGTTGAATCTAGCCGAGACAAACGTGCAAGAAGGCTGGATGGATTCCTGTAGCACCAGCCATATTATATCGGTAGCAATAAATACAGAAGCAACTAAAAGCTATGCAACACCAGGACCAAATCAACCTGATACAATGTACAATCAAAACTATCAACAAACTGAAAGAGTGCTCATTCTGTTTTGGTTGTAAATTCTTAACAATAAATTAATAATATGCGATTCTGAAACTTACAATAATTTAAAGTAACAATCTCGTGTTTTAGTTCATGAGCACTTTCTATAAAACTTAGATGCACGAACAGCAGAGGGCAGTGATAATGTGGAAGTAGTCATAAAAGAGCTGAAAGAACCTCCCACCACCTCACAAATGTCTGAAAAAGGGAGCTCTTAAGTCAGGGTTTCTATCACCACCTCATCACATGCAAATCTAAGTCACAGTTATAGAGACCATTAAAAGTACACAAGGAATTTATAATTTTAGTGAAAATGCTGATCAAGTTGTGTGTTTGTTTGTCTTTGCTCACAGGTAAGATATACAGCGTGTACATCCTTTTTTTTATTACACTAACACAGCATCACATCTGCCTTCAGTTTTTTCTTTTTTTGTCAAGTCAGAAGTTGCACTACCATCAGTTGTGATCCAGCAGTCACCGGCAAATCTTCTGATAACACCTGAACAACAAGAGGTCCAGCTCGAATGCTACCATGGAGACAACAACTATCCCTATATGCTCTGGTATAGACATAAGACAGCACACCTAGGCCAGCGGGCCATGGACCTGATTGGACTGCTTCACTATGAAAAGGAAAATCTTGAAAAGAGCTTTCAGGGACGTTTTAATTTATTACTGGAGTGGTGGATCAGTTGGTAGAGCATCCGCCCCACACTCGGGAGGCAGGGGTTCAAATCCTGGCCGGGTCATGCCGAAGACCATATAAAAGTGGAACTTGCTGCCATCCAGCTTGGTGCTCAGCAATAATGGAATGGAGGAGGGAAATCTGTGGCAGCGCCTTGCATGGCAGCGGCCCTTCCGATTCTACTATGGGGTGTGTGTGATTTACACTGTAGATAGGATAAAGCACAATTTCGTTCTACTGTACATGATTGGTTGAATGACAATAAAGGGTGATTTAATTTAACTTAACTGGCCATTCGAAGAGAAAAGCCCAGCTTGTGATCTCCAACATAAACCCAGCAGACACTGCAGAGTACTTCTGTGCAGCCAGTCAGCACGGTCGTTAGATAATATGGCTCCCTAACAAAAAAGTTGTTGGCATCAAACATGCACCTGCTTGGTAAAACAGAACCAGGATCTTCACAGTCTACCTTGCCACAGCAGATATGAGAGGAACTCGACATTTTGCTGACGTCATTTCCTCCCACCAGATTTACAGTGTCGGCTTACCGTTTCTTCATCTATTGAATAACTGATGCTTCCACAGTCAGAATGACTCTTGGCATTATCTTCTGGGCTTTCGTTATACTCTGGACTGCAGGTAAAGTCGAGCAAAAATAAAGAAAAGTTCTGGTTTCCTTTCACTGAATTTGTGTTGAAAACATCCAACTTCACTGGTTTTAAGCAAGGCTTTTATGAATGTGTCCTGCTGTCTTCATTCTAGGTGTATCAGAGTGTGTATTGATCACTCAGTGGCCCAGAGACATCTCCAGCTCTCCTGGCAGCTCAGCAGAAATCCACTGCTACCAGAATGACACCGATTATCAAAATCTGTACTGGTACAGGCAGCTGAGAGGAAACGATTTCCAACTGATTGTGTATTTACTAGCTACCACTGCAAGCTATGAAGACGGATTCAAATCAGGCTTTACAGCAAAGAATTTAAAAAACAAGCAGTGGTCCTTGACAATCTCCAGCGTTCGGGAGGAAGACGAGGCTTTTTATCTGTGTGCTGCCAGTCTACACGGTGCTGTGGCACTCCTCAGGAGTGTGACAAAAACACACAGCTGAATAAAACTGCTCTGAGACGCCAACAAACACGTTCATGAGATAAGAGGACATGGTGATTACTAAGCGCATCTTTGCTATATAACTACCTAACTGTGGTCTTGAAGAAATCCATCCAACAGGTGGAGGCGCGCCACATGACATGACGTTTTTGGGGTGCGGAGGAGACAGAGCACCAACAATCCCTCCCTCTTTATTCTGAGCAAGTCATCTTCTCTGATCAGTGCTCCATGATGCCTTCACCTATTCACAATCTTTTCTGTCTTTTCATTTGGATTTCATGTACGATTTCAAGTTTCATCCTGAGCTTTAACAATATCCCAAATACTTGACTTTTTATCTGCTGCTGAATTTTGTTTTTCTTCCTCCAACAGGTCAGGCGAATGCTATTAAATTTGACAATTCTCCTCCCCAGATTGTGGAGGAAAACAAAGAGGTCCACATTAACTGCAAGCATGACGATAGTGCTCGTCCAGTAATGCTGTGGTATCAGCAAAAAAAGGGCAGCACATCGATGACCCTCATTGGATATGGATTTGAACAAGCACCAAACTATGAGGGTGAATTTGAACAGCAATTTAAGCTGACAAGAAAAAGTGCAGTAGAAGGAGCTCTCGTCATAAGTAAAGCGGAGCTGTCACTCTCAGCTGTTTATTTCTGCGCTGCCAGTGCACAGTGATGTGGTTTAATGTCACTCTCTGACTAAAAACCCTCCTCTTCTCCTGTAAATAAGGAGGATGTCTAGAGCAGGGATAGGATTTATCTATATGCTGCTTCATTATACATATTAATTAGCCCCAGTTTAATGGTTATGCAACATACAAAATTAAGGTCACAAAATCCTCTGAATAGTGTTGTTTTTTTGTTGTTGTTGTTTTTAAAAAAAGGAGTGTTTTACCCACAAGTGAAGATTGCAGAGTGATGTTCAGCAATCAAATCAAATAATAGCCCATAACAAGGAATGTATTTTAATTGCAGTCAAGACCATATTAAAATGATGATGTGGTACCAGCACATAAACAAAGTATCATTAATTTAATTGCATACAGCCACACTGACAACACTGACTGATGTTATTGTTTTCAGCTGCAATTCAGTCTCACCAAAATGCATACAAATAGCACAGTTTCCATCAATCCATCCATCATCTACCGCCTATCCAGGGCTCCAGATTGTGGAGGCAGCAGTCAGCAGAGAAGCCCATACTTCCTTCTTCTCAGCCACCTCCTCCAGTTCCTCAGAGAGGATACCAAGGTGTTGCCAGGTCAGCCAGGAGACACAGTTTCTCCAGCATGTCCTAGAAGGCTGTGCCCAAAACACCTAACATGGGAGACTGGGAGGTGTCCAGGAGACATCTTGGTGCCCAAACCATCGAGACTGGCTCTTTCGATGTGGAGGAGTAGCAGCGCTACCCTGAGCCCCTCCCGGATAACTGAGTTCCTCACCCTATCTTTAAGGGTGAGTCCAGTGACCCTACAGAGAAAGCTGACTATATTTTGACATCCAAATAATATACTGTGTGACCCGTGCCTGAGCCCCGAATGCCCTCCCTTCATCCAATACACACACATCAGTTGCAGCCTGGTTTCTGAAGAATAAATAAAGGAGCAAAAGTACGAGAAAAGATGCTAACTTACAATTGAAAAAGTCACAGATTTACTATAAGCAAGTCCCAACTTCACAATATGACTCACAAAGTGATATTTTCGTGAGAAAAAAACACAACTTCCAAATGCCGAAAAAAATCACATTTCCAAGATCCTCTCACTAATATACTAGGTTTCCCTGTATAAATTATCCTTCCCATCTTTATGGGGATGAAGGGTGGCCGGTTAAAAGAGGGGAGGATTTTGGCTCATTTAAGTGACAAGAGGAATGAAAAATTTAATTAACTGAATGGAGATTTAATATTTTATTTATTGAAAGAAAAGCATCTTTCTGATTTTTGCAAAGATTTATTTTGAACAGATACTTACAATGGATATAAAAAGTCTACACACCCCTGTTCAAATGCCAGGTTTTGGTGATGTAAAAAAATGAGACCAAGATAAATCATTTCAAAACTTTTTCCACCATTAATGTGACCTACAACTTGTACAACCCAATCAAAAAACAAACTGAAATC
Organism: Pholidichthys leucotaenia; assembly: GCA_020510985.1. Lineage (NCBI taxonomy): Eukaryota > Metazoa > Chordata > Actinopteri > Cichliformes > Pholidichthyidae > Pholidichthys > Pholidichthys leucotaenia. Next base: position 82,001,486 of record CM035842.1, on the reverse strand, counting down.
TTTTAAGGGGAAAAATAAAAATAAAACTTACAATAACCTGGTTACATAAATATGCACACCCTGTTATAACTGGGGACATGGCTGTGTCCAGAATTAACCTATCACATTCAAACTCATGTTAAATGGGAGTCAGCACACACCTGCCACCATTTAAAGTTCCTCTGATAACCCCAAATAAAGTTCAGCTGTTCTAGTAGGGTTTTCCTGACATTTTTGTAGTCACATCTTACAGTACAAGCCATGGTGCACAGAGAGCTTCCAAAGCATCAGAGGGATCTCACTGTTCAAAGGTATCAGTCAGGAGAAGGGTACAAAAGAATTTCCAAGGTAGGGCTGTGCGATATGACGATATATATCGGATGATGATATAAGAACATCTATCGTTTCATAGAATACTCTATCGTTTATATAGTTATTTAAAATGCAAATACTTCTGTTTATTCAGTAAAGCTCCTCACCACTACTTGTCAGCGCCCTGTCTCTCCTCTGCAGTATGTACAGCGGAATAGGTGAGTGGGTAGGCTTCAGTCCGGTGGATGCTAAGGCTAACTCCAATCTACCGGTTCAGATAGCTGCTACTCCTGTTTGCCAGGGATGTGAGACTGTTTCCCATTGTGCTGCGTCAGAGAGGATAGTTCGCAAACCTCATTTTAATCATCATCATCATCACAATCATCATCATCATCATAGCAGTCTGTCGGGGGTGACAATGACTGTTTCATTTAGGTCTGATCAGATTCCTCCACACAGCTCTGTCCTTTGCCCTCCGGTGCCAGGAACTCCTGACCTTGTTAACCCGGGTGACGTCCGAGCTGGTATGAGTTGCCTTCTGACTGACCATTCATGAAACTGCTTGCAAAGTATTTGAGTACCGATAGTTTTTGCTGGACTAGCGGCACACTCTTGGCAGATCGAGGCATTATCAGTGGCAAGGACAGGCCAAGACAAACTGACTCCAGAATCTGTTGCAGTGACTGACCAGATGATAGGTTTGTTTATCTCTGCTCTTTGTGTAGTGCATGTCACGATGCACTGACTGGCAAAACGACAGATGTGCTTATCTGCCAGGATGTCCAGTCCCACCCCGTGTAACTGGGAGTGGTCCATGAGTGCATGTCAGGTCAGGCATTGGTTTGCCAGCTACCAACCATGATAACCTCATATTAATCAGTAAAACTGGTAAACTGGGAGTAGACCCAAACCACAGCATACAGAGACCAAGACTCAAGACTTAAGGGGTGGGCTGTCAGAGACCAAATCAAGACCAAGACCAGTGTGTATGTAGGTCTCTATCTTGACTACAACACTCCTGCTGAGGTGGATTTTTATTTGGTTAACTAAAATCAGTTTACTCACTTCTCCACAGGAGCAGTTATATTTATATTTACCTGCCATGATTATCCATTGTTATTATTACTATTATTATGTTGTCTACGCTGATTATTCTAACTTCAAAAACAGACCCAAACTTTAACACATCTGTTTTAACCACTAAACTCTTTTTGCCACCACATAATAGGAGGTAAGTAACGTCAACACCATGTCTAATTATAAAATGTAAATGGCGATGCTAAGTTGTGCTAACTGGAAACCGTAGCAGACCGTGATTTTGGGGGGGGGGGGGGGTAAATTACTGCTGAGTTTCTTAGTTTTGTCTGAAAAAAATTATTAAAGCTGCAAAAGTGCATAATGGTGGCACATACACGCAGAATAAATAAACGGGTTGGAGGAGCAAGTTGGCTCTTAATGTAATTTATTTGATTTCTAATCATTTTAATTAGTCAAGCATTGATAATGAATAAAGTTAAAGTCATTTCATGTGTTTTACTACATTACCTTTTGTGTCTTTAATTTTCAGATCATGACCAATCTGAAATATATTTACTAAGAAGCAAACAGGTTAAATCAGGCCAGAATTAAATCAGGCCATTGCCAAGTATCAAAAATTCTGAAATTTATTTTGTTTGCGGATGACACAAATATCCTTTGCACTGGTGAGAATTTGCAGCAGGTTTTAGAGGTGGTCACAACTGAAATGGAAAAATTAACGCAGTGGTTCAACAAAAATAAATTATCTCTAAATCTAAAAAAAACAAAGATTATGTTGTTTGGAAATTATAAAATAAATCATGAAATAATGGTAACGATAGATGATACCAGAATAGAAACAGTACAGGAAAATAAGTTTCTGGGGGTGACGCTAGACAATAAAATCTGCTGGAAACCTCACATCAGTCACATCCGGGCCAAATTAGCAAAATGTATAGGCATACCGGGGAAGACAAGACACTTCGTGGACTATAAATCATTGGTCTTATTGTACAATTCACTGTTTTTATCTTATCTTAACTACTGTGTAGAAGTCTGGGGAAACACCTACAAGACCAACCTACAGTCAATATGCACATTACAAAAAAGAGCTATAAGGATAATAAACAATACAGGATATAGAGACCATACCAATGTGTTGTTCTTGAAGTCACATGTCATAAAGTTCATCGATTTAGTTAAATTTAAGACAGCACAAGTAATGTACAGGGCAATTAATAATCAACTACCAACTAATATACAAAAAATATTTTAAAAAAGAGACAATGATTATAATTTGAGGGGAGACTTAAACTTTACAAAACCCAAGATACGAACAACCAAGAAAAGTATGTGCATATCTGTCTGTGGGGTGGATTTGTGGAACAGTCTGGAGCCGGAACTGAAACTATGTACAAACAGAAATCAATTCAAAAAGAGGTATAAGCACCAGTTGCTGAAAGGGTATATGTTAGAAGGGTAGTAGTTATATGTACGATTCATTATGCTCACTCTGGGATATTATGGGACACTATGGAATGGTGGGTGGGACAGCACTGTGTATATCTGTGTTGTTTGAGGCTGGTTTTGATGTATGGACATCATTGTATGTTAGAATGGATGGGTGTTAATGTTGATTTGTAAAAAATACAGTAAATTGTTTACTTGGGGTCTTAAAGGTGGTAATTTGTATAAAATTCACATGGGTGTATCTATGGAAAAGAGGAGATGGAATTAATAAGTGTTCACTTCTTCCTTCTCCCTTTCGAACAGTGTATACTGTTACTTTATTGCATTTGCCATTTGCTTGTATTTGTTATATTTTTGTGTTCGAAATAAACTGCCTGCTTCTGCCCTTCAGAGAGAACAGACGCTTTTTCCTTTGCTCCCTCTTTTACCCTCCTTCCCTCCCTAACTGAGAATCCCAGCTTGCTGTCTTGTCTGCGTCGCTGTTCTTCTGGCTGAATCTTGATCCAAACGAAAAAAATGGATTTGGTGTGCGGCTTTAATAAAATTAACAACATTTTACATAAATTCGGTCCAGGGGGAGCCCCTATGGAGAGACCCATGGATTGGAACACATGTGTCTGCATGATTCGACTGATGATGTGGAAAACATCTATCTGGTTTGGCTTACGATCACAGGGATTTTCTGCTGATTGGCTCTGGAGTTTTCCTGGTGTATCGAAAATTTAACTGGAAGAGCTAATCAAAAGCGGTCCCGGCATAGCTGCTTCTTCAACAATTCGACTAGACGGGGGAGTGCACTAACTAACGGCAATGACTAACATGGAAATTACCATCTGGCATGCACTGTAGAGGGATGGACTCTACCGGACATGTTTACCCATGTTCTAGAAGGGAAACATCTGGAGTCATTTTTGGTGCCTCCAAGGAATGGATTTAAAGCCTATGTATGGAAATTATGAACACAGGATTGCAAGAGATGAAAAAATTCTATGCTCTGAGTGATCTGTGTCTATCAGACCTTGAATTCGGTGCCCTGTTGACTATTTTCCTCCTGGATTAAGACAAAACAGAAGATTGTGCTTCTCTTCATAAACATTCTGGGGCTGCATCTGAACTCTCAAGGACATGTGACTGGCTCAGGAAATTTCCATCTGCCATGCCTCAAGGACATGCTTCCGAGTTTCAGACACTAAGACATAACATCTCGGCTGGGAGAGATTTTGCTGCCTCCAGTAACTGATAAACACCCACCTGCATTCAACATACACGAACACACTGACTCATATACTGAATTACACCCATCCATTCACTGATCCTCTCTGACTTTTTGGTCTTTTGGTTTTTTGTGGTTGATTGTTGCTCTGTGCTATTGAGAGATTTTTTTTCATTGTAATCATAATCTGCTTAAATATTCATAAGCTGTATTCTGATAAAGTTTTTTTTTTCTCTCCTCCCCCATTGTGTCGTTCCCTCCCCTCCCCTCCCTTTCTTATCTATCTCTGTTTGATGAGGCGCCTATTATGGCTGCCGTGTCGTTGTGTCGCGCTTGCACGCGCACCAATGTCAAGTCAAATTCCTCGTGTGTTTTTTACATGCTTGGCAATAGAGTTTATTCTGATTCTGATTCTGATTCGAAATAAACTATCTATCTATCTATCTATCTAATGGCAGGCTGCAGGTCTACACTTAAATTTTCACTGATTTAAACTAATAGCTAATTTATATCTGTAGGTGACAGCCATGGGTAATTTTCTCATTTTCACACATTTTTTTTTATGTTATGTTTTTTTTTGTTTTGTTTTTTGTTTTTTTTTTTGCTTTTCTCCTCTGGCTCGGGAAATATTTGATTTGTTGATGTTTACTTTTTATTCATATATGATTTAGAAGAAAAACCTGAACTTCATGAGAATTAAGTCTCAAATTCACATTAAAAAACTATTTTATACCAACACTGCAAAATTATGAGGGAAAATGGTACATGTAAAAAAAAAAAAGATTGTCCTTTTTATGTGATTATCTAAACTGTAGAATTTACAGAAAATGCATATTGCGATATACTGTATATCACTATCATGATATAAGATGACTTATATTGTGATATTAATTTTTTGTCATATCGCACAGCCGTATTCCAAGGCATTAAATATACCATGGAACACAGTGAAGACAGTCATCATCAAGTGGAGAAAATATGGCACATCAGTGACATTACCAAGACCTGGACGTCCCTCCAAAATTGATGAAAAGACGAGAAGAAAACTGGTCAGGGAGGCTGCCAAGAGACTGACAGAAACATTGAGGGAGTTGCAGGAATTTCTGGCAAGTACTTGCTGTTTAGTACATGTGACAACAATCTCCCATCTTCTTCATATGTTTGGGCTATAGATTCAGGTGGCAAGACAGAAGCCTTGTCTTACGAAGAAAAACATCCAAACCCGGCTAGATTTTGCAAAAATGCATTTGAAATCTCTCAAACGCATGTGGGAAAATGTGTTATGGTCCAGTGAAACAGAGATTGAACTTTTTGGCCATAATTCCAAAAGGTATATTTGGCGCAAACACAACACTGCTCATCACCAAAAGAACACCATACCTACAGAGAAGCATGGTGGTGGCAGCATCATGCTTTGGGGCTGTTTTTCTTCAGCTGGAACTGAGGCCTTAGTCAAGGTGGAGGGAATTATGAACAGTTCCAGATACCAGTCAGTTTTAGCACAAAACCTTCAGGCTTCTGCTAGAAAGTTGAAGATGAAGAGGAACTTCATATTTCATCAGCACGGCAATGACCCAAAGCACACATCCAGATCAACAAAAGAATGGCTTCACCAGAAGAAGATTAAGGATTTGGAATGGCCCAGCCACAGTCTAGACCTGAATCCGATGGAACATCTGTGGGATGATCTGAAGAGGGCTGTGCACAGGAGATGTCCTTCCAATCTGACAGATTTGGAGTGTTTTTGCAAAGAAGCGTGGGCAAATATTGCCCCATCAAGATGTGCCACGCTGATAGACTCCTACCCAAAAAGACTGAGTGCTGTAATAAAAGCCAAAGGTGTTGCAACAAAGTATTAGTTTAAGGATGTGCATGTTTATGCAACCAGGTTATTGTAAGTTTTTTATTTTTCCCCTTAAAAGGTTTCAGTTTGTTTTACAATTGGGTTGTACAGGTTGTAGGTCACATTAATGGTGGAAAAAGTTTTGAAATGATTTATCTTGGTCTCATTTTTTTTACATCACCAAAACCTGGCATTTGAACAGGGGTGTGTAGACGTTTTATATCTGTTATGTCCACAAACCTGGTAATGAAAGAGGCCGACAGAGACGTATCACTGAACGTGTGTTTATTAAGGATTTAGGAACACTGTACATGTAATGCACCCAGCGGAGTCATCCGGCCCAAGAGGAAGTCGTCATGGCAGCTGCCCCCTAATATAGGGCAGTGTGATGGTGGCAGGAAAGGAAGGTGGCGTGATCACACCGCACTTCACAATAAATCCCCACACAACACCCCCCCCCCTTACAAGGTCCAAAACCACACACACCAAATCAAACCCACCCTAATTTAGAACCACACACACTCAACACACTCTAAACTAAAAGCAAAACTATGGCCTAAAACACTCACTCACACAAAAAAAAAAAAAACTAAAATAGGACCGGTGGGTGTACTACCACATGGCCTGCATGGCACAGTGGGTTATTCTGCCACTGATATCACTAGAGTCTTTTTTTATTGAACAACTTAAAAAACTGCTGTGCTCCTAAACTAAACAACAAAACAAAACCAGAACTATAAACACATAAAATCTGTCAGCACGGTCACTCAGGAGAATGGTGGGACAGGCAGGGGGGGGCCCTGGGCAGCCCCGCAGCAAGCGTGCCCCTGGAGGCGACAGGCCCCCGGGGTGAGGACCGATCTTCAGAATGCTGGAGCCCCGATCCCAAACCACCTTCACTGACTCTCGTCCAGCCTCGTCACCTGGAGTGTCCTCCTGGACACACCGCAACTGGTTAGCATGCCTCATCAAGTTGTCAGACAACCGGAAACGCGCCACTCCTACCTTCGCCACTATCCTCAGGCGTGCCCGATGTTTCGCCAGATCTCGTCTGGCCCAACTTTGCCATGGCCATTTGTCACCCCGAACCCAAACCCAGTCCATAGAACAGGTCACACCCCATGATGTTATCGTCGCGTGGCACCACTTGGAACGTGAAGTCGAGCATCGCTTCACACTTGTAACAAACAGTCAACTCCACAGTCCCGACAGTGCACAGTCCGCTACTACTGTAGCCATACAATGGGTTACTCCTAATCCTGTGGTGGGGGAAAAACTTCTTCACCGTGGCCCAATTCAACATTGACCGCACTGCCGTCATGTTGAGTAACAGTGGCATCTCCACACCATCAAACTCCACTGTACGATACAAATACCTGTTGGTGATGGGATTCACCGAGTGGATGGTGTATAATATTGTGTGGTTGGGTAATCTTTATAAGAAGTGGACATCGACACCAGCGTGGATCTCAGAACAAGCCTCATTTTATTCTGTTGTCTTCCAACATCATTCAACACGTATATCTTCTACTAGTGCCACCGTGTGGCAAGGCATTACATTACATCCCCCCCTTTTAGATATTTACCATATCCCTTTATATATCTTATTTACTTACATTCTAATAATAAAGAATATGGTCAACCACAAGATAACACAAAGCTACACTGTCACTACTGTGCGCTTACATTTTCAGAACATAACTTTTTCTTTTCATTTTCTTTTCTAACTAGAAGGACAGGGTAGACTACCTGACCCTTCAGGCTCTGCCATAGGGAATTATTCTGCCCTGTTCACTGCAGGCCTCTATACTAGGTTTTACCAGTTCAGTCTTTCTGGTGGACGAGATACTCGCCCCGATCTGGTCACAGTCACATCCAAGCTGGGCTGATCTGGCTCTGGATCAGGCTGATCTGGTTCTGGAAGAGCAGTGAGCTGAGCTCTGTTTCTTCTCAGTGTGCCCGACTCTGTCTCCACGTTGTACGACCTTGGAGTTGATGACGTCGACTGGACTGTCCCGGTGGTCTTTGCTGAGCGGATCCACACTCTCTGACCTGGTTCGAGAACCGGCAGCTCTCTTGCTCTGTGTCTCGCTCCATATGCTTTCTTCTGATTCTCTTTCAATCTTGCGTCTTTCTTTTTAAAAGCATGAAGGTCTGGCCACTTTGGTCTGAGAGTCTGTGGAGGAACCGGAACTGTCGATCGCAATCTTCTCCCCATCAGAAGTTCTGCTGGTGAGGCTCCATGAGCCAATGGGGTTGTCCTGTAAGTCAGGAGAGCTCTTTGGTGATCTTGGTTCTTGCTGAGTATCTGCTTTACTGTTCTCACCGCCTTCTCTGCTTCCCCATTGCTTTGCGGATACCTGGGGCTACTGGTGACATGTTCAAAGTCGTATTCCTGAGCAAATACTTTAAACTCTGAAGAGGCGAACTGTGGCCCGTTGTCCGTCACTAGTACCTCAGGGATACCGAATCTTGCAAAGATGACTTTCAGCCTCTCGACTGTGGTTGCTGTAGTAAGCGTTGGAAGGTTGGCTATTTCAATGTATCTGGAGAAATAGTCAACTACGACCAGGTAGTGGCTCTTCCCCCACTCGAAGAGGTCCGCCGCTAGCCTTTGCCACGGCCTTGCAGGTAAGGGGGTCGTGAGCAGTGGCTCTGTGTGATAGCTGGAGTACTGGCTGCATACTTCACACCTCTCCACAAGCTCTTTGATGTCCCTTGTCAAGCCTGGCCACCACACAGACTGTTGGGCTCTTGAAATGCACTTTGTCATGCCCAGGTGCCCATGGTGGATTCTCTCCAGCATGTCTCTTCGCATTGGCGCTGGAATGACAAGCCTTTCTCCCTTTAGGAGGATACCGTCAGCCACATGGATGTCGGCTCTGTGCGGCCAGTACTTTAGCAGCCTCTCTGGAACTGCTTGTCTGTGCGAAGGCCATCCTTTGTCTGTGTATGCCCTCAGCTGTTTCATTGTTGTGTCGTTGTTCTGCATGTTTTTAATTTCATCCAATTTTGTTTTTGTTGCAGGTATGTGTTCCATCACAAAGTCGATGTACACCTGACACTCTCTTTCCAGGCTGGCACTCTCCGTGCTGCTCTCTGGTCCCAGTGGCGCTCGTGACAATGCGTCAGCAGCCACCAACTGTTTCCCTGGTACATGAATTATCTTGTAGTTGAATCTCATCATTCTCAGTCTGAATCTGAGTATTCTTGGAGGTAAATCATCCAGTGGCCGGGTACCTAACAGTGATATGAGAGGTTTGTGATCTGTACGCACCGTGAAGTCCATTCCCAGGAGATAGGTGCTCAGGCGCTCGCACACCCATGTCACGGCGAGAGCTTCTTTCTCGATTTGAGCGTACCGAGACTCTGTGGGTGACAGACTTCTAGATATGTACACCACTGGCCTGAATTCTCCACCTGGCTGTCGCTGCATCAGTACTCCTCCCAGGCCATATGATGAAGCGTCAGCCGACACGAGAGTTTCTCTTTTTGTACTGTACTGAGCCAGTACCGCTGGAGAGCTAAGCTCTTTCTTCACAGCTTCAAAAGCTGTCTTTTGCTGCGCGTCCCATGTCCACTCGCTGTCGCTGCGCAGCAAGTCTCTCAGGGGCTTTGTGAGATTGGGGAGGCGCGAGGAGAACTTGCAGACATAGTTCACCATCCCCATGAAGCGTCTCACCGCTTCAACGTTCTCGGGTTCGGGCATGTTCAAGATTGCTTTAATTTTGCTTGGGTCAGCCTCGATCCCGTCGGCACTGACCATATGCCCTAGGAATTTCACGTCCTTCACACTGAACTCACATTTTTCGTTTAAGGTCAGACCTGCCTCTTCGAGCTTCTTGAGAAGTTCGCACAGCCTGTTGTCATGCTCAGTCTGATCTTTGCCAAACACCAATATGTCGTCGGCATGGCAGAGTGCGCCTGGGGTGCCGTCGACAAGCTGGGAAAGTCTTAGCTGGAAATGTTCCGGCGCAGAAGAAATCCCGAATGGGAGTCTCCTGTAACAATACCTCCCAAATGGTGTAATGAAGGTTGTCAATGGCTCTGATTCCTCATGCAGGGGAACTTGCCAAAACCCTGCTGTGGCATCCAATTTTGAGAAGATGACGGCTCCGTCTAGCTTTGCTAGAGTCTCATCCACAGCTGGGAGTATGTGTCTTTCTCGACGCACGCTCTCATTCAGCCTTGTCAGGTCTGAGCAGATCCGGATTTTTCCATTGGGTTTGGGTGCAACCACCATTCCTGAACACCACTCGGTTGGTTCTTGGATCTTTCGAATCACGCCCATCTCTTCCATCCTCTGGAGCTCTGATTTGACTCTGTCCATTAATGGTAGGGCTACATGTCTAGGGGCTGACAAGGCGTATGGCACAGCTCCCTGAGCTAACTCAATTTTATAGCTACCCTGCAGCTTCCCTAAGCCTGAGAATACTTTCGGGAACATTTTCTTGAATTTTTCATCAGATGCTAGCACTGCGGCTATCTGCTGCAACAGAGGTAGGCTCTGTATAGCTGGGAGCCCTAATAGTGGCATCACTAAATCCTTCACAACAAATACATCCTGCTCTGTTTTCTTTATGCCCTTTTTCAGGCAGGCTGTGAATGTGCCTAGCACCGTCAGTGGCAGGTTGTTGGGGCCACATAACATTCTCTGTGACTTCTTTAGGTCACCATCTCTTGTTTTGCAGTACATGGAGTCTGGTATGGCGGTGACAGCCGCTCCTGTATCCAACTTGAAGTTAATCATTTTTCCATTCATTTCTATGTCATTTCTCCAGACATCCTGTTTATCAGTCTCTATTGCTCCCGAGAAAGCGCTCTCTTCAGTCTCATACACCTCTTCAATAGCCTCGACACGTTGCTCTGTCCTACACACTGCAGCATAATGTCCTTTTCTTTTACATTTGCGGCACTCTGCCTCTCTCGCTGGGCATTGTTTCCATGCGTGTTGAGGACTGTGGCCACACCTTTTGCACGTGCCTGTACTCTGTGTCGCTTTGGTTTGAGTTCGTTTCGCCATATTGGGTTTCGCAGGTTTTTTTCTCACAATAGCATCAACATTGCTTTCCCTAATTTCAGTCTTCTCGCGCCGTATCAGTGGCTGTTGCTTTTTTACTTCTTCTCTTTGCCTGACTTGTGTTATTGTACTTTCCAGCGTGAGCTTTGGGTCTAACTGTAATTTCTCTGACAATTTAGCGTCTCTGATCCCAACTACTATCCGATCTCTTATCATCTCTTCAAGTAGAACGCCATATTGGCAATGCTCAGCCAGCTTGTACACGTCTGTGATAAAGTTCTCTGCCGTTTCGCCAGGCTGTTGATATCGGCTGTTAAATCTGGCTCTCTCATAGATAACGTTATGTTTGCCAATAAAATGCTCACCTAAGGCTTTGCACACTTCATCGTATTTCTTCCGTTTGGCTTCCTCCAAAGTTATTGTTGTCATAACGTCGTCACTTTTCTCCCCCATTATGTAGAGCAGTGAGTTGATTTGGTATTCCTCATTCTTCTCTGCTAATCCAGATGCTATTCTGAATCGCTCGAAGCGTCGTAGCCACTGAGTCCAGCTACTGGGCTCATCGAAGTTAAAACTTCCTGGCGGTGGTAACGTGAATATTTGATCCATTTTGTCGTTCCTCCCTTCCTTTTCTTAGCGAGTAAACGAGCTAGCAACTTACTTGCTTCTCCGCCGGCGCAGTCACTGACGAGGGAAAAAAACTTTTTTCTTTTCCTCTCTCTCCCAACTCTTTCACACAGGCGACCCTCTCTCCTGTCGGATTCTTGTCACCAACTTCTGACACCATGTATAATATTGTGTGGTTGGGTAATCTTTATAAGAAGTGGACATCGACACCAGCGTGGATCTCAGAACAAGCCTCATTTTATTCTGTTGTCTTCCAACATCATTCAACACGTATATCTTCTACTAGTGCCACCGTGTGGCAAGGCATTACATTACAGATGGTTGTTGGGGGCAGGTGGGGTGATTTCTTCCATGGGCTCTCCAGGTCAGACAAATGGCACACCCTGGCATAATGATTCAAACGTCCACATCTGCTGCATCATTTCCCTCTTGCCAGGCACTCTCCCGCTTTATGGCGGTGCGTCATGGACCCACAACCCCTGCAAACGGGGTTTCCCGGGGTAGACCTTCGGCTAGCAGCATTGGTTTCATAATCTTCATCCAAGCTATCTTCGCTATCAGGGTCCGCAACATTAGCTGAGGCGGGCGGCTCTAGCAGCTTCTGTGACTGGCGCCAGTTTAGCTCAGCTTATCGGTGGCCTCCAACTGGAGAGCTAGCTCGACAGCCCTAGCTAGCATCAAGTCATTAGGTGCCGTCAATAGCCTAACATGCAGTCCAGCATTGCACGTGTGCTCAGCCAATTGGTCTCGTACCATGTCGTCTTCCAGAGGCCCAAAACGGCACTCGTTAGCTAGCTGCCTCAAATCAGCGACATACTGGTGGATAGGCTCACTGACACGTTGGCATCTCTGGTGAAAACAAATTCACTGAACAGTCACGCTGTCTGGGGTGGTGAAATGATTAACTAGTAGATTGATTAACTCCACTGTGTGTTTATATATCTACATATTATTCCATCTAGCTACATTGCTCCGCACTGTGTGTGTTTATATATTTACATATTTATTCCACCTAGCTGCAATGCTCCGTACTGTGGGTGTTTATATATTTACATATTTATTCCATCTAGCTACAATGCTCCGCACTGTGTTTATATATTCATATATTTATTCCATCCAGCTACAATGCTCTGCACTGTGTGTCTGTGTGTGTGTATATATATATATTTTATAGTAATATGTACATATTATATTAGCTGCTCTTGTTTGCTTGCTTTTTTTCTTGCCTTCTGATTGTTGCTCTGAGTGTTGCTATCCCTGTGCTGTTGCAATCCTGGAATTTCCCCGTTGTGGGACTAATAAAGGCTTATCTTATCTTATCTTATCTTAGTATGAACATGCCAAAAACATGCATGCCAAAAACATACATGCCAAAAACATGCAGGTTAGGTTAATTGGAGACTCTAAAGTGGCCCTAGGTGTGAATGTGTGTGTGAATGGTTAAGGGATAGCGCCGTATCGTGGCTGCTTCATCCATCCAGGTGGTGGATACCCTCAATTTCCCCTCTGGGGATCAATAAAAGTATACTACTAATACTACTACTAGTAGCTCCACGATGTCCTCATACGATTCTGATGCGCTGAGCATCCGTAGGAACCTCTGGCCCTCAATACCCAGGTTGTGGACAAGGAGCACACGTGCCCTCATCTTATCGAGCTTCCCGAGGTCCAGCACCGTGATGTACGTTTGAAAGGCCTCAAGCCAACAAGGCCATGGCACCGGTGGCTCGCCCAGGAGCTCAAGGAAAGGACGGAGCAGTGTGACGCACACCTCCATACGTTAATCCTCAGTCACCAAATGTTATGTCCATAAACCTGGTGATGAATGAAGCCAACAGAGACGTATCACTGAACGTGTGTTTATTAAGAATTTAGGAACAACGTACATGTAATGCAGCCAGCGGAGTCATCCGGACCAAGAGAAAGTCCTCTTCTTCTTCTCCTTTTAGATTTGATTGGCAGTTGGCAACCAGCTTACAGGTGCATTACCGCCATGTACTTCACTCTATATCATCACTTTATCTGGTCAGGAGCTGTAGTCCTTCTATCATCATTGCTGTGTCCAATCAAACCTCAACTCTATCTTCAGACATCACTCTTCTTGGTCTCCTCGTACTTCACTCTATATCATCAAGCAATATAAGCTGCGGCTTCAGCCATCACCCATTTCGGATAACTCACGTGGAATTGTATAGAAGAAGGAGTCTTTGTCTAATTTGACCTTGTTGTTATATTATACAGTTTCTTTTAACCTGTACTGTACTATCCGAAATAAATTCATTCATTCATTCATTCATCACTTCACTCTATATCATCCCTCTACACATCGGCCAAGATGTCGGCCCCTCGCTTCTTCCATGGTGGCTGCCCCCTAATATAGGGTGGTGTGATGAAGCAGCAAGAAGGCAGCGTCATCACACTGCACTTCACAATAAATCCCCACACAACAATATCCACTGTAGTTTTTCAATGGAAGCTACCCATTTTTGTGATTGACCTCTTCTCACATAAATACATAATTAATGATGAAGACCATGCTCTCTGTGTGCCTTGATAGTTATAATAGAAATGTATGGGGTATTAAACATCTCCATGAGTGTGTAGGTATTAAAATAAAATTGATATACTAAATATGTATAACTGCCCCACCCCACCCACCCCCAAAAAAAGCTTAGCTTCTTAGCTTAGCCGCACCACAAAGATTATCGAATTATTCTGTTTACATGGCCTCTTGAATAATCAGATTCATGTCAGGTCAGGCATTGGTTTGCTTGCTACCAGATAACCATGAAAACCGGTACTACCTGTCTCATGGGTCGGGCTGTCGGTGACTCAACCTGCAACCCCGCCCTTCCGAGGGTGTGAAGGGTGAAACTGGGCATCCTGGCAGAACCAAAAACAATATCTGTCACGGGACTGTGGTGGACCACTCCCAGTTACATGGGGTGAGACTGGACATCCTGGCAGATAAGCACATCTGTTGCAAGGTCTGTGGTGGACTTTTGCCAGTCGGTGCATCGTGACATGCACTACACAAAGAGCAGAGATAAACAAACCTATCATCTGGTCAGTCACTGCAACAGATAGTGGAGTCAGTTTGTCTTGGCCTGTCCTTGCCACTGATAATACCTCTATCAGCCAAGAATGTGCCACTGGTCCAGCAAAAGCTAGCGGTACTCAAATACTTTGCAAGCAGTTTCATGAAATGGTCAGTCGTACCAGCTCGGATGTTGCCCAGGATAACAAGGTCAGGAGTTCCTGGCACCGGAGGGCGAAGGACGGAGATGCATGGAGGAATCTGATCAGACCTAAATGAAATGGTCATTGTAACCCCCAACAGACTGCTATGATGATGATGATGATGATGATGATGATGATGATGATGATGAATAATCAGATAACTCCAGAAATCCAGTCATAACCGGTTTATTCGTGTGCATGTCAACATGGTCACTGACTGTCACAGATGGCACACAGGCAGGAAGGAGCTGTGGCTGGGCTGGCTTTTATAGCACAAAGAAAGTGGGTCAATAATGAGCCTCAAATAAATATTAATTTAATATTTTATAGTGATAATGCTGCATAGCATTTATTTGGATAAAATTGTGGATAAGCATATTATTATCTCATAAATAGGAAATCACCACCATTTAGATCAGGGATGGGCAACTTTGGTGGTAGTGAGGGCCACAAAATTTGTTCCTCACTTTTCGAGGGCCAGATTTACATGTAAACCTTCTCTGTGTGTGTGTGTGTGTGTGTGTGTGTGTGTGTGTGTGTGTGTGTGTGTGTGTGTGTGTGTGTGTGCGCGCTGGGGGGGGGGTATTATTTTCTTCAAAGTCAGAAGTTTCACAATTAAAACTGAAAATGAAAATAAATGCTACTCACTGTTTTAGCATATTAGAATTAAAATTACTGATAAAATTATATCGGCCCTGTGATGGACTGGCGATCTGTCCAGGGTGTACTCTGCCTCTCACCCAAAGATGCTGGGATGGGACTGGCGGGCCACAGTTACTGTAATTAGGTCGGGGACCACATGCAGCCCATGTGCCACCAGTTGCCCATCCCTCACTTAGATTAAGTAGTTTAAGTATACAAGACAACATTCAATTCCATTTTTAACAAATCATATGGCCCACTTTGTACAAACCAGAAGTTTTTGTTTCTGTTAAAACAAGTGGAATTCTTTATTTCAATAATCTCACCAAGTGCATCAGTACATAGACCACCACATAAAAATAAGAACTCACCACCATTTAGATTAAATACTTATTAGATCATAAACACTTTTCATCTTATCTTCTTGAGGGAAGTTTCTGAAGCCTTTTCTTTACAGTTGTCCATTTGAAGCTGGCTTCAGGAATGAATAAATCACTAATGACTCCCATATTAAAAACTGAAGTTTTTAGCTTATTCTGGTGAAAAACTGCTACTCCTAGTTGCCTGAATGCTCACCAAACTCATTCACCATGATCATCAGGTGGGTCTGCATCTAGGTTGTGCTCAAGGTCAAAGGTCAGGAGAATTGGCCACTTGGGTGATATCTTGAAAATCACTACTCTTTCTAGGCAGTTACCCCCGTGTGCACCAAACTCACTCACAAGGATCCTCAGGAGGGTCTGCATCCAGGTTGTGCTCAAGGTCAATGTTTAGGCCAGAGGTCAGGAGAGCTGGGCGTTTATGATTTCATGAAAAATGTTACTCCTCCTAGGCCAATGACCTTGACATCCTAGATAGGTCTGTATCTAGGCTGTGCTTAAGGTCAGTGGTCAGGACTCCCGGGGTGATTTCGTCAGGCTGGAATGAGCTCCACATTGACGGTCTGGTTTTATAATGTTATTTTTAAGCTATTAAAATACACTGGAGTGTTGACCTGGCGGTTGAGCATCTGCTCCACAGCTGGAAGGTCATGGGTTCAGGACCAGGTCATACCAAAGACGATATACAGTATATCACAAAAGTGAGTACACCCCTCACATTTTTGTAAATATTTTATTATATCTTTTCATGGGACAACACTGAAGATATGACATTTTGATACAATGTAAAGTAGTCAGTGTACAGCTTGTATAACAGTGTAAATTTGCTGAATCCTCAAAATAACTCAACACACAGCCATTAATGTCTAAACCGCTGGCAACAGAAGTGAGTACACCCCGAGTGAAAATGTCCAAACTGTGCCCAATTAGCCATTTTCCCTCCCCAGTGTCATGTGACTCATTAGTGTTACAAGATCTCAGGTGTGAATGGGGAGCAGGTGTGTTAAATTTGGGTGCTCTTACACTTTGTCATACTGGTCACTGGAAGTTCAACATGGCACCTCATGGCAAAGGGGTGGGGAGGTCAGCCTGTCAGTGCTCAGACCATACACCGCACACTGCATCAAATTGGTCTGCATGGCTGTCATCCCAGAAGGAAACCTCTTTTAAAGATGCGTGGACCCTGCACAGAATAAAGTGCCAGCTGTGAACCCACTGTTGGAATTATTTCCCTACACAACACTACGCAGACAACAGTTTCAAGTCCGCTACATAAACATGATGCTGTGACCCAGATCAACTGAATCAGCCGCTGCTGATCGCTGGGGTTAAGCTGTGAGCTCGTGATGCCTGGGATGCCAGCCTGACTGTGTCTGGATCCTTTTTTAAAAAAAAAAAGCCTACAGTGTATCTGTGCACTTGATTGGACGCTTTGTGTGGTAACGCATCATCACTTCCTGTGTTGCTGGCTGTCCGTGTGGTTTGCTCTGTGGGTAGCTCTCCTCAACATCCTGAGGATTATTGCCTTTAATTGTATTTTAGTCACTTTTTCCATTTACCATCATCTCTCACTTCTGTTTAACAAGCCTCTTGCACCTGTGTGCACACTCAGTGTCACCTAATCACCCTCTTTATCCTTCTGTTTGCCACTCATCGGTGTTTGTGTTAGAAACACCGTCTGCACCAGTTAATTATGACGGACTCCACTTAGCTGCAGCGGAGCACCCTAGCATAGGGATTGCTAGCCGTCCCCCGGCTTCCACCTCTCCTGAGCAGCCAGGAAAGAATGGGTGGGTGACGGTGAGAAGGAAGCATAGTCACAAGCCCCTGGTTCACCACCAACCTGTTCATGTTTCTAATCGCTTTTCCCCACTCAGCGACACACCCGCTGAGGAAAAAACTCTGATCATTGGTTACTCTATAGTCAGAAACGTGAACCTAGAGACTCCAGCAGCCATAGTCAAATGCATTCCCAGGGCCAGAGCAGATGGCATCGAGTCAAATTTGAAAATGCTGGTTAAAAGTAACTGTAAATACTCCACAATTGTTATCCACGCCGGCATTAACGACTTCCGACTCCGGCAGTCAGAAGTCACAAAACTTAGTGTGGAATCGGTGTGTGACTTTGCAAAAACGATGTCTGCCTCTGTAATATTCTCTGGGCCCCTCCCCAATCTGACCAGAGATGACATGTTTAGCCAATTGTCATCCTTCAACCGCTGGCTGTCTGTGTGGTGTCCTGCAAACAATGTGGGCTACATAGACAATTGGAGCTCATTTTGGGGAAAACCTGGTCTTATTAGACGAGACTGCATCCATCCCACTTTGGATGTGCGTCTCATTTATCTAACAATCTGGCATCATTTTTATCCAAATTTCCAAAACATTGACAACTCAGAGTTGTTCAGAGTAGTTCTTTCAACCAGAAAGCAGAGTCGCAGTCCAACACGCCTCTCTGCAGCTCCTCTTCATCCAACACCCCTCAACTTAGCCCCTGTCTTCCCCATCAGAGAATCACTGTCTGCTCCCTCCAAAGTTAATAAAAATATAATGTATAAGCATCCCAAAGTGATTAAACAAAAAGTTGGTAAATCTCAAATTAAACATGAAGCCTCTAAATTTGATTTGGCCTCTGTTCCTCCTCATAATTTAAAAATTAAATGTGGTTTGTTAAATACTAGGTCTCTAACTCCCAAGTCTCTGCTAGTCCATGATCTGTTAATTGATCATCAGATTGATTTACTATCTCTTACAGAGACTTGGTTAGGGCAAGAGGATTATGTTGGTTTACAGTGGGGCAAAAAAGTATTTAGTCATCCACCAATTGTGCAAGTTGTCCCACTTAAAAGATGAGAGAGGTCTCCAATTTTCATCATAGGTATACCTCAACTATGAGAGACAAAATGAGAAAAAAAAAAATCCAGAAAATCACATTGAAGGATTTTTAATGAATTAACTGGTAAATTCCTTGGTAAAATAAGTATTTGGTCACCTACAAACAAGCAAGATTTCTGGCTCTCACAGACCTGTAACTTCTTCTTTAAGAGGCTCCTCTGTCCTCCACTCATTACCTGTATTAATGGCACCTGTTTGAACTCGTTATCAGTATAAAAGACACCTGTCCACAACCTCAAACAGTCAGACACCAAACTCCACTATGGCCAAGACCAAAGAGCTGTCAAAGGACACCAGAAACAAAATTGTAGACCTGCACCAGGCTGGGAAGACTGAATCTGCAATAGGTAAGCAGCTTGGTGTGAAGAAATCAACTGTGGGAGCAATTATTAGCCAATGGAAGACATACAAGACCACTGATAATCTCCCTCGATCTGGGGCTCCACGCAAGATCTCACCCCATGGGGTCAAAATTATCACGAGAACGGTGAGCAAAAATCCCAGAACCACATGGGGGGACCTAGTGAATGACCTGCAGAGAGCTGGGACCACAGTAACAAAGGCTACATCAGAAACACACTACGCTGCCAGAGACTCAAATCCTGCAGTGCCAGACGTGTCCCCCTGCTTAAGCCAGTACATGTCCAGGCCCGTCTGAAGTTTGCTAGAGAGCATTTGGATGATCCAGAAGAGGATTGGGAGAATGTCATATGGTCAGATGAAACCAAAATAGAACTTTTTGGTAAAAACTCAATTTGTCGTGTTTGGAGGAGAAAGAACACCATACCTACTGTGAAGCATGGGGGTGGAAACATCATACTTTGGGGCTGTTTTTCTGCAAAGAGACCAGGACGACTGATCCGTGTAAAGGAAAGAATGAATGGGGCCATGTATCGTGAAATTTTGAGTGAAAACCTCCTTCCACCAGCAAGGGCATTGAAGATGAAACGTGGCTGGGTCTTTCAGCATGACAATGATCCCAAACACACCACCCGGGCAATGAAAGAGTGGCTTCCTAAGAAGCATTTCAAGGTCCTGGAGTGGCCTAGCCAGTCTCCAGATCTCAACCCCATAGAAAATCTTTGGAGGGAGTTGAAAGTTCGTGTTGCCCAGCGACAGCCCCAAAACATTACTGCTCTAGAGGAGATCTGCATGGAGGAATGGGCCAAAATACCAGCAACAGTGTGTGAAAACCTTGTGAAAACTTACAGAAAACGTTTGACCTCTGTCATTGCCAACAAAGGGTATATAACAAAGTATTGAGATGAACTTTTGTTATTGACCAAATACTTATTTTACCGAGGAATGTACCAATTAATTCATTAAAAATCCTTCAATGTGATTTTCTGGATTTTTTTTTCTCATTTTGTCTCTCATAGTTGAGGTATACCTATGATGAAAATTGGAGACCTCTCTCATCTTTTAAGTGGGAGAACTTGCACAATTGGTGGCTGACTAAATACTTTTTTACCCCACTGTAAATGAATCAACTCCCTCTGGTTATTTAAACTGTCAAAATCCCAGAAGTTCTGGTCGTGGAGGAGGAGTAGCAACAATTTCCATTCCAAATTACTAGTTAATGTAAAGCAAAAAACATGTTATAATTCCTTTGAGGGCCTGGTCCTCAGTATTGGGCATTTTAGCAATTTTAGGTTAAATCCAATTTTATTCGCCATAGTTTATTGTTCTCCCTCAGCCTACTCAGAGTTTTTATCCGAATTTGCAAAATTCTTAGCAGATTTAGTGCTGAAATCAGATATAATAAGAATAATTATAGTATGGGACTTTAATGTACATGCAGATGTAGATAGTGATTGCTTTAATGCAGCATTTAATTCAATATTAGACTCGATGGGGTTTTCTCAGAAAGTAGGAAATTCTACCCATTATCTCCACCACACGTTGGACCTTGCTCTGACATATGGCATAGAAATAGAAAATCTGGTAGTGTCTCCACATAACCCTGTACTGTCAGACCATTGTCTGTTAACCTCTGATTTTACTATTTCTGACTATTTGGCTCCTAAAGAAAAATATTACTACAGTAGATACCTCTCAGATGATGTTGTTACTAAATTTATGCAGATTGTTTCCTCTGTGCCATGTGTCAACACAACGGTGATAAGCTATGGAGAGCTTGCTCCTTCTGTAATTGATAGCATGGCAGATAGTGTTACAGCTTCTCTACATCAGACTCTAGACATGGTGGCCCCTTTAAAAAAGAAAAAGCCTAGAGTCTAGAGATTTCTAACTCCTTGGTTCAACACAGAAACTCATAGCTTAAAACAGAAGACTCGTCAATTAGAAAGAAAATGGCACTCCACTAAATTAGATGAAATCTATTTAGCGTGGAGAAATCATCTTCTAATTTATAAAAAAATCTCTTAGGAAAGCTAAAACAAGTTATTATTCTGCATTAATAGAAGAGAACAAGAATAATCCCAGGTTTCTTTTCAGCACTGTAGCCAGGCTGACAAAGAGTCAGGACTCTGTCAATCCTTGCATTCCCTTAGAGCAGTGATTCTCAACTGGTGGGTCGCGACCCAAAAGTGGGTCGCAGGCCTGTTTTCAGTGGGTCGTGGGCCTTTGCCTAGGCAAATAAAATATCAAGAAATAAATCAACATAGTGTCATTGATTCACACTCCTTACCAGTAGATGGCAGTAGGTGGCGGGCGACACCATATTTCGCACCATAGAAGAAGACTCACAACGTTTGTGGTACCTCTACTTATGGACGTCTCTATGTGACAGAGATCATCCTGCGCAGTTCGCCCCACACGGGACACGAACCCGCGACCTCTCAGTCAACTACACACAGTTCGAGCATGGGAGACACAGCACGATCGCGCTGAGCTAAAGGTCCGACCGATAGCTCAGCGCTACCGATACTGTATGAGGCTTTGGGAGGGAGGTTTACTAACGTTCTACGCCGAACAGTACTAGTTGGCATCCGTTACATCTACATACGGAATTTTCAGGTTACGACACGCCTCAACGGGAAAATATTGCCTCTTGTTACGAATGAAATTTCAGGATACGAAAGGCAAAAAAGTACGCGCTCCTCACAGCTCCCGTAGTTTACCGAACGTAAACATACCTGTAGCTGCTCTGCCATTGGCTATCGCCTAGCATCTTCCTGGTATCCCATTGGCCACGAAGTGTTCGGGCAGTTTTACGTGTGTGTACAGTACAGAATTAACATTTATTCGCTATGGGCCCCAAGAAAGTGACGGAGATAAGTGGAAAAGGAGAAAAGAAGAAGAGAGTTTTTTTGTCCATACAAACAAAGGAGATAATCGAAAGGTATGAAAAGGGGATGCGTTTGGTTGATCTCGCCAAAGAATATGGCCGTAATACATCAACGATCAGCACGGTATTAAAACAAAAGGAAGCCCTTACAAGCCGACAAAAGCAAACGTCCTTGGATCGTTTCTTCACAAAACGTCAGGCAAAAACCACTGATGAGACAGAACATGAACCACAGAAGGCAAAAGGTGACGACGACGATAGCAGTTAAAAGGTAAATGAACATAATTTTTATTATTCTTTCTCTTTTATTATTCTCTTTTATTATTCTTTCTCTCATTTTAAACTCTCATTTTATGTTTATTGTGCAGTAATCTAATTGTAACATGTATTTGTTACATGTTTTGATGCGTTTTTATGATTTATAAAAAATTTATGCCCGAATTTTGGGGGGCTTGGAACGGATTACAGCATTTACATGTAAAACGCGCCTCTATTTAAGGAATTTTCACGTTACGAGAATACTTCAGGAACGAATTAATTTCGTAAGTAGAGGTACCACTGTATCAAGAAATAAATCAACATAGTGTCATCGATTCACACTCCTTAACAGTAGATGGCAGTAGGTGGCGGGCGACACCATATTTCGCACCATAGAAGAAGACTCACAACGTTTGTTTGTATATATGCTAATTGAGCATGGCAAAACGCAGATACGACACGGACTATATGAGATATGGATTTTTTTATATTGAGGACAAAGGAGTACAGAAACCTCAGTGTGTTTTGTGCAGCGAGGTGTTGGCATGTGAAAGCATGAAGCCGTCAAAACTGAAGCGGCATTTGGAAACAAAACACCATTCTCTCAAAGATAAACCTGCTGAGTTCTTCAAAAGACGACTTCAAACCCTGAGGAAATCACAAATGTGTCTCAGTTCTTCGTGCTCAAAGCAAGAACAGGCACTCCGTGCATCGTTCCTCGTGGCACATCGTATAGCAAAGTTAAAGAAGCCCCACACCATTGCAGAGGACCTCATCTTACCTGCAGCCGTTGACATGGTCAGAGAGATGCTTGATCAATCCGCGGCAGATAAACTAAAATCTATACCGCTGTCAAATGACACTATAAGTAGGCGAATTAAAGACATGTCGGATGACATCCAGCAACAGACCACAACTCGCATTAAGGCAAGTGGTCATTTTGCCTTACAAATGGACGAATCAACAGACATAACAAATAAAGCAGTTTTACTCGTTTACGTGAGACATGTGTGGGACGGGGACTTACAGGAACAATTTCTCTGCACAAGAGAGCTCCCAACTACTACAACTGCAGAGGACATTTTCAGCTCCGTGGATTTATATTTGAGTTCAGTGGGCCTAAGCTGGGACATGTGCGTCAGTGTCACAACTGATGGCGCTGCTTCCATGACAGGAAAAAACTCGGGGGTCGTGAGGAGAATACTTGAGAAAGCTCCAAATGCAACTTGGAACCATTGTTTTTTGCATCGGGAGGCCCTGGCAGCAAAGGATATGGTACCCGTGCTTCATGGAACATTAAAAGAAGTCGTCCAAGTGGTAAACTACATTAAACGGAGTGCAAAGAACACACGATGTTTTCAAATGCTGTGCCAAGACCTTGGTAGTGAGCATGTACAGGTGTTGTATCATGCTGAGGTACGCTGGCTTTCAAGGGGGAAGGTACTGTCCCGTTTTTACGAACTACGAGCTGAAATCGCAGCCTTTCTTGCTCAGAACAACTCACCTCTTGCAGACCTGTTCAGTAACAGTGTGTGGCTCGCACACGTTGCTTACCTTGCTGATGTGTTTGAACAGTTAAACACATTAAATGTGTCTGTGCAGGGCAGGGGACACAACGTTTTTGAACAATATGATAAATTCGATGCTTTCAAAAAAAAGATCTCCTTGTGGGCAAGTCATGTTTCTAAAAATCGACTCGACATGTTCCCCAACGCCTGTTATGAGGGACAGCAACTGAACACGGCAGAAAATATTGTACTGAAGAAAACCATCACGACACATCTGAATAAACTTCTGGAGCGGTTTAATGAGTACTTTCCCGAGAAACAGAAGGATGACGACTGGATACGCGATCCCTTTGGAATCGACATGGAAAGCGTTACGTTGCCAAGCAACGGAGAGAGTCAGCTGGTGGAGCTATCATGTGACCGCACGCTGAAAAAGAGGTTCACAGAGGTAAGCCTCTCGCAGTTCTGGTGCAGCACTGTGATGAGCGAGTATCCTTCTCTTGCCATTCGAGCAGTAAAAGCCCTCCTGCCTTTCAGCACTACCTATCTCTGTGAGTGTGGCTTCTCAGCTCTGGTTCAGTTGAAGACAAAACAGAGAAACAGACTGGACATTGAGCATGACCTCAGAGTCGCTTTGTCTAATATAACTCCAGACATTGAGACTCTTGTCAAGAGCAAAAAACATCCCCAGTTCTCCCATTAATTCCTCCAGACTCAGGTCTATGATGTCACTGTTACAGGTTTTAGTGAGTGTTCCTTCATTTTCTTCAAAGCACATAACCTTATCAGTAGGTAAATACTGAAAAAACAATCAGAAGAAAAGTCAATTTTGAGACTTGAATTCTTTTGAATTGCACTTTTTGTTTAATTTTTAATTTAAAATGCAGCTAATTCAGCATTAAAGGGAAATGTTCCCTCTGTTGTATTGCCACTTACTGGTCATTTTGGTTAATCATTAAATTTGTTTTGTGTTTGTATACTGTGATATTCTGTTCTTCTACCTCAGGTTCAAAATGCACAATCTTTACATTCAATAAATTTGAGAATTTGAAAATCTTTGATTTGGGTCACGGCTTGTCATTGAGGGGTGATGGTGGGTCCCAAAGCCAGACCAGTTGAGAACCACTGCCTTAGAGTGTACTAGTCAGGACTTCATGAACTTTTTCCAATAATAAAATTTCATCTATCAGAGATAAAATCAGTCAGATTCTTCCCACCATTAACTTAAATACATTAACTACTACAACTCCTTCAATTGATATCTGTTTGGATGAGTTTACTCCAATTGACCTTTTAGAATTAGATAAAATAATTTCCTTATCCAAGCCTTCAACTTGTCTTTTAGACCCTATTTCTACCAGGTTATTTAAAGAAGTCTTCCCATTTATTTGGTAGCTCTATTCTTCAAATAATAAATTCTTCATTAACATTAGGCCATTTACCGCAGGCTTTTAAAACTGCTGAAATTAAACCCTTACTCAAAAAGCCAACGTTGGATCCAGGAGTTTTAGCAAACTATAGACCAATCTCTAATCTCCCTTTCATTTCAAAAATCTTAGAAAGAGTTGTTGCTACGCAATTATTTGACCACCTGCAAGGAAATGGTTTATTTGAAGAGTTTCAATCTGGGTTTAGAATCCATCATAGTACTGAAACAGCCTTAGTGAAGGTCACTAATGACCTCCTTATCGCATCTGGTAATGGACTTATTTCTGTTCTTGTCCTTTTAGACCTTAGTGCAGCTTTTGATATTATCGATCATAATATTCTACTTGATAGATTAGAACACCATGTTGGACTTAATGGAACTTCGTTGCAGTGGTTTAGATCTTATTTATCTGATAGGTTCCAGTTTGTTCATGTCAATAATGAGTTTTCTTCCAACTCAAAGCTCAGTCACGGAGTTCCACAGGGATCTGTGCTAGGCCCTATTCTTTTTAGTTTATATATGTTCCCGTTAGGCAACATTATTAGAAAGCACTGTATACATTTTCATCGTTATGCAGATGACACACAATTATATCTGTCAGTGAAGCCAGATGATAGTAATCAATTAGCCAAGAAAGAGGCCTGTCTTAAGGAAACCAAAGCTGGATGACTTGTAATTTCCTGCTATTAAATTCAGATAAGACTGAAGTCATTCTAGTTGGTCCAAAAAACCTTAGAAACGCCTTTCCAAATCAATCTCTTGGATGCAAAGGTTACTCTTTCTCTTAATAGTTCTGTGAGGAACCTTGCAGTTATTTTTGATCAAGATCTGTTTTTTAATTCACATATTAATTTCGTTTCTAAGACTGCCTTCTATCATTTGCATAACATTGCCAAGGTTAGGAGCATCTTGTCTCAGAGTGATGCTGAGAAACTGATGCACGCTTTTGTTACCTCTAGATTAGATTATTGTAACTCTTTATTATCAGGTTGTCCTAAAACATCTTTAAAAAGTCTTCAGCTGATCCAAAATGCTGCAGCAAGAGTTTTAGCAGGTACTAGAAAGAGAGATTATATCTCTCCGGTTCTGGCCTCCCTTCATTGGCTTTCCATAGAGTTTAGAATTAAGTTTAAAATCCTTCTCACTTACAAAGCTCTAAATAATCAGGCCCCTTTTAATTTAAAGGATCTGATACTACCCTATTATCCCAACAGAGCACTACACTCCCAAAATGCAGGATTACTTGTAATACCTAGAATCTCCAAAAGTACAATGGGAGGCAGAGCCTTCGGTTATCAAGCTCTTCTCCTGTGGAACCAGCTGCCAATCTGGATTCGGGAGTCAGACTCGATCTCTGTTTTTAACCCTATGAGTGTGTATGTTGCCAAACTGCAACATAACCCCTAGTCAAGAGTGTTAAATATTTTTTGTCAATAAAATAGTTCAGATTTCCAAGGCTATAACTTGAAAGTGGTAAGAGATAATGGCATACTGTCAATTAGAAAGATGTAAAATATGATCCAAAGTTTCAGATTTACGCATCTAATTTGTATAATGTTGCGGCACCTTTTTAAATTCCGTAACTCAGTCAAAACTGGACTTTGGACGTATTTACACAAAAATTGGTTCAGTCTTTTGACACCATTTTTTGTACAGAGGTACCTCATCATCTTATCTTCAAAGTATATGAACAAGAAATCAGTACATTTAAAAAAAAAAAAGAAATTTCTCACTTACTTTTGACAAAGTCAGAGTGAGAAGGCAGGTGCAATGCTGCGCTCTGCCACTAAGGGCAACAAATTCTCACACTCAAAGGGTTAAGAATAGGGTTAAAACCTTCCTTTTTGATATAGTCTATAATTAGGGAGGGATCATGTGCCCCTGAACCCTCCCTTAGTTATGCTACTAATAGGTTTAGACAGCCGGGGGACCTCCAACAATGCACTGGGCTTCACTCCTTTCTTCACTCTCAATGAAATATTTTTGTTGGTCATTAACATCTGTTTGTTCTCTCCCATAGATTGAGTCCCCGTCATGCTGTTTGCTCTCTACATGTCTGTTCTTTTCGTCTTCTCTATCCCCTCACCCCCCAGCCAGTTGCAGTAGATGTCTGCCCCTCCCTGAGCCTGGTTCTGCTGGAGGTTTCTTCCTGTTAAAAGGGAGTTTTTCCTCTCCACCATCGCCAAGCGCTTGCTCACAGGGGATCACCTGATTGCTGGGGTCTTTCTGCAATTGTGGGGGTTTCCCCTACAGTTGAAAATGCTATGAGATGACTGTTGTTTTGAAATGGTGCTATATAAATAAAGTTGAATTGAATTTAAAGATGATGCACAAGAAAGCCCACAAACAGTTTGCACAAGCAGACTAAGGACATGGATTACTGGAACCATGTCCTGTGGTCTGATGAGACCAAGATAAAACTTATTTGATTCAGATGGTGTCAAGCGTGTGTGGCGGTAACCAGGTGAGGAGTACAAGCCAAGTGTGTCTTGCCTACAGTCAAGCATGGTGGTGGGAGTGTCATGGTTTGGGGCTGCATGAGTGCTGCCGGCACTGGGAGCTACAGTTCATTGAGGGAACCATGAATGCCAACATGTACTGTGACATACTGAAGCAGAGCATGATCCCCTCCCTTTGGAAACTGGGCCGCAGGGCAGAATTCCAGCATGATAATTACCCCAAACACACCTCCAAGATGACCACTGCCTTGTTCAAGAAACTGAGGATAAAGGTGATGGTCTGGTCAAGCATATCTCCAGACCTAAACCCTATTGAGCATCTGTGGGGCATCCTCAAACGGAAGGTGGAGGAGCGCAAGGTCTCTAACACCATGATGTTGTCATGGAGGAGTGGAAAAGGATTCCAGTGGCAACCTGTGAAGCTCTAGTGACCTCCACGCCCAAGAGAGTTAAGGCAGTGCTCAAAAATAATGGTGGCCACACAAAATATTGACACTTTGAGCACAATTTGGACATTTTCACTCGGGGTATACTCAGTTTTGTTGTCAGTGGTTTAGACATTAATGGGTGTGTGTTGAGTTATTTTGAGGGGACAGCAAATTTACACTGTTATACAAGCTGTACACTGACTACTTTACATTGTATCAAAGTGTCATATCTTCAGTGTTGTTCCATGAAAAGATATAATAAAATATTTATGAAAATGTGAGGGGTGTACTCACTTTTGTGAGATACTTGCCTCCCAGCCATGAGGAAAGGACAAGCCAGTGTAGTCCTTGTGCCGGTCCCATAACAATATCAGACGATGATGCGTGGTGGTGAGCCCAAAGGGAGCAGCCCAAAGAAGAAGGTTTTCAGCTATTAAATATCATGCTTACAGTCAGGTACAAACACCATATTACTGAGGTCTGAAGCAGGTTTATGCTACCAGCAAGAAAGAAGTTCTGTGAAATAAACGCAAGAAAGAAAATAATGAATAACTGACAGTTCCCAAAACTGCACAACCGTCTCAATGCCACAAAGCTGATGTGTTCAGATAAGACAGCAGGTGTCTACACAGCAGAGTTTACACACCCGCAGCAAATATCCACCCTATACAGTGTTTCATCTGGGTCAGGTTTTGTCCTTGCTCAGGTCTATGTTTAATTAATTAATTCATCTGTGTGTAGCCTGACATGATCAAAGCAAATCAGCTTTAAGAGGTTGGCATACACTGACCTCTACTGGGAACACACAGGATTACATTATGGCCATTTCAACACAGTCAGTGGATGCTGAGAGTTCTAGTTTACATTAGGAAGGACATCCAGCCATAAAAACTTGTCTCATAATAAGATAAGCCTTTATTAGTCCCACAATGGGGAAATTCCATCATGATAGTTCACAAATGCAGTGTTGAAACTGATCTGTGGTGCATTTTATTCTACTTCCAATAGTAACTAGTTTAAAGAATGAGCTACAGTTTGTGTCACACTTGTCAGTGAGGGCTGACATGTGATATCTGATTGGATAAGGAGCTGTGATAAGCACACATGTCACTTCCTTTGAAGACAGAAACAGAGTTTCCTTCCCTCCCCTCTGCTGTGTCTTCTTTTCTTAGCTCTGACAGAAATAGCAGCAGTCAGCTTGGAGCGTTCAGCCTTCAGTCAGGCCTGCTGCAGCTGCTCCCTCTCTCACACAGAGATGGAGGCTGAGATATGGAGGAGCTGGGTGGGGGAAGGAGAGAACAGAGGCAGCAGAAGGCAGCAGGTTTTTGTATGATGCTTTTTCATCGTGGGGACAGGGGGCCACGGTGATACAATCCCATAGAGCCGCCGTACAAAAACCTCCTCCCATTAACATCCATTGTGTAGACTGCTGCAAGCAACTTTGGACACTAGTTAGAGCAGAAAATCAGTCACCTGAAGGTGTGTATGATGGTGGGAAACTCTGGCACTGAAATGTCTGACTATAGGGAGGATTTTTAATGTGAGAAACGTTTTTAAAACTGATTCTTCATGTGTGAAACTTCTGGATGTTTGCTTCAGTCATCTTGACAAACTCAAAACATATGTCTGGATCTTACAAACCTTCACTGACTGTTTAAACTGTCTTCATCCTCTAGATTATAAGAAAACATCTGAACAGGATTACTGTGGAAAGTTTTGAGACTTTTTGGTTGAGGACGAATTCATTGTGACACTGGAAGTGAAGCTTACTTTGGAAAAGGAACTAAACTCACTGTTTTAGGTAAGTTGAAGTTTTTACAACTTTAATTAACTGAATTAGAGTTAAAATGAGGAAAATGTTGGTCTGACAATGAAGTAAAATTTGTTGTTAAAAAGTTGAAATATTGAGCTGAACACAGACCACTGTGACCTACACTGATCCTGCTTACTTTGGCCAAGGAACCAAACTGACAGTTTTAGGTAAATATTTCACTTTATTAAAGTGTTTTCATTAATATAAATCTAGTTAAAACTTTAGTATTGATCGTTCAGATGGTTCAAATATCATTTCAGCAGAAAATAGTTTCCTGTTCAGTATTTGACACAGTGACAATAATGCTGAAGCGTACTTCGGCCAAGGAACCAAACTGACAGTTTTAGGTAAATATTTCATTGTTTTACTGTGTAATTATTTTAGTTAAAGTCTTAGTCATGACATAAAGGTTAGCAGACTTTAAAAAGATAATTCCAGTAGAAACAGAGTTTCATGCTCAGTATTTGACACCGTGACAATCGTGAAGCTTATTTTGGAAAAGGAACAAAACTGACTGTTTTAGGTGAGTTGGCATTTTTACAACTTCAGTTGACTACTTCTGACTTAAAATGGTGAAAATTGTGATATGACACTTAAGTAAAAATGTGTTGTTAAAAAGCTGAAATATTGAGCTGAACATGATCACTGTGACAAACACTCAACCTGCTTACTTTGGCCAAGGAACCAAACTGACAGTTTTAGGTAAATATTTCACGTCATTAATCTTCATTAATGTGTAATTATCACCTTAGTTAAATCCTTAAGTGTAAATCTAGTTAAAGCTTTCATATTGATCATCAGAGTGGTTCAGTATAATTCCAGTAGAAACAGAGTTTCATGCTCAGTATTTGACACTGTGACAATGCCAACGAAGCTTACTTTGGAAAAGGAACAAAACTGACTGTTTTAGGTGAGTAAAGCCTCGGTTGAATTGAAATAAATCTAATAAGATTTGCAATGGAAGCAGCAAATTAAGAATCCCAATGAACTTAAATAATCTAAAGTCAACTGACTGCTCATTAATAGGTCTGAATATATGAAAACATCCAGCAGTATAGTTCATTTGAGTGTGGAACTGAGACAAATACAGTAGTTATTTAATACAATCAACAATGACATTTAAAGAAAGACACTGCAGCATGTGTTTTGAGCTCTGAATAAGATCACTGTGACAATGCCAATGAAGCTCACTTTGGAAAAGGAACAAAACTGACTGTTTTAGG
Source organism: Pholidichthys leucotaenia (assembly GCA_020510985.1). Taxonomy (NCBI): domain Eukaryota; kingdom Metazoa; phylum Chordata; class Actinopteri; order Cichliformes; family Pholidichthyidae; genus Pholidichthys; species Pholidichthys leucotaenia. The sequence continues at coordinate 81,970,480 of CM035842.1, read as the reverse complement.
TGAGTAAAGGCTGACCAAGTTAGAGTAAATCTTCTAAGATTTGTGAGGTGAGAGGTGCACTGAGAAACTTTGTTTTCAGAACTTCATAGTTGCAGTTTTATTTGGCAGTTTTTGTTCTGAGCCTTAAACGCTGTGCCAATTATGAAGCTTATTTTGGCCAGGGAACAAAACTGACTGTTCTGGGTAAGTAGGAGACTAATGTGTTTTGTTACCAGTTTATATGTGAAAACAGTCATTCAGTGGTAGATTTTTTTTTAGAGAAAAAAATATGACTCATCAAATTAGTAAAAACAGATCCAATAATAAATTGGCTGTTTTTCCTTCATCCAAAGACAAAGGAAAAGGTAACATTTAGTATAAAAGTTTCCCGAATGTAAAGAAGTGAATTAATAGCAACCTGTTAAACTGTTTTGAGTGCTAGTGACTCCTCTGTGCCTCTGGCTCTAATGAAGCTTTCTTTGGTGGAGGAACAAAGTTAACTGTTTTAGGTAAGAAACCAAAACTTAAACTAGACTTTGTGTTTCTGAAAGAACCACAAAGTCCATAAATGTCGCGTAAACTTCACTTATATTTTTGGATCTAGATCAGGAAAAAAAAAAAATCTGACTTGATCAAAACTGTCTGGTGTTGATTATTAAAATATCTGGCTACTAAGGGAGAATTTTTGACTGAATAATACTTTGTGAAAATGGACTGCTGCTGCTGTTAATACAAAAAAGAAGAAAAGGATAAAAGGAACACGAGGCTGTTTTGAGCACAGATCAGGTCCACTGTGCCACTGGTGGTTATGAAGCTTTCTTTGGTGGAGGAACAAAGTTAACTGTTTTAGGTAAGAAGCATTAATTATTAAATCTATAATTACTATATGAAAACAGCTGTAAAAAGCAACTTGGTGCCTGAAATGCATGTATTTTACGGTTTAAACAGTGCTCAGTGGGGCTTAAAAAACAAACTAAACCTTGGCTAAAAAAAGATGCTTGTTTAAGAAAATACGGTTCTTAGAAGGTGAAATATGAAACAACTTAGAAGAAAACATCTACAGTATATATATATGAGACAGATAGGTTTTGTTTTACCGTAAACTGGCTAGTTGTGAGTTTTCAATTTGTGACTGAACCTTTAAAAAACAAAGAAGCGAAGCCGCATCCTGGGCTGTTTTTAACACTGGTTAATGCTCTGTGACTGGTACTGCTGAGGCTTACTTTGGAGGAGGAACAAAGTTAACTGTTTTAGGTAAGAAAATGGGTTTTTAAAGTAAATTTAAATCTGCCCAGGGATTACTATAAAAGTGTTGCTGTTAGTGTGAAAATGCTTCCAAGTACTAAAATAGATAATGTTAAAAGGTTTAGATGCCAAAGAGAGACAAAGTCTTAAAAAAGTCAGATTAGTTCAGAGAAGAAAAGGCAGCAGGAAGAGTTTTTGTCTCGGCTGAAAGTCTCTGTGTTCCAACAACGAGGCTTACTTTGGAGCTGGAACTAAACTCACTGTTTTAGGTAAGAAAACCTCTGAAAAAAATCATCTGAGGCTTATTCTTAGCTTGTTCACATGTTTAGGTTAAAGACTAGAGTGCATTCAGAGTGAAATAAAAGTGACAGTAGTGAAAAAGAATAAGCAAAGTAAACTTCAACAGTGAACTATCTTAATGTAAAAGTTTCTGTCTAAAACTACTGCAGCAGCTGTGAAACATCTGGCCGTGTGCCCACTGTATTACAGTCAGAGCGAGTTATCTTCAGCTCTGTTAAACACTGTGAGTTCACAGACAGAGGCTTACTTTGGAGCTGGAACTAAACTCACTGTTTTAGGTAAGAGGTTTAAAATGGTCCAGTGTATAATAATGTAATATGAAAAAAATGTAATAGAGACTAATCATCTTGATAAATATGAAAAAAGAAAACCAGAACTACTAGTTTAAAAAAAAAAAAGTTAAATTGGACTTAATAAGCTGTTCAGCATCAACATAAAAACAGGCTATAAAAAATTAAGGTTCAAATGATCTGTGTGTAAATGGGGCCAAAAATCAGACAAAGAGCCACCAGTGCTGAAGCTTGAGCAGGTTTTTTATGCAGCTGTTTATCAGTGTGAACAACTACGATCCTGCTTACTTTGGCAGTGGAACCAAACTGACAGTGTTGGGTAAGAAAATAAGAACAAATCCTGAGTTTTATGATCATTTTGTATAAATGTTGCATCTTGTTCATGTGATTGTTGTGCAAGTATGTTGTCAGACACGCAGGATAATGTGAGGAGCATACCATAAAGTTAACGAGATGATATATTTATAACAATTGAGATATTAATGCAATAGTGCAGCTTAAGTGGTTAAAAAGGTCAATTTTATTCAAAAACCTGTTCATAAGTTAAAAACAATCTTTCTAATTCTATTAGCCATGAAATCTGCTAGTAAAACTCCAGTGCTAAAAAGATGGTAAACAGGACATTTAATAAATAAACTGCAACATTTTTAATTTAAAAGTTAAAATATCCTTTTATTGAGGGAAACAACTTCAAGCTTCTCGTCAAACTATTGTAGTAATTTCATGAAAATATAAGAATTGTCCTACTGTATTAGACAAAAATGTGATGAGAAATCAAACTGTATCAAACGTTTTCTGTTTGACCTTTCAGAAAAAGATAGGAGTGTCACTCCCCCGACAGTCAAAGTGATTCGACCATCACCACGGGAGTGCACAAACCAAAAAGACAAAGGGAAGAAGAAGACCATCGTGTGTGTGGCCTCAGGCTTCTACCCGGACCACGTCAGCGTGTTGTGGAAAATCGATGGGGAGAATGTCACTAATAACGTGGCGACAGATGAGGATGCCAAGATGGTTGGAGATTTCTACCGGATCACCAGCAGGCTGAGGGTGTCCAGGGAGGATTACTATTCTAACCCCAAGAAAGAGTTCACCTGTGAGGTCAGCTTCTTTAATAAGACACACACCACTTATCACAGTGATGGCATCAGTAGTGATGAAGGTATATTACTGCAGAACAAAGAAATGATTCTCAGTCTGTTTGATGTCAACAAACTATAATCTGTGTTTGATCTGTGTTTATTTCAGATAAACAAACTGTAACGATGACTAGAGGTGAGTGCTTCATTCTGTGGTTCTACACATCTGCTGAATATTGGCTGTAAGAACTATTACTTAAAAAAAGATTAGTTCCTGTCAAATACTTTGAAGTTCAAAGTAATGAAGATGCATAAACAGACTCGGGACCACTCAGAGAGCAGATGCCTCCACCAAGTCAGGCATCTGACTTGGTGGAGGCATCTGCTCTCTGGAGGCACCCCTACCTCTCAGAATGCTGGGGTGTCTGTTTATCTGTTTATCAGCAGGACTATGCACAAACTTCTAGATGGAACTGGATTAAATTTTCACCAGAGGTGACTCTTGGACTACAGATAAACCCATTAGATTTTGGAGGTGATCCGAGTCAGGATGCTCCACTCTGCCAAGGCCATATCTAGCAATGTTAAAAGAAAGTGAAAAACCAATCAAGAATCCACATCCTGACCCGAATCACCTCCAAAATGTAATGGGTTCTTCTGTTTTCTGTGGGCCCCCTCTGGTGAAAATTTCATCCAAATCCGTCCAGTAGTTTTTGCTAATCCTGCTAACAGTCAAACAGAGTCAGAAACATTACCTTCTGCCATTCCTTGTTGGAGGCAATGACCTGGAGAAAAACCAAAACCTTTAATGCGTCTGTCAAGATAAAGCATACAGCTCTGGAAATAAATAAGATACCATTGTCTTTTTTTTTTCCTAAATTAGAATCTCTATATGTATGGCAGCCATTCAGTTTGAGTATCTGTTGAATTCCAACACAAGGACACCTCAGTCTACTGAAAGAGGTTCTGATTAGGTGATCAACTAAGCTCAGTAACACATGAAAGATATGAATAATAATCAGCGATATTACACAAAAACTTGTTTGCTCTAAAAGCACGTCTAAAATCACCATCTTTTTTGTTGTTCTGGCTACTTGTCATGTTCTGTCAAATGTTCTAAATGATGATATTTGGTCTCTTAATTTTTTCCAGAACTATATATGCCATTATACATCATATTTTTTTTAACAAAATCACTTCGTATAAACTAGAGCTGTTCACACAGCATTACAAAGAAAAAAAACGTGTAGAAAGTTAAAATATCTCCTATGAAAACCAAAGAAATCCTACTTTGTGCAATAGCTTACTACAGTTACAAAACAGTTGTGGATTCAGTTAAATGGATCCAGTTTCACATCAAATTCAAACCAAACTGTCGTCTTTCAGTTAAACTCTGTGGAATCACCTCAGGGTGCTGATGGTTCATCAGAACCATCGTATGTGCCGTCATCATCCACGTCTTCGTCCTTTTTTCACACCAACATAAACCCTAAATTATCCACCATGACTGTCCACCTTGTTAAATGTTTAACGAGTCATTCAGCTTCGGATTACAAACTGAATTATATTAAAAATGATACAAATATGTGAGAAAGAACCATTTAAAAAGTAGCAATTATGTGAATGATCTCATATTCCATTAAAACTGAGCCAAAGAATCTTAGAAAAACTGTTAAATTGTAGCTGCATTAATAATCGGTCTTTTTTCTATGTCTAATACATCTATTTCCTCTTTGTTCTTCCAGAGAAATATCTGAGTATCACACAAAGTGCCAAACTCTCCTACGGGGTACTCATTGTCAAGAGCTGTGTCTATGGAGCCTTTGTTTGTTTTCTGGTGTGGAAACTTCAGGTTTGTTAATCATCGTCTCACTTTGCTCCACTTCATTTTTAAGCTTCACCTCTCCGTGTTTTACTCTGTAGAGCAGAAAAGATTAAAGGGATCTTTTTGTCTGTGTTGCAGGGTTCAGGAAAACCGATCAAATGAGAGAAGAGTTGAAGCCTGATGGATCGGACGGATTATTCTGGATTCTTTAAATACAGCAGTGCTTCATTTTTAGTTGTAAATGTGTTGTGTTCCCTTTGATTTTTGCCTTAAATGTCTTTTCTCTCTCCCACCGCATGTCTTCTCACGCTGAACATCACATAGTCAAGAGATACGAGCTTTAGCTGCTCTCTTCTTTCCTTTTTCTGAGAATACCTTTTTCTCTTCCTCCAACATGTTGATTTATCTCGGCTACAGATGTTTTATCCAAAAATACTTTTAAGAATACAATTATCTAAGTAAACCTACTTTCCTACTTTGCACACGAGGGAAGTTTGTTACAGTTAAAACTGGCAGCTGTTGGCAGCAACCTAAACGCAACAACAGGAAATCAGATGTCTCATCTGTGTAGCGAAGAAGGTCAAAGCCGTTTTTGGGAAAGACGGAGGAGGCCGTGAAATGCTGCAGAGGAGCAGCGGATGTGGTCAGAGAGCAGCCTGCAGACACGTCTCAGAGCTGCAACCTTCTGCTCCACCACCACATCCGGCTCACCGACAGCACCTGCACGTCTGCACCCACAAACACCGCCTGCACATTTCTGAGTAAAGAGCTGGAACTGAGCCGGTTTAGTTTACGTGTCAACCGAAGCAGAAAAATGAACACAGCAGCTGTTCACCGTCACCTCATTTAGAAACCTGTCTGTTGTTATGCAGGATGAAGATCAGATGCTGTAGAATGTGTTGCATTTCAAATGAAACTCTTCTAATGCATATTAAAAAGCTGGTTTAAGCAAAAGTTTAACTGTGATTCTCTTTATCTGCATCTTTATGTAACGAAGTGCAATAAGGTGCACAACGTACACCTGTCTGTATGCAGTACATTTCATAAATGTACAGTACAGCCACTTACTATTTTTGTCTGTCTGATGCATGTTGATGGCAAAGTCTCACTGCTATGTTCATTTTTTTAAATTTAATTTTTAATAATGGGACTTTGTGTGGGATCCAAAAGACTGGTGAGAGCCAGCAGTTTTTTTCTAATTAACTGCAACTCATTTCTAAAGAAACTGCTTCTACTGCTGCATCTTAGAAAATCTGAATATCATGATTCAGTGACTTGTCAAAGAGCCAAGTCAGAATCAAAATTTAAACAAAAAGAGCTTAAAACAGCTTACTTTGTGTGATGAATATATAAAATATGAATCTTTACATTTCTCAAATTATTTTAAAAAATTCACAGTCTACTGAGGTGCACCAACAGTGAATACCGTGAGTTTAGATGTGATGTGGTGTCTATTAGCAACAACAAATGTGAAGATTTGTCCTATAAGGCTTCGGGTTATTTTTAATCAGTAAAAGATTTTTTAAAAGACCACATAAAGATTTTTAAGCCAAAATGAGAGTTTTGGGTGTTATTTTCTGACACTAGGCGTTTCGCTGGAGAGATTACGTGTACGACTGCAGGATCAGAAGAGCTGCAAGTGGCGGCTTTGAGAGGAGAGTGACTTCCTGTCTGCTTCAGTGTGTCGCTGCTCTGGGGAAACGACAGAGTACGGCTGGACGGCTGCAGCTCATTTTCACCGATCATGTGTTAAAAAGCCCTGTATTAATTAAAAGCTTCAGCCATCAGCTATATAAAGGCCAGGACGGCAACACACAAAACTCAACATGTATCTTTAAATAAAATAATATTATTTTCATCAGCTACAGGAGCATGACATGAACCCAGAACCGGACATCTGAGCTTACTGTAGTACAACAATAACATTAAACAGACCAGTCAGAATTCATATGTCACACATTTGTTACATCTGTGTATTAAACATTTCTAAACACCTGAGTTCAGCTGTTTTCTTTTTTAAATTAGTGGCTCTGGTTGTATTTAATGTGGGATAACGAAGAGCACGAGTCTCTTGTGAAGGTCAGATTTCATGGCAACATTTTCAGGAGACATACAGTAGTTAATTTCTCAGTGACATGTCTGTGTTTTTAGTTAGCCAAATATGGCTGACGTCTATGGAAAGTGGAAAAAAAGTGAAATGCAATGGATGCATATAAACTAACCCTTTTTTTTTACTGATCCAATTATTTGTTTACTGACTTAAGTCCATATAGGACAAAAGCCCCTGCAACTAATACTGTGGAAAAATCAAGCACATTTAATCTGCTTATTGATATCCTGCTCGTCATCTATGCTGTGAATGTGGTCTCAGTCCGGCATTTGCCTCCAGATGTGGCTCAGCTTATTTTATAGTCTCCTTTTCAAGTGTGTCAAGGCTGCGTTGCCGGCTTCTCTTTCCCATAACCATGTTTTCTATGAGGTCTGGATTTGAGTTTTAAAGCTGATTCGCTCTTCATGGATGCCCTCTTCCCTGTGGTGAGCTCCTCCCCTCCAGGTTTCCACAGCAAAAGCTGAGAATCCTCCCCCCCTGTGACCAGGGCGTTGGCCGCAGAGTCCCAAAGGAAGCAGCGCACCGTGGAGGAGTGGCCACCCTCGAGGCTTGTCAGCAGTCGAAGCCCCTTGGCGTTGCATTCCATCATGTGGAGATCCCCACTGTTCATCCCGCCGACCACCAGCAGCTTCTTGGCCTCCTCCAGCCACCTCCCACCAACAAGGTAATCCACGCCTGCCCTGTCAGGCAGCGGAGTCAGGCTGCGAGCATCGCACGTGCTGAAGATGGTGAGGGGCTGCTCTGTGTCCAGCTGGCCCAAGTCCCACAGGTGCAGACCCTCGTCGTGGCTGAGGCACAGCAGCTGTGTGTAGTCGGCGCCGGTCCAGCACACCGAGCCGGCTGACGAGTCGCTGTTACAGGTGGCCAGCAGAGCCTCCTCCTCTGCTCCCCGACTCAGGTCAAAAACATTAACCAGGCCGTCTGTGGAGCCCGACGCCACACGATCTTTATCCTGAGGATGGAAGCACACCTGTGTGATGTCATCACTGTGCGACTCTGAATACACTCCTAGGATCCCCTCACCTGGTCTCCTTGAATCCCAGAAGACAAGGAAGCTGTCCTCGCTGTTGAGCTGCTCAGTTCCGGCACACAAGAGACTGTCGCTGCAGCTCAGGTCAAAGCTGCAGTAACAGTGAGATGGATCACTTTTGAATGTCTGGGCCACCTTGGTACCGGGCCGGCGAACATCCCACGCCCGGACCGTCCCATCAGCAGACCCAGAGTAGAGGAGGTTGGGGGAGGCACGGGCAAATGTGACCCCACAAACTGGACCACTGTGGCCACAATACTCTCCCACCAGCTTCAGAGTGTCCTTGTTGTGCAGGTGGATGGTGAAGTTGGAGCAGGACACCGCCAACTGATCAGTGGTCGGTTGCAGGGCGACGTCCAGCAGGTAGGTGGGCTCCTCAGGATGGGACCGCCGAACAATGGACAGACCTTTGAGCTTCTCCTCCAGTATCTCCATGGAAGCTACACCTGTTGATGTTATTAAAAAAAAAAACATTATAAACATATGAAATTTTGCTGACCTGCTAATGCAGGGGTTTGCAACTCCTGCCATGGATAAAGCCATTTTGAGCAAGGTTTGGTCAAACAAACAACTGCTCAGAACTGAAAAACATAACTGAGCCAGAAAAGAAAAAAAAATGCAGACACCTATATTCCCTCAGCCACTAGGGGGCCCCGTAGGTACAAAGTCAACCTCAATGTTGTGTGACAAAAAACTAGAAATGGTCCATCCATCCATCTTCTTCTGCTTAATCCTTTACAGGTTGCGGGGGGGGGGGGGGGGGGCGGGGGGGGGGGGCTGGAGCCTATCCCAGCATCTTTTGGGCGAGAGGCAGGGTACACCCTGGACAGATCGCCAGTCCATCGCAGGGCCAACACAGAGAGACAGACAACCATTCACTCTCACAGTCATACCTAAGGACAATTTAGAATCCCCAGTTTGATGCCAAACAAACCTAACTTGCATGTTTTTGGCATGTGGGAGGAAACCGGAGAAATCCCAGAGTAAACCCACGCAGACACGGGGAGAACATGCAAACTCCACACAGATCACTGTTGGTCGGGGGCTGGGATCCTTCCTGATTTATTATTTGAACATCACTTTTTGCCTTCACACAGCACTCTCCATGACACCATGTAGCTACATTTTGAGCAGTAAACGTTTCTCGTATAGAACCAAAGGGCTGACTGTGGCGTGACAACAACCAAAAGTTCCATAAGTGTGTGATACCGTGCAAAATGTAGCCTTTTATCAAAAATACAAATAAAGTTATGAACTTTACATAATTTTGCCACTTTATCCCTTCTAGCTGAAGATTGACAAATATGAATATTAAATCTCAGCTCGTTCCATGTTCCAAAAGCCAGTTTTGAAAGCCGGGGATCAGACTGCCAAGATGTCTGCCTTCAACCGTCACCTGATCCACATAGCAGCGGAACCCCATGGTCCCTCCTGCAGATAGTGAGCCCACTGGAGGGCGGACCCATATAACTCCTTCGGGCTGAGTCCAGCCGGGTCCCATGGGCAGAAATGCGGCTACAAGATGCTAGCCATCAAACCCCTCCCCCAGGCCTGGCTCCGGGGTGGTACCCCGGTAGCCCCATACCGGGCGGGGTACACTGAATCCTTGATTTTTTTGTTCATCATGTGAGTCTGTTGGATCGCTCTTCGTCTGGCCCTTCACCCAGGACCAGTTTGTCTTGGAAGACCCTACCATAGCGCAAGTAGCAAGTAGGTCAGTCAGCAGGAAGTGTCTCACTAGCGGCAGTAGCATCTTCGTGGAAAAGGAGTGAAAACCGGGAAGTCAATGAGCAGAAATGGCCTCTATTTGAAGAGAAACTTTGTGAAGAAGTCCGTCGTTTCTTTGTTGGTGAAAATCCTGGCATTTATCATGGTTTTAACCCACTGGAAACGGGAGCAATAACGCAAGAGTTGCTTAGCTAAGAGATGTGGTTAGAATTCATATGCAGCCGGCTTCATATGAAGGGAAAGGCAGGGGGACTGATGAATTGCTGAGGATATATTTCACCAGCCACTACAATATTAAGGTAAGTCCCAATTATGTACCTGGCAAGTTCAGATGACCAAAATTCACGAAGTCAATGGCTACGTATGTTTACATGGACACAAGTAACCAGATTAAAAGCCTGATCAGAATAAAAATGCTTCATGTAAACACGGCAATCTGAATATTCTAACCCGATCACGCTCATTCGGATCAAAATTTCATTCCGATTGGGAGGGGTGGGTTATGCCAATTGTTAATCGGAATGGTGCGCATATAAACACTTATTCCGAACACAGGGCAGAAAATATGTTTACTGCGCATGTCTGTACACCAGCTGCACGTCGACGTGACGTATTTCCGCCTTAGCAGCAGCTAGCGGAAAACAGCGGGAGTAAAACAAAACTGGTCTGTATCGTCCTGCTGTCTCCCTCTGTTCGTCTTATACAGAAGTATGTACTGTACTTGTAGCTTCATTACGGAGACCAGCAGAAGCAAAAGTACAGTCGGAATAACACAACACAGGTCAATTTCGATACAAAGTGGGGCTTGCTAACACCGGAAGTTGCTTCTTCTTCTACTATTTTGGGAATGTTGAAATGTCGACGTGCGCATGTCCAAATGATTTATTCCATTCAAACGTGTGACACATGGAAATGCACGTCCTAATCAGATCAGCTTTTTCAGGATCCATGTAAACAATAAAATTCTGATCTGAATTGTAATCAGATTGAAGAAATTTTGCCCATGTAACTGTGGCCAATGACTTTAATCTGTCAGCAGCCTTCAGACAAACTGAATGTGCCATTTGGATTTCAAAGTAAGGGAGGTTTTTCTTGGTGGTGAGGAGATTTCTAAAATATATATATATATATAGAAATATTATAACAGAAATAACGGCATCCTTGGTCAGTTAAGTTAATTTAAATCATTAAATACAATTTTATCAATATTTTTTCTTTGTAATGAGAGTTAAATTACTGTTCTGTTCTGACTGCAAAGTTATGGTCAAAAATATAAATTGTTATAAGGAAAAAGTAAAAAAAAAAAACCACAGTCTGTTTCAAATTTATTTAAAAAAACAGTAATTTTATTTTTTAAAAAAACAGACAAAAATAAGCCATAAAATAACCCACAAATTTAGAATAGTGTTTCAAATGCATGAGAAAAGTGAATTTTACAAGACGAAATTACAAATTTGAGGAAAATGGTTTCAAATGTAGATAAATTTACAGAGAAAAGTAGAAAATTATAAGAAAATTGTTATAAATTTTTGAGAAAAACCTCAAACCTTCAAGACTGAAGTCATTACTCAAGTTTTTAAGTGGGTGCTCTTTGTACCCTTAACTCAACTAGAAATTTTTGGTTGTCTACTTTTAATGACTAATTTCAAAGTACTGCTTTTACATGAGTGGAATTTCTGGTTACTATACCCACCTGATCATATAATTTAAGTATGCATGAGTACATTACTATTGTGAATGTTTCTTTCCCTTCCCTACTCTCTCAATGGAATAAAAAGAGTAAAACTAGAATAAAAATACAAAAAAATACACATATTTTTGTCATTTATGTAAACCATGACAAAAAAAAATCCTGCAGGACAAAACATGACACTTTATAGTTTCTAACCTGTGTGTATACCACCATAGACAGAGATAGAACCTGAATTAGACAGAGCTCAGAGAGGGCAAGATGAGACAGAAGAGAGGAGCCAAGGAGAGGAAAGTGTTCAGGCAGAGGAAGGAGAGAAGGATAACACCAGTAAAAAGTCTAAACACAGGACATCTGGGTGGGACCCCAAATGGCCCAATATTCCAATATTCAAGCCTCGGTTGTACAATACTTCAAATGGTAAGTTCCATATGCAAAGTTACTGTGCAAAATGAAAAAAAAAGAAATAAATAGTATAAAATTAACATATTGTGATTACAATAGTGTCATGTGTTTACTGCCCCTCAGGAAAATATGTTGCCACTGCGCCAAGGTCTTTAAGCCAGAGGAAACACTGGAGCCAGTTGAGGTGGTTTGGGCATCTGATCAGGATGCCCCTCCCATTTGAGGTGTTTTGGGCATGTCCCACTGGGAGGATACCCGGGGGTAGACCCAAGACACGCTGGAGAGACTACGTCTCCCAGCTGGTCTGGGAACATCTTGATATCCTCTCTGAAGAGCAGGAGCAGGTGGCCGGGGAGAGGGAAGTCTGGGCTTCTCTGTTTGAGCTGCTGCCTCTGAGACCCAGACCTCCGGAAAAGCGGTAGAACAGGCCTAATCAATTAGTGGCCCACGGGCCACATGCAGCCCAGAAGCAACCTCCGAGTGGCCCGCGGACTCGGGCCACGCCAAGGAAATATAACTTTAAGAAAAACATATGAAGGAATGACGGTCCGCAAGTAACAACGCATGTGACTGTCATCCGTGTGGAGTTCAGAAGTGCCCTGCCCGCAAGACCGTTCCAGTTGGCAGGCAGTGTGTCTCGCTAGCGTCACTGTCCCAGAGAAGCACAAGCTTATTAAAGTACTTTAAATGTGGAAAAAAAAGCAGAAGAGGTTTGTAAGCAGTGGAGGCATTTAAGGTGGTTTTAACCCGCTGGTAATGGGAACAATAATGAAGAGTTGTTTAGCAAACAGGTGTGGTTAGGCTTCATATGCAGGGAAAGGCAAGCATGACTCAATCGCTGAGGATTGTCAGACAGCAGCAATCAGCTGACTCTTCTGACGAAGGCTGCAGTGCACAGTCGAAACATGTTAAGAAGGTAAAGACATCCTTCTATTTTTGGCTTTAATAAGAACAAAAGGTAAACAGCCATGACAATACTAACTAAATTATGTTCATTATTATGTACCTGGCAAGTTCAGATGACCGAAATTCACGAAGTCAGTGACTTTAATCCATCAACAGCCTTCAGACAAACTCAATGTGCCAACATTTGGATTTCAAAATAAGGGAGGTTTTTCCTGCTGTCTGGGTGGTGAAGAGAGTTCTAAAAAACTATAAATATATTGAAATATTATAACAGAAATAACTGCATCTTTGGTCATTTACGTTAATTTATTTCATTCATCATTCATTCATTCATCTTCTTCCGCATAATCCTTTTCGGGTCGTGGGGGGGCTGAAGCCAATCCCAGCATCTTTTGGATGAGAGGCAGGGTACACCCTGGACAGATCGCCAGTCCATCGCAGGGCCAACACAGAGACAAATAACCATTCACACTCACATTCATACCTAAGGACAATTTAGAATCCCCAGTTTTGATGCCAATTAACCTAACTTGCATGTTTTTGGCATGTGGAAGGAAACCGGAGAAATCCCGGAGAAAGCCCACGCAGACACGGGGAGAACATGCAAACTCCACACAGATCACTGTTGGTCGGGGGCTGGGATCGAACCCAGGATCCCCGGCCAAGGGTGAGTTGCTGTGCTGTTAATTTATTTAATTAAATATAATTTTATTAATATTTTTCTTTGAAATCAGAGTTAAATTATTGTTCTGTTCTGGCTCGGCAAAATTATGGTTAAAAGTGTAAATTGTGTAAGGAAAAAAAGTCAAAATTTTACCACAATCTGTTTCAAATTTATTTAGAAAAACTGTAATTTTATTTAAAAAGTAGACAAAAATTTGCCTTAAAATAATCCACAAATTTATAATAAAGTCTCAAATGTACAAGAAAAGTGAATTTTACAAGAGAAAATTACAAATTTGAGGAAAATGGTTTTAAATTTATATATACTAGTGCACTGCCCGTAGAACTCAAGTATTCTTGTCTGAAAAAAGGTCTCCCAATCAGGCTTTACAGGCCCAAATGTAGGCTGTGTTTGAAAGTGGAATACAAAGAGGTGTAGGCTATATGTCGGCAATGGCACATTAGACTTTGACAAACATAAAAGGGAGTAAATGGCACTAAGATTTATTTGATTGTGTGAATATTAATTGAAAAATACCTAAATATTGAAAATGAATGGGACATCCAATATTAGCGACTGTTTCAGATCCCTTGTTTATTTGTTTGTCAGATCACTTATTTGTCTGATCTTTGATCACTTATATTCATAATAGTGTATCTTGCACTTGGGGAATGGGAGTTGTTCAGTCATCATTATAATTATTTTAGTTTATCACTGTTCAGTGATGGAGTTCAGCGTAATAGTGATTTCTTCTGTGTATCGTCAATAAACTCATATAGTACTATAAGAGGACATGTTTACAAATATTTGAGACCCACTGTAGTACATCAGTTTATATTTTAGCAATATTTTGTTATTAAAAGATTTTTTAAAGCTTTAATGCTAAAATTGAGGCGGTGCTTATATCGTCGCGCTGGGATGATACTGAGACCAAATAATGATCTGAACCTTGAGGGCGTGACTGGCAAAGACTAACAATGTGAGCTCTATTGTAAGCAGTTTGTTTTTTTTTATTGATGCGAGAAGATTATTTATTATTATTATTATTATTATTATTCCGCCTTAACAATCACATTTTTGACCCTCTAAACGTTAACCAAAACGCAAATTTATTTTTTTTTTCGCACACACCTCAGACCCGGTGAAAAATTTATAAACTAGAAAAAATATGTGCCCCATGCTGAAAATTGTCCAACATATCCAGCCTATGGTTGATACATCCTGCATTCGTGGAGCAAAGGTTGTAGGGCCTTCCTCCCATGTTTTTTTCTTTTTTTAACCTTTGCAGTCTGTACCATCAGCTGTCCAGTGCTGTTCTGATAGATATGCCAAAATGTCAGAACACCAGAGGAGGTAGATCCAATCAGCTGATTGCTCAAAAGCACAGAGCTCAGCTGTTTTCCATGATAAATCATCCTCAGGGCAAAAACACACTCCATGCATTATCTTTTTTTTTCACTTTATTGAAAATAACTTTTTTTAATCGCCATCAGTTAGCGTGCCTTTGAGCCAGGTCGTGTCTGGCCGCTGCTTCTCCTGGCATGTTCTGTGTTGATTTGTCAGACCCAGTCCCTGCTGACGCTCCACCCAGTCTGCTCGCGCACATCATGTTCTCCACATATGCTGAATTATCCTTTAGACCTACGCAATCACGGCAACTTTATGGTATAATTTTTTTAAGCATTCAATCTTCAGCATTATGTTTTTCTAGTCACGCGTTTTCTAGCACTGTTGCCTTACAGCTAGAAGGTTCCTGGATCGAATCCCCAGGTTGGCAGGGGTTGGAACCTTTCTGTGTGGAGTTTGCATGTTCTCCCTGTGCTGCGTGGGTTTACTCCGGGGGCTCCGGTTTCCTCCCACAATCCAAAGACATGCATGTTAGGTTAATTGGTTGTTCTAAATTGTCCCTAGATATCTGTTTCCTATAGGCCCTTAGAATAGAGGGTTACAGTAGTATTAGTGAAAGCGCTTTGAGTGGTCTTTGTGACTAGAAAAGCGCTACATAAGTGCAGGTTAGTTAGTTAGTTAGTCAAATTTGTCGTCTTTCACTTATTTTGTCCAGGGAACACTCTGGTGACTGACAGGTCATGGTGCCATGTATTATCCAATCAGCATGGCCGTGATGCCACGTATTATCCAGTTAGCACAGAGTCAATCTGATAACCCCACCCTCACTTCTTGAAGCCAGGGCATGAAGAAACACAGAGCGGTGGCTAAACTTTTATTGATAAAAATTACATATTTTGACTAAGCAACTCCATATTCGGAGATGCACACCCTCGTAACCTCAGCAAAGCACATATAAAACCTTAAGTCAGTCTAATGAACGGTTCAAGAGATATATGTGGAACAGACACACAGAGATTTTGTGCATTTACAGATATAGTTTTATACTTTTCTCTGTAAATCTAAGAAAATTGTTACAAATTTTGGAGAAAAACCTCAAACCTTCAAGACTGAAGTCATTACTCAAGTTTTTAAGTGGGTGCTTTTTGCATCCTTAACTCTACTAGAAATTTTTGGTTGACTAATATGTGTGTGTAATGGAATGTGTAGTTATATAAAGAGGTTCCTATTCACACACGTGATTAAAAAAAAAAAAGCATAATAGTGGATGTGCAGTGTTTGTTAATGTTATCTTTTCTTGGGAGATTTGTGCACTGAAGTGTTTGGCAGTTCAGTTTTTATTCAGCTAAATGCACTTTGTGATGTGCCAAGGTCAGTTATGACCAGGATGTAGTATATTTTATTTCAAAAGGGAAACAAATGTTAATGCTACTAACAGTGCACATTGAGTTTTTATTCACTTTGACATATGACTGAGGAAGATGTGACCAAAATGGTTATTTACAGAATTTTATTTTTTCCCCATACTATTTAATTGTTGTTCAAGAGGAAAAAGATTTCTTCTACATCAAGTTCTGCTTAACCCAGCACTGTTATTGTGTTTTTATGCACTTTTGATGTGCCTTTGTCATGTACCAAGTGCACATTTAAAACCAAGACAATGAATACTGTATAAAGTGCATATTTTTCATCACATTGATCTGTGTTGGTTTTAAAATTTGTCATATTCAACAGATGGCTGAACATGTGTGGCCCAGTTACATGTCTTGATTTCAACTTGTGGCCCAAATGATTTTGCAATTGAATAGCCCTGTAGTAGAAAATGGATGGATGGATAAATCTCAGCTTGTTTATTTGCCACATTTGTCTCCATATGATACAAAAAACATTTAAGTGAACATTACCTACAGCACTGTGCTGTTATTCCTGGCAGATTCACTTTGCTGTCTGCTGAAGCGAATGACAGTAAATTATTTAAGGACACACACACAAAATGTTTGGTGATTTTTCTCTCCCTTCCCTACACGCGTGACCGTGTGTCTGATGTGTTTTACATGTTAGAGCTCTCTTACCTGTCTGCTTAGAATGTTCCACAAACGAGCGAAACCACCTGTAGAGGTCAAAACACTTTAATATCTATTTAGTCCTGTAAGGTAAAACGCCCAGTTTTTACATTTAAAAATACACTAAAATATGTAAACACACTAGTACAGTAGTCTGTGTCACGACAAATACGGACCGTGTGGAAACGCAAGCGCATAACTTTCTTCCTACCCGCGCCGGACATATCGAGTTGTATTTAATTTCTGTAAAAAAATGATTGTAATGATTTCAAGCCATCATTTTGGGTCTTAAAATTAAAAATATTTTTGAAAGCAAAACTTTCCCCTAAGTGATTTTTTTCTGCTAACGTAGTTGTTTTGCTTTGTTTTTTTGTTGTTTTTTTTTAATATTGTAACGTTGGGGATGTGTTAAGGGGGCGGGGATTCTCCCGGCATGCTTGGGCCGCGGAGGATTCAAAGAGTGTTATTATGTGTTTGTGTCACCATAAGTGAGACGGGGTTCTGTGTGAATGACCTCCCCTCCTGTCTGTGTTGAGTGGCGTGTAAAAATAAAGCCTGTTTCGTCACAGTAATCTCTCCTTTCTTGTGTGAACCCTCACAACATCACAATATGAAGACGGTCGCTTTTTTTTTTCTTTAAAATATTCATTAAAAGTGATAATATTTCACATACCAGATTTCTGTAACATTTAAAAACAAACAAAAAAAACAAAAAACGAAGTGACTCTGTGCAATAGTCACTTCCAAACTCTCCACAAGTTACACCAATGTTTTTGCTCAAAATTTTAGATTTGATTGGCGGTTGGCAACCAGCTTACAGGTGCATTACCGCCACGTACTTCACTCTATATCATCACTCTATCTGGTCAGGAGCTCACTCTATATCCCAGTATAATTTTTACCCAAATCACCCTCTTGCTCAAAATTTCTTCTTCCGCTTCTTCTTCTTTTAGATTTGATTGGAGGGTTGGCAACCAGCTTACAGGTGCATTACCACCACCTACTTAACTTTATATCACTCTTCTTCTTCTAGATCTGATTGCTAGCTGGCAACCAGCTGTTTTTCCTCATAGCTTTGTGACATTTTCCACATAGCTTTGCACTTCTTCATCTCCTTCTTCTTTTAGATTTGATTGGCAGTTGGCAACCAGCCCACAGGTGCATTACCGCCACTGACTTGATTATCATCACTCTATATCTTTGTATAAGGAGTTCTTATAAGGAGTTCTGAACAACTCCTTATGTGTGAAAGTGTCCTTCTTCTTCTTCTTCTGCTCTTCTTAGTGTGGAGAATGTGGAAATGACGAGGCTGAGTTTATCTCACGAGTCAGGTTTATTCACATTCTCCAACATCATCAAAAACAGAAAGAGAAAGAAACCCCCAGACATTCATCCCTTTATACCTCAGGACATCAAAGCACACAGTCACATTGTATTTAATCCCAAGTCACAATGCGTCTTCTTCCAGGTCTTCTCACCTCCACCTAAAGCCACTGGCGGCCAGGAAATCCCCCAAGGCCATCTCTTTGCATACAAAAGGCCACATTTCACATCCTTCTGTTATCTCCTAGAAGGCTCAGTCCTTTTGTTCATCTGAGACGTGAAGCATACAGTAAGCATACAGTAATATGCATGTGAAGCATATGAAACCCACATATGTGTCCCACATGACCCCCCCCCCCCAAACGTCTAAGATGGAACAACGTAATAACAGTCTGCATGTCATGATAAAATCACACACATCAGTCCACATGCTGCTTGGGCCTCAGTCTTCTCCCGTATCTGCTGTAAGCGGGCTTTACCACCTCCGCAGCGCCCTCCTGCTGGGGAGCTGCTGTCTGAGGATGAGAACTGTTAGTCAATCCCTGTGGGTGCTCTGGGGAATGCTCCCTAGGGGGTCTGCCGCGCCGAGGGGCCCTGGCCAACTGCACACCTTCGTCAGCCACCACAAAAGCGGGTTTGAGCCTGTTTATGCCAATCATTTCTTTTCTGCCCCCCAAATCTAGCAAAAAATGCTTATCTCCTGTCTCCAGCACTCTAAATGGTCCATCATAAGGTGGTCGCAACGATGGGCGATGGGCATAGTGTCTGACAAAAACAAACTCCGCTTTTTTTAAAGCCTTAGGCACAAAAACGCGCAGAAAACTGTGGTGAACGGGGCCAGGCAGTGTGCTCAATTCCGTGCTACTCTGCAACCGCTGAGCTGGGGAGCACTCTGGCGGCGGACTATCTGGGAGAAATTCCCCGGGCAGCCGAAGTGGCTGTGTGAAAACTAGCTCAGCTGGGGAGGCTTCTAAATCCTCTTTAGGTGCAGAACGCAACCCCAATAAAACCCATGGTAGCTTGTCCACCCAATTTGCATCCGTAAGCGACGCTCTGAGGGCCGCCTTCAATGACCTGTGAAAACGTTCGCTTAACCCGTTAGCCTGCAGATTGTATGCGGTCGTGCGGTGGATCGTTGCCCCCAGGCTGCGGGCCATCGCTGACCAAAGTTCGGAAACAAATTGAGGGCCTCTGTCGGACGTAATGTCCGACGGAACTCCAAAACGCGCTACCCATGCCGTTAAAAACGCGCGCGCCACCTCCTCGGCTGTGGTTGACGACAGTGGGACCACTTCCGGCCAGCGCATGGTGCGGTCAACCATTGTCAGAAGATGAGTGCACCCCTGTGAGGGTGGGAGGGGGCCTACGAGGTCCACGTGAACATGATCAAACCTCTTAGCTGGGATGAGAAATGGCTCTAAGGGAGCTCTCGTGTGTCTGTGTACCTTGGCTCGTTGACAAGCCATGCAGGCTGCCGCCCACTCTCTAACTTGTTTGCGCAGGCTCAGCCATACAAATTTCTCTCCCACCATTTTGACCGACGCACGCACTCCCGGGTGCGCCAGAGAATGGATCGAGTCTCTGTCTGCTACTTGTGCATTGAGAGCTTTTTTTCTTGTAATCATAATATTGATCATTAATGACCGGTATTCTGACAAACAATGCTTTTTTGCTCTCTCCTATTGTGTTTATCCTTTCCTCCCTCATGCTTCCTGTTCCCAGTCTGCTGACAGGCGCGTTACCAACGCTGCCGCGTCACTGGAAATGCCAACTATGTCGTTTTCAGTGTCAAGTCAAATCCCTCGTA
Source organism: Pholidichthys leucotaenia (assembly GCA_020510985.1). NCBI lineage: Eukaryota > Metazoa > Chordata > Actinopteri > Cichliformes > Pholidichthyidae > Pholidichthys > Pholidichthys leucotaenia. The sequence goes on along the minus strand of CM035842.1, from coordinate 81,950,689 downwards.
TGTTTATCAGTTGTTTACTGTGAATGTACTTGGCAATAAATCTTTTCTGAGTTCTGAGTTCTGAGTCAAAAACGCGGCGGCGCCACGCGGCCGGTACCACAGGACGCGGTCGCCCAGTGGAGACATCGCAGATTAGGGGGGGCATACCGTCTTGTAGCACCCTGTTCTCCAGCCTTAACCCTGTTGGTCCAGACTGGAGCGCGCGCACGTCCGCGTCGCTAACCCGATCCGCGGCCATGGCTGCAAAATCTACCCCTACGCGGGCTGGAGCCACCACGGCGCGCGAAAGGCAGTCTGCCACTACATTAAGTTTACCCGCCACATGCTGGATATCGGTAGTAAACTCTGAGATCGCAGCTAGCTGTCTCTGCTGCCGGCCCGACCACGGTACTGAAACCTTGGCCATCGCGAAAGTCAGCGGCTTGTGGTCCACGAACGCGGTGAAACGGCGTCCTTCCAGCCAGAACTGGAAGTGGCGAATGGCCAAGTGGAGAGCTAACAACTCCCTGTCGAATGCGCTGTATTTTCGTTCACTATCACACAAGGTCCTGCTGAAAAAGGCGAGTGGTTGCCAAGTTCCGGCTACATACTGCTAAACGACCGCCCCTATGGCCACATCTGACACGTCAGTAGTGAGCGCCATGCGGGCCGTTGGGACTGGATGTGCTAACAACGCAGCATTTGCCAGGGCTGTTTTAACTTCCGACAATGCGCGCTCTCGCTCCGGAGACCATTCGATTTTATTTGTGGGTTTTTGTTTTTGTAGTGCAGCATACAATGGTTGCATGAGCTGCGCTGCGCGGGGGAGGAAACGGTTATAAAAATTCACCATTCCCAAAAACTCCTGTAACACTTTGACCGTTTGTGGCTGGGGAAAATTTGTTACTGCACGCATTTTGTCAGGCAGAGGAACTGCTCCTTCTGGAGAGACACGATGCCCCAAAAATCAATCTGCGTCACCCCGAACTGACACTTTGCTGGGTTGATTATTAACCCGTGTTCTCCCAACCTCCGGAAAACTGCCCTGAGGTGGTTTTCATGTTCGTCTTCGGACGCGCTGGCTACCAATATGTCGTCCAGGTAGACGAACACGAAAGGGAGATCGCGGAACACCGCGTCCACCATGCGTTGGAACGTCTGCGCCGCGCCTTTAAGCCCAAACGGCATGCGCAAAAACTCGAATAGCCCGAACGGAGTTATTACCGCTGTTTTGGGTATGTCCTCAGCGCGCACTGGGACCTGGTGGTAACTGCGTACCAAGTCTATCTTAGAAAAAACGCGCGCCCCCGCCAAATGTACTGAAAAATCTTGGATATGCGGGATTGGGTAGCGGTCGTGTGCTGTAGCGTTGTTCAACCTGCGGAAATCTTGGCAAGGTCACCACGAGCCATCAGCTTTCAGGACCATGTGAAGCGGTGAAGCCCATGGGCTTTTCGCACGCCTGATGATGCCCAACTTTTCCAGGTTGGCGAACTCCTCGCGCGCTATGGTCAGTTTAGCTGAATCCAAGCGCCGAGCTTTTGCAAAAACGGGCGGTCCGGTGGTAGTAATAAAATGTTCCACCCCGTGTTTAGCCACGGTCGCCGAAAATGTTGGGACCGTGAGTGCTGGGAACTGAGTGAGCAGTGTGTGGAACTTACCACTTGAAGCTGTGACGTTGGCTTGTGCTGCTGGCGGGGCCACTCGAGCTGTACAGGGAATAGAATGAAAAGAGAGTGCATTAACCAGGCGCCTGTTAGCAAGATCAACCAACAAACCATGTGAGCACAGAAAATCCACCCCTAACATATTGAAATTGACTGCAGCTATGACGAAAGTCCACTCAAATGTACGGCCGTGTAGGGACAGAAGCAGAGTCCTCTCACCAAAGGTCTTAATCGCCGAGCCGTTCGCTGCTGACACCCCGGGACCACTGGAAGGCGCCAGCCGGTCAGCGGAGGAAGGTGTGATGAAACTCAGCTGGGAGCCTGTGTCCACGAGGAAATGCCTCCCCGAGCGCGCATCTTTCAAGTAGAGCAGCTTGTTCTCCTCCCCGAGGGCCGCAGCTGCTACCGACCCCCGGTCTTGGCGTTTCCCGAGCGCTTGAAATGGCACGGTGGTATACATTTGCGTGACCTCTCTGCGAAGTGGCGATGGTAGAAACAAAGGACGTCGTCTGCTCCGTGTTTCTTGGCCCCTGCCGCCGCCACCGTCGGTGAGTCTGGTACTGCTGCCTCTGGCCCCCTGCCATCTCCGGACGTTGTGCTGAGCTCTGCTGCTGCGGCCGCGGCCGCGCGTCGTTTATTGGCGTTGACGAGTCGTTGCGCCTCCTGGCCCAGCTCGCGGTAGTCTTGTCGGGCCAACAGTGGTAAACTGGCCAGGGTCACTCTCACCGCTGACGGTAGGGTCCTGAGGAAAAGGTGGGTGAAGATGAAGTGATCATCGTCAGAGTCTTTCAACCTCAACAGCTTCTCCATCAGGTCCGCAGGCCTGTCACTTTCAAATTCAGTCAGTGCCAGGAGCCCCTCTGCTCGCTCCTCCACCGAGGGGGTGAAGTACCGGATGAGTGCAGGCTTCAACGCGCCGTACTTGTCGTTGTCCAGCGGCTGGTTGATCAGGCTCTCCACCTGCTGGGCTGTGTGGTTGTCCAGCTTTGCAACCACATGGTTGAACTTTGTGGCGTCTACCGAAATCCTCCGGAGGTTGAACTGTGCCTCGACCGCGTTAAACCAGGAGTGCGGATTGTTCTGCCAGAAGTCCGGTAGCTGAACTGTGGCTGCATTCGTTTGGCTGGCTCCTGACGAAGTCTGGCTCGGGAGAATTTCTTTCACTCATGATACGTCTTAGGGTCACCAGTGTGGAGAATGTGGAAATGACGAGGCTGAGTTTATCTCACGAGTCAGGTTTATTCACATTCTCCAACATCATCAAAAACAGAAAGAGAAAGAAACCCCCAGACATTCGTCCCTTTATACCTCAGGACATCAAAGCACACAGTCACATTGTATTTAATCCCAAGTCACAATGCGTCCTCTTCCAGGTCTTCTCCACCTAAAGCCACTGGCGGCCAAGAAATCCCCCAAGGCCATCTCTTTGCATACAAAAGGCCACATTTCACATCCTTCTGTTATCTCCTAGAAGGCTCAGTCCTTTTGTTCATCTGAGACGTGAAGCATACAGTAAGCATACAGTAATATACATGTGAAGAATATGAAACCCACATATGTGTCCCACACCACCTACTTAACTTTATATCACTCTTCTTCTTCTAGATCTGATTGCTAGCTGGCAACCAGCTGTTTTTCCTCATAGCTTTGTGACATTTTCCACATAGCTTTGCTCTTCTTCTTCTTCTTCTTTTAGATTTGATTGGCAGTTGGCAACCAGCCCACAGGTGCATTACCGCCACTGACTTGATTATCATCACTCTATATCTTTGTATAAGGAGTTCTTATAAGGAGTTCTGAACAACTCCTTATGTGTGAAAGTGTCCTTCTTCTTCTTCTTCTTCTGCTCTTCTTCTTCTTCTTTTAGATTTGACTGGCGGTTGGCAACCAGCTTACAGGTGCATTACCACCACGTACTTCACTCTGTATCATCACTCTATCTGGTCAGGAGCTGTAGTCCTTCTATCATCATTGCTGTGTCCAGCCGAACCTTAACTCTATCTTCAGACATCACTCTTCTTCGTCTCCTCGTACTTCACTCTATATCATCACTTCACTCTACATCATCACTCTACACATCTTGGCCCTTGTCAGATCTTCAGCATTCTTCTTCTTCCTCTTTTTCTTCTTCTTCTTCTCTTGGTTAATGGCGGCCAGCAAACAACTGAAAGGTGCATACCGCCACCTACTGTACAAGAGTGTGTAGCATTATGTCATTTGAGTCTGACCCCTAAATTCTATGACTTAATCCTGTGGTATTTAAAAAAGAGAAAAGAGCCCTTCTTGTGATTCTTATTGCCTCTCCATCTCCATCTGTTCCCAGAATCCCAGTTAAATCCCATTCCCTACCAGCCTGTCAGACTTCATTTTCCATTATCTGTCTTTCATTTCCGTATTTGTGACAGTGTAATAAGATGTACTCGACATTTTCTTTTACTCCACATTCTCTACATTTGTCACTTTCGCTTTTCTCCATGCTGAATAAAGTGCCATTTAAACGTGTGTGATCCAGTCTGAGTCTTGCCATAATGATGTCTTCCCTCCTTTTGGTTGTTATGAAATTCTTTATTGCAATAGATTTTTGTATTTTGTAATACGATCTACCTTTATGATCTTCATCCCATCTTTTTTGCCATAGCTCAGTTCCTTTTTTCTTGATTACTGCTTTCCCTTCACCTGTTCCAAGAGATGATGGTATAGTTATCTCTTTTCCAAGAGCACTTTTTGCTAATTTGTCTGCACAGTCATTGCCTTTCAACCCTTCATGTGCAGGAACCCAACAAAACTGAACTTCTCCACCACTCCTGTGTACCCTAAATAAACTGTGATATAGCTCAATCACCAAGTCTTCCCTTGTAGATTTTAGTGTCTGTATGGTTTTTAGCGCTGCAAGTCCGTGCACACCACCACCCAGTCTGGTTTGACCTCCTCCACCCACTGCAAAGCAATAATTATTGCCACCATCTCTGCTGTAAACACAGATGTATTGTTGGAAAGTCTTTTTGCAATGGTCACTTTAAATTGTGGGATGTATACTCCAACTCCAACAGAGCCCTCTTTATTCTTTGAACCGTCAGTATAGAGCTGTAAGAAGTTATAGTAGTTGTTCCTGAGGTAAATGCTTGTTTTAACACCAACCTCACTCATATGCCAATCCTTTTTCCTCAGTAGCAGACTAGCATCTATTTCTACTCCTGGAAACAGCCAAGGGGGAACATTAATCACTGGACTGGTGTTAGCTTCTTCTTCTCTTAGATTTGATTGGTGGTTGGCAACCAGCTTACAGGTGCATTACTGCCACGTACTTCATTCTATATCATCTCTCTATCTGGTCAGGAGCTGTAGTCCTTACCGCCACATACTTCACTCAGTAAACATCACTCTATGTATCAAAAGTCAGAATTCTTGGTTGGCAAACTCTTTGGCCCTTAATCACTCTATATATAATTCAAGAAATCTCTCTGTGTGTGTGTCTGTCTGTGTGTCTGTCTGTCACGAACATAGGACTAGCCAAAAAAAAAACAGGATTGCCTATGATGTGCCTATGATGTTTACATGATATCTATATATCAAAGGCAGGTCTGTCTGTCTGTCTGTCACGATGTCACGATCATAGGACTTTGTGTTGCCATGGTAACCATGTCAAAGATCAAAGCAGGCATCACTGAACGAGTGGTGATGTCAAAGATCAGAGGCAGGTTTCATAGGACTCGCTATGACATCATCAAAGATCAAAGGCAGGCATCACTGAATGAGTGGTGACGTCAAAGATCAAAGGCAGGCATCACAGTATGACATCATCAAAGATCAAAGGCAGGCATCACAGCTCAAAGGCAGGTATCACTGAACAAGTGGTGACGCTGTGGAGAGTGTAAATGACGGAAACAGATTTATGCAGCAGACGACTTTATTCACTCTCACATCGGTCATACACAGAAAAAGCATGTCTCAATACACCAGGGGTTCTCCTTTTATATCAACCGCCCATCTCACATCTGCATGACATCTCACATCACAATACATTCATCCCTTCTCCCCCCAACGCCTTCTTCCTGCTACCTCACCATAATCTCCATACCTATTGTCCTTCTCTGTCTGTCATCCAGTCTGAGATGATTAACCCAGCCTCTGCACCCCCCCCCCCCCACCGAATCGCAGACCGAGTTTCAGTCCTCACGTCCTTTTGGCTTCAGTCTCCTCCCATATCTGCTGTAACAGGGGTTTACTGCCTCCGCGGCGCTGCTATGCCGGTGGGGGGCTCCTGGGGGTGTGTCTGTCTGCGAGTGGGCCGTGGCGAGGGGGGTGAAACCTTTGACTTGCCCGTGTGGCTGCTCTGATGAATCGTTTACCTGGGGAGATCTCAGTGGGGGTCTTCCACGCCGAGGGGCCCGAGCCAACAGCACTTGCTCGTCCGCCACCACAAAGGCGGGCTTAAGTCTGTTTATGCATATTTTCTCCCGACGACCCCCCAAGTCTAACAAAAAATGTTTGTCCCCTGTTTCCAGCACTCTGAACGGGCCATCGTAGGGTGGGCGCAATGGAGGGCGGTGGGCATCGTGCCTGACAAACACGAACGCCGCATTCTTCAAAGTTTTTGGCACAAAAGCGCGTGGAAAACAGTGGTGGGACGGGCCAGGCAGCGTGCTTGTGTCTGCACTATGCTGCAGACGCTGAGACGGGCAGTTGTCCGGCGCGGGATTATCTGGCAAAAATTCCCCAGGCAGCCGTAGTGGCTGAGAAAAAACAAGCTCCGCCGGGGAAGCCTCCAAATCCTCTTTTGGTGCGGAATGCAACCCCAATAAAACCCACGGCAACCGGTCTACCCAATTTGCATCCGTCAGCGAAGCCTTGAGCGCTGCTTTCAGTGACCTATGAAAATGCTCGCATAAGCCATTGGCCTGTGGGTTGTATGCGGTTGTGCGATGAATTGCAACACCCAGGCTACGGGCCATTGCGGACCAGAGGTCGGAAACAAACTGAGGGCCCCTATCGGACGTGATGCCCGACGGGATTCCAAAACGTGCCACCCATGTCGTCAAAAAAGCCCGTGCCACGTCCGCGGACGTGGTTGCCGCCAGCGGGACTTCTTCTGGCCGGCGTGTGGTGCGGTCCACCACTGTCAGAAGGTGCGTGTACCCCTGCAATGGCGGGAGGGGGCCCACCAGGTCCACGTGAACATGGTCGAACCTCTTCGCTGGTATACGAAACGGCTCCAAAGGAGCCTTCGTGTGTCTGTGTACTTTGGCTCGTTGGCACGCTACGCAGGCTGCAGCCCACTCTTTCACTTGTGTGCACAGGCCTGGCCACACGAACTTCGCTCCCACCATTTTGACTGACGCGCGCACTCCTGGGTGCGCCAGAGCGTGAACTGACTCAAACACGCGGCGGCGCCAAGCAACTGGGACTACTGGGTGCTGGCGTCCTGGGGAGACATCGCAGATTAGGGGGGGCTCCCGTCTTGCAGTACTCTGCTCTCCAGCCTTAACCCTATTGGTCCAGACTGGAGCGCACACATGTCCGTATCACCAATCTGCTCTGCGGCCATGGCTGTATAATCTATCCCCACGTAGACCGGGGCCACTACTACGCGCGAGAGGCATTCCACCACCACGTTCAGTTTACCCGACACATGCTGAATATCTGTCGTAAACTCCGAGATCGTGGCCAGCTGTCTCTGCTGCCGGCCCGACCATGGTTCCGAAACCTTGGCCATCGCGAACGTTAGCAGCTTGTGGTCCACTAACGAGGTGAAGCTGCGCCCTTCCAGCCAGAACTGGAAGTGGCGTGTGGCCAGGTGGAGAGCCAGCAACTCTCTGTCGAACGCGTTGTATTTACGCTCACTGTCACGCAAAGCCCTGCTGAAAAAAGCGAGTGGCTGCCAAGAACCGGCGACACGTTGCGCCACAACGGCCCCTATGGCCACGTCCGAGGCGTCGGTAATGAGCGCTATCTGGGCCACCGGGTCTGGGTGCGCCAACAGTGCGGCGTTTGCCAGGGCTGTTTTAACCTCAGAGAATGCCTGCTCCCGCTCCGGAGTCCATTCGACTCTGTCCACGGGTTTCCGTCTCTTGAGCGCAGCGTACAATGACTGCATGAGTTGAGCTGCGCGGGGGAGGAACCGGTTATAAAAGTTAACCATCCCCAAAAATTCTTGCAGCACCCTGACCGTCTGAGGCCGGGGAAAATTCGCCACGGTGCGCACTTTGTCGGGCAAGGGTATCACTCCCTCCGGTGAGACGCGGTGCCCCCAAAAAATCAATCCCCGTCACGCCGAACTGGCATTTCGCTGGGTTGATTATTAACCCGTGCTCCTCCAACCTCCGGAAAACCGTCCTGAGGTGGGTTACGTGTTCGTCCTCAGATGCGCTGGCCACCAGGATATCATCCAGGTAGACAAACACAAGCGGGAGATCGCGCAACACCGCATCCATCATGCGTTAGAATGTCTGTGCCGCTCCTTTTAATCCGAAGGGAATGCGTAAAAACTCAAACAAGCCAAACGGAGTTATCACTGCTGTTTTGGGTATGTCCTTCGCGCGCACCGGGACCTGGTGGTAACCGCGGACCAGGTCTATTTTAGAAAAAATGCGTACTCCGGGGAGGTGAATGGAAAAATCCTGAATATGGGGAATCGGGTAGTGGTCGTGCGCTGTGGCGTGATTCAATCTGTGGAAATCTCCGCACGGTCGCCATGATCCCTCGGCCTTAGGGACCATGTGTAGCAGGGATGCCCATGGGCTGTTCGATCGCCTGATGATGTCCAACCTTTCCAGGTTGGCAAACTCCTTGCGCGCTATGGCCAGTTTAGCTGCGTCCAAGCGCCGAGGTCGTGCGAAAACGGGCGGCCCGGTGGTAGTGATAAAGTGTTCCATCCCGTGTTTAGCGATGGCCGCCGAAAACGTCGGGACCGTGAGTGCTGGGAACTGAGTGAGCAGTGTGTGGAACTTACCACCTGGAGCTGTGACGCTGGCTTGTGTTATTGGCCCGGCCCCTCGAGCTGTACTGGGGAGAGAATCAAAAGACAGTGCATTAACCAAGCGTCTGTTAGCAACATCGACTAGCAACCCATGTGCACACAGAAAATCAGCTCCCAGGATTGGGAAACTCAATGCCGCTATGACAAAAGTCCATTCGTATATACGGCCGTGTAGGGATAAAGTCAGTGTTCTCTCACCAAAAGTCTTAATGTCCGAGCCGTTTACTGCTACCAGCCCGGGGCCGCTAGCTCCCGCTAGCCGGTCGGTGTAGGACGGCAGGATGATGCTCTTCTGGGCTCCGGTGTCTACGAGGAACCATCTCCCCGAGCGCAAGTCCGTCACGTAGAGCAGCTTGTTCTCTTAACCGGCGGTCACAGCTGCTACCAACTGCCGGCCTTGGCGTTTCCCAAACGCTTGAATTGGCACGGTGGCACACATCTGCGTGTGTTCTCTCCAAAGCGGCGGTGGTAGAAGCAGAGCGTGTCTCTCTGGCGCTTCCTGGTCCCCGCTGCTGCTACCGTCGGCAGTTCCTCGCCTCCGCTGGTCGTCTCGCTGGGTTCCGATGCCACCGCGTTCACTTTGAGGGCTCTGGTGGTGAGGATGATCCGATCTGCCTCCTGGGCTAGCGCACGGTAGTCATGCGCGGCCAGCAACGGCGAATTGGCAAGAACCGCTCCTGTCTCTGTTGGGAGGTTCCGGAGGAAAAGGTGGGCAAACAGAAAATGCCCGTCGTCCATGCCCATCAATGCCAACATCTTCATCAGTTCGACTGCTGACCCATCTCCTAACTCGGAGCACCTCAGGAGCCTCTCCGCTCTCTCACAGTCCGAGAGCGTGTAGCGCCTGGTCAGCGCAACCTTGAGAGCCTCGTATTTGTCGTGGGCTGGAGGCTGTTGGAGCAGGCTCGCTACTTGCTGAGACGTGCGAGCATCCAGCGCTGCAACCACATAGTAATATTTGGTGTCGTCTGCCGTTATTCCCCGGAGGGCGAACTGAGCCTCGGTGTGGTGGAACCAAGACTGCGGGTCGTGCAGCCAAAAGTCCGGTAGTTTGACCGAAACAGCGCACGTGTTGCTGGGGGTTCCCATCCGGGCCGTCTCTGGGATGCTTGCCACGTCGCTGGGGCTTCCCCTCCGGGCCGACTCCGGGGTTATTGCCTCGTGTTCCATAATTCGTCAAGGGGTCACCAGTGTGGAAAGTGTAAATGACGGAAACAGATTTATGCAGCAGACGACTGACATAACGTTCGGCTCAGGAGACGCACACACACACAGGCTCAGAGTAGTTCAAACTGTTTATTAACAGCAGGGGTGTATGGGTGTGTGTCAGCGGAATGTAAATGTATTGGTGGTGGCGTCTGCTTCGGGCACAGAGGCAGGAGACCGTTCAGCCGGCAACCCTATGGGAAAGAACAGACACAGGGTGACAGGCACACACCAATACAGGAGGAGAATAGGCGAGGGAGAGAAGCTTATTTGTGTTTGACTGATGGCAGGCACTTCAAGGACGGAACCCCGGGAGACAGTCACCTGCAGGACTCGGTGCAGCAGCGAGGAAGGACGAGGGACGGAGTTGTCCGCCGCCGAGGAATCCACCTGTGTACAGGGGAGCAGACTGGGAGAGGTAAGGAAAGGAATCTTCTTACCGCTTAGCTTGACGCTGAAGAGTGAGTTGACACTTCGCATGGAAGGCGATGAAGTCTAACGGCTTCAGGCCAAAGCTCAGGGCGAGGCGGCTTTTATCCCTCGCCGCTGACGAGTAGCAGGTGCGTGAGCAGGTGGCGCCGCTGATGAATAGCGCGGCGTGACAGTACTCCCCCCTCTAGCAGCGCCTCCTGCGATGGGCTTATCCGGGTGCGCTCGGTGGTAAGTCCGCGATGAGCGATGGTCCAACACAAACGACGGGGCACCCACTGTCGATGCTCGGGCCATAGCCCTCCCAGTCCACCAAGTATTGCAACCCACGACCCCGGCGCCGGGAGTCCAGGATGGAGGAGGCGGACCAGGCCGGATGGCCACCAATCATCCGGGGCGCGGGTTGCGCTGCAGGAGGAGGGCAAAGGGGGTCAGTGACTGCCAGCTTCACCTTCGACACGTGGAAAGTGGGATGAATGGCGGAGGGAGGGGGGAATTGCCACGCGCACAGCCACCGGGTTGATGATCCGGGGTGATGGGATAGGGACCCATGAAGCGCGTGTGCCAGCTTTCTCCTCTCGCCTTTAAAGTGACGTCCGGGTGGAAATGTAAACAAGTTGCCCAACTCTGTACGCCGGGGCAGGGTCTTCTACGCCGGTCCGCCACAGTCCTGTTGCGCTCCGCTGTGCGTAATAGCGCACTGCGCGCGGCAGTCCAGGTGGAGCGGAATTGCCTGAGATGGGCCCTAACTGACGGGACAGTTACTTCACTCTCCTGCTCCGGAAACACGGGGGTGGGGTCGTAACCCAGGGACGCTTTGAAGGGGGACATCCCTGTAGCAGAAGAGCGAGCGGTGTTGTGGGCATATTCAACCCAGGCAAGATGGTTGCTCCAGGACGTGGGTTTGGATCTGGACACACAGCGGAGCGGTAGCCTCCAGCTCCTGGTTGGTCCTCACACACTGCCCGTTGGATTGGGGGTGATGGCTGGAGGAGAGGCTCACCTTGGCTCCGATGGCGTTGCAGAAAGACCTCCAAACCTCGGATGAAAACTGGGGGCCCCGGTCCGAGACCACGTCCACCGGAATCCCGTGCAGCCTGACCACGTGTTGACGAGGAGGTCCGCCGTCTCCAGGGCAGTAGGGAGGCCTCGCAGGGGGGACGAAGTGCACGGCCTTGGAGAAGCGGTCCACGATGGTCAGGATGGTGTCATAGGAGTTGGAGACAGGGGGGAGTCCGGTGACGAAATCCAACGCGATGTGCGACCAGGCCGCCAGGGATGGGCAGGGGCTGGAGCAGACCCGCTGGAGGGGCATTTCCCGACTTACAGGTAGCACAGATTGGGGCAATCCCGGCGTAGTGGGCTGCATCCCTCCGCAGGTCTGGCCACCAAAAGGACCGTTGAGGGAGATCTATCATCCGGGAGGTGCCAGGGTGACAGGTGAGCTTGGAGGTGTGGAGCCAGTGGATGACCTCTCCGTCGGGACCGTGGAGATGGCACGAACAGCCTCCCCTCCGGTCCGCCGCCAGGGTCCGGTTCCGGATCTTGCTCTTGATGTCCCACAAATGGCTCCCACGACGCACGACCTGGCAGGATGGAGTGGGGCGCCTCCCTCCGACTCCAGGGGGCGAAATGCCTGGAGAGGGCGTCAGGCAGGACGTTCCTAGAGCCAGGCCTGAAGTGATTGAAAATTGGAACCTGGCGAAGAACAAAGACCAACGCGCCTGGCGGGCGTTCAGGCACTTGCAGATCGTAGATATTCTAAGTTCTTGTGGGTCCGTAAGGACCACAAACGGCAGGTTCGCCCCCTCCAGCCAGTGGACGCCATTCCTGCAGGGCGAGTTTTGATGGCCAGGAGCTCTCTGTCCCCCACATCGTAATTTCTCTCCGCCGGGGACAAGCGCCGGGGAGAAGAAGGCGCAGGGTCGCTTGGCGCCATCGTCCGGTGACCGCTGGACAGCACTGCTCCCACTCCCGTGTCCGAAGCGTCCACCTCGACGATGCACTGCATGCGGGCTGGGGGTCGACCTGGCGAAGGACCCGGGAGGAGGAGAATTCCGCCTTCAGCGCCTCAAAGGCGGCAGTCGACCTCTTCGGTCCACCGGAACGGGACCTTCGGGACGTGAGGCGGGTCAGTGGTCCAACGATGGTACTGAAGTTGGGGGACAAAGCGGCGGTAGAAAATTGGCGAAGCCAACAAATTGCTGCACCTGCTTCCGGGATGCAGGTGTAGACCATTCCACCACCGCCTTTACCTTCTCTGGGTCAGGGAGCACCTTATCGTGGGCGATGATGAACCCCAGGAAGGACGTACTCCTGGCGTAAAATTCCACCTTTTTCTGCCCTTTACGTACAGACGATTCTCCAGCAGCCTTGGAGGACCCGCCTCAAGTGGACCTGGGTGCTCATCCCTGGACTTGGAGAAGATGAGAATATCGTCCAGGTCTACGAACACGAAAAGGCCAATGAAGTCCCGGAGGGACGTCATGTAATGAGGCGCTGGAAGACTGCAGGAGCATTGGTCAACCCGAACGGCATCACCAGGTATTCAAAGTGGCCGTTCGGGGTACGAAGGCCGTTTTCCCCCTCATCTCCCTCTCCGGATCCGGACGAGGTGGTAAGCGCTGGCGTAGGTCCAGCTGTGAACCAGGTCACCCCCTGGAGGGAGTGGAAAGCAGTGTCCATGAAGGCAGGGTGTAACGGTCCTTCTCTGTGATATTATTGAGGGCCCGGTAGGTCGATACAAGGGCAGAGGGGACCCATCCTTCTTTCCCACGAAGAAGAACCCTGCCCCCACGGGTGACGATGATGGGCGGATTATCCCAGCACTTAATGACTCCTTCAGGTAGGCGTTCATCGTCTCCCTTCTCTTCCGGCGCAGACAGGCTGTAAAGGCGACCAAAAGGTAAGGGAGCCCCCTGGCGGAGGTTGATGGCAACAGTCATAGGGGCCGATGAGGGGGGAGAGAACATAGCTTTCGCTTTGCTGAACACCATACCCAGGTCGTGAAATTCTGGGGGCACCAGAGACAAGTCCGGGGGTGCAGCGTCCGTCGCAGGGGGAGGAGCGGACGGAGAGCAGGCAGCGGACTGAAGGCAGGTGCCCATGCAGAATGTACTCCATGCCGATATCCCAGCTGATTTCCAATCCAGGACGGGTTGTGAAGGCGAAGCCAGGGATAACCCAAGGATGACGGGCGACACAGAGTTGGGAAGGGACGTAGAAGGTCATCTCCTCCCGGTGATTTCCCGAGATGATGACCGGAACGGGGATGGTTTGGTGTGATCCTCTCCCAAGGGAGGCACGGGAGAGGTTAACAAGGGAGATGGGATTCTTCAGTGCCTGACAAGCGAATGCCCAAACAGGTTGCCAGGCTTTGTGAAATAAAGCTGCTTTCTGCACCCGAATCCACCAGTGCGTGGGTTGAGATGCCCAGTGGGATTGTGGCAAAAAACGGATGGGCAGCTTCAATTGGGTAAGGGGACTTAAACCGATTGACGTCTGCGAGGCCCCCTACAGTGACTCGCGGACCCCGCCGTTTGGCTTATGTGGACAAAGCTCCACCGTGTGTTGATTATCTCCGCAATACATGCAGAGATTCAACTCACGGCGGCGTTGTCTCTCTGCCGGGGAGAGCTTTGTCCAGCCCGTCACCATCGGCTCCGACTCCTCGGAGTGCGGATGGCGGCGGCGTCGCCAGGGGGCGAGCTTGGGGCAGGCGCAACGAGGCTCCCCGAGGGCGAGAAGAAGACGACTTCCCGTCCAGAGGAGCGCTCACGCAGCCTGTTATCCAAGCTGATGGCGAGAGAAGTTAGCTCAGCTAGCGTCCCAGGGATATCCCAACCAGCCAGTTCATCCCTCAGATCATCATTCAGGCTGCGGAGAAACAGGCCACAGAGGGAGCGTTCGTCCCAGCCCAGTTCCTCCGCCCGCTACCCCCGGTAGTCGACCGCATAGTCCGCTGCCGACCGGCTCCCCTGCTGGAGAGCGAGAAGCCGATCGACTTGGACCGTCTCGGTTCGGGAATGGGTCAAAGACCTCCAGGAAGCGTGCCACGAACTGGTCATAGGTGAGGGTGGCGTAACTGGGCCTTCGCCATTATGGCGTAGGTCCAAGTTAACGCGCGCCCCTCCCAGGAGATTCCCTATGTAGCCAATTCGGCTGTGAATCCGAGGGGAAGGTCTCCGGGCACACGGTGGTATACGGACTCACACTGCATAATGAACCCCCGCGCTCCGCCGAGCTTTCCGCTAAAGCGGGCGGGGGTTGGAATCGGCGTGAGCCGAGCCGGTGCCGCAGGAGCCGGCTGGACGGCCGCTGGAACAGCAGGAGCTGCGCCACCCTGGTGAGCCGGGGGGAACGGCTGTTGGGGGTCTAGGCGGTCCAATCGGTTAGTGATGTTTATAAGTTGGTTTAGAATCACCTGCTGCTGATAAGCAATTTGATCCACCCGAACCTCGAGAGTGGTAAGCCGGTGCGCGAGCCCGCCGTCTGCCGAGCCGCTCTGCTGAAGCCGTACTGACATAACGTTCGGCTCAGGAGACGCACACACACACAGGCTCAGAGTAGTTCAAACTGTTTATTAACAGCAGGGGTGTATGGGTGTGTGTCAGCGGAATGTAAATGTATTGGTGGTGGCGTCTGCTTCGGGCACAGAGGCAGGAGACCGTTCAGCCGGCAACCCTATGGAAAGACAGACACAGGGTGACAGGCACACACCAATACAGGAGGAGAATAGGCGAGGGAGAGAAGCTTACTTGTGTTTGACTGATGGCAGGCACTTCAAGGACGGAACCCCGGGAGACAGTCACCTGCAGGACTCGGTGCAGCAGCGAGGAAGGACGAGGGACGGAGTTGTCCGCCGCCGAGGAATCCACCTGTGCACAGGGGAGCAGACTGGGAGAGGTAAGGAAAGGAATCTTCTTCAGAATCAGAATCAGAATCAGAATCAGCTTTATTGGCCAAGTATGCACAACACATACAAGGAATTTGACTTTGGCTAAAAACTTGCTCTCGTTGTTCAGGTGAAGGATTTAAATAAGGATTCAATGACAACCAGAGTATGTACAGTAAATTACAGTCTGTCCACGTTTCTATAAAAGGATGCAAATATATACAGGAATATATGCAGTTATTTACTCGGACTAACCACACTTGGCAGAAATATATGAAAAAATATACAATCACACAGTATTTCAATGTGGACTCAGATTCAGTGATATAATGTGAATGAAGTAAAAAGCAGTGTGAGAGTTATGTGCAATGTAATAATGGATGAAAAGTCATGAGTACAGCAACAGGTAGGACTAGGTGAATGTTAGGAGTTCATCAGAGTGATGGCTTGAGGAAAGAAACTGTTCCTGTGACGGGTGGTTTTGACCTTCAGTGATCTGTAACGACGACCAGAAGATAGAAGTTCAAACAGTTTGTGGCCGGGATGTGATGGGTCAGCACAGATGTTTCCCGCCCGTTTTCCTGGTTATGGACCGATATAAGTTCTCAATGGAGGGTAGGTCGGTACCAATGATCCTCTCCGCAGACTTAATGATCCGCTGCAGTCTGGTCTTGTCCTGTTTAGTGGCAGATCCAAACCAGACAGTGATGGAAAAGCAGAGGACAGATTGGATGATGGCGGTGTAGAAGACAACCAGCAGCTCCTGAGGCAAATCAAACTTCTTGAGCTGACGCAGAAAAAACAACCTCTGCTGGGCCTTTTTCCGGACAGTGTCAATATGGGAGGACCACTTCAGGTTCCGGGAGATTGTGGTACCCAGAAACTTGAAGGAGTCCACAGTGGACACTGTGCTGTTGAGGATGGTGAGTGGGGGGAATGAAGGGGGGTGTCGCCTGAAATCCACAGTCATCTCCATTGTTTTGGCTGGGTTAAGTTCAAGATGGTTCTGGCTGCACCAGAGGATCAGCTGCTCCACCTCCCGCCTGTATGCAGACTCATCATCATCCCGGATCAAACCGATGACTGTGGTGTCGTCCGCAAACTTCAGGAGCTTCACCGAAGGGTCCTCTGAGGTGCAGTCGTTGGAGTAGAGGGAGAAGAGCAGTGGGGAAAGGACACATCCTTGGGGGGCGCCAGTACTAATTTTTCGGGAGCTGGATGTAAATCTCCCTAGCTTCACCTGTTGCCACCTGTCAGTCAGAAAGCTGGAGATCCACTGGCAGGTGGAGGGGGGGCACCTTGAGCTGGAGGAGTTTCTGATGAAGAATGCCTGGGATGATGGTGTTGAACGCTGAGCTGAAGTCGACAAACAGGATCCTGGCGTACGTCCCTGGGGAGTCGAGGTGTTGCAGGATGTAATGTAGTCCCATATTCACTGCATCATCCACTGACCTGTTTGACCGGTAGGCAAACTGCAGTGGGTCCATCAGGGGGCCTGTGATGACCTTCAGGTGGCTCAGCACCAATCTCTCCAAGGATTTCATGACCACAGAGGTCAGGGCAACAGGTCTGTAGTCGTTTAATCCTGTAATGGAGGGTTTCTTGGGAACTGGAATGATGATGGAGCGTTTGAAGCAGGAAGGCACTTCACGCAGCTCCAGTGATCTGTTAAAGATCCGGGTGAAGATGGGGGCCAACTCGTTGGAGCAGACTCTTAGGCAGGACGGAGACACACCATCAGGTCCTGCAGCCTTCTTGATCTTTTTGTCTCTGAAAGACCCGGCGCACCTCCTCTTCACAGATCATTAGTGCTGGTGGGAGGTCAGAGTGGAGGAGGGATGGAGTTCCTGGGGCTGCAGATAATCCTTTTGTGTGGGTGGGAGGTGAGAACTGTAGGTTCTTTTCAAACCTGCAGTAAAAGCTGTTTAGGTCATTAGCCAGCTGGAGGTTTTCCGCAGGGTGGGGGGATGGTCTCCTGTTGTTGGTGATATTCCGTAGGCCTCTCCAGACAGAAGCAGAGTTGTTAGCTGAGAAGTTTTTTTGTAACTTCACACTGTAGCTCCTCTTAGCAAGCCTGGTCTCCTTCGTCAGCATGTTTCTGGCCCGCTTGTACAGAGTCCAGTCACCAGTCCTGTAGGCCTCCTCCTTGGTCTGACGTAGCTGCTTCAGTTTAGGAATGAACCAGGGTTTATTGTTGTTGTATATGCAGAAGGTCTTGGTCTGCACACACATGTCCTCGCAGAAACAGGTGTATGATGTCACAGTGTCAGTGAGTTCATTTAAGTTAATGGCTGCAGCTTCAAAAACACTCCAATCTGTGCAGTCAAAGCAGGCTTGTAACTTCAGCTTTGATTCCTCAGTCCATTTCTTCACAGTCCTTACAACAGGCTTGGAAGTTTTTAGTTTCTGTCTGTATGTTGGAATAAGATGGAGCAGGCAGTGGTCAGAAAAACCCAGAGCTGCACGGGGGACGGCATGATAGGCATTTCTTAAAACTGTGTAACAGTGGTCAAGTGTATTTGTGTCCCTGGTGGGACATTTAATATGCTGTCTGTATTTAGGAAGCTCATTTGTGAGATTAGCTCTATTGAAATCACCCAGAATGATAAGCAGAGAGTCTGGATGTTTTTCCTCCACCTCTGCTATCTGGTCAGCGAGGAGCTGCAGTGCCTCCGTTGTACAAGCAGCAGGCAAGATATAAATTCCGACCAGAATAAATGAGGAGAACTCTCGCGGTGAATAAAAGGGTTTACAGTTTATGAACAGTGACTCTAGGTTAGGGCTACAAAACTTCTTCAACACTGTGACATCAGTACACCAACCTTCGTTTATGTAGAAGCAGATTCCACCACCCTTAGTCTTTCCAGAAAATTCTCGGCTGCGATCAGCGCGAAACAGTTGAAATCCGTCCAGACGGACCGCGCTGTCCGGGATGTGTTCACTCAGCCAGGACTCCGTGAAACAAAGGGCGCCAGATCTGCTAAAATCCCGGTTTTTGTGAGTCAGGAGCAGCAGTTCATCCATTTTGTTCGCCAAACTGCGGATATTTGCCAGATGGATCGATGGGAGCGGCGTGCGAAATCCTCGTTTCTTCAGCCTGACTAACGCACCAGCACGTTTACCACGCCGCCTTCGTTTCCGGCCAGTGCCAATAGCCGCTGCTCCCACAGCTAAGATGGACTGAAAAAACTTCAGATCAGCAGCAGTAACTGGCGGAGAAGTTGCATTGGGAGGTAGTCTGAGTGAAAGTAGTTCCTCCCTTGAATAGGTGATTCGGACAGAAGAGCAGAAGTCCAAAAAAACACACAAAATTATCAAAAACATCAGAGAGCAGAAGCCAGTGGCTGCCATCCGCGGCGCCATCTTGGATTTTTTTTTTTTTTTTTTTTTTTTTTTACCGCTTAGCTTGACGCTGAAGAGTGAGTTGACGCTTCGCATGGAAGGCGATGAAGTCTAACGGCTTCAGGCCGAAGCTCAGGGCGAGGCGGCTTTTATCCCTCGCCGCTGACGAGTAGCAGGTGCGTGAGCAGGTGGCGCCGCTGATGAATGGCGCGGCGTGACAACGACTTTATTCACTCTCACATCAGTCATACACAGAAAAAGCATGTCTCAATACACCAGGGGTTCTCCTTTTATATCAACTGCCCATCTCACATCTGCATGACATCTCACATCACAATACATTCATCCCTTCTCCCCCCAACTCCTTCTACCTGCTACCTCACCATAATCTCCATACCTATTGTCCTTCTCTGTTTACCCTCTGCATCCAGTCTGAGATGATTAACCCAGCCTCTACAACGCGCTTGCTTACACCTGCTTTCTATGGGCATGCAGAAATACTTGAACTGGAAATGACGTGTCACTAGATGGAGAGCCAGCAATTCTCTGTCGAATGTGCTGTACTTGCCTTTGTTGTCATGCAGAGTCTGGCTAAAAAATGCAAGCGGCTGCCACAAACCTGCGACGCACTGCTCCACCACTGCCCTTATGGCAACATCAGATGCATCCATCGTGAGCGCAATCCGTGCAGACGGATCCGGGTGGGCTAACAACGCGGCATCAACAAGCACTGTTTTGGTGTCAATAAAAGCCTGGACTCACTCGGGAGTCCAGTCAGTGGCTTCTACGGGCTTCTTTTTTTTAATTGTGGCATACAACGGCTGCATCAGCTGGGCTAGCCAGGGAAGGAAGCGATTAAAAAAATGAACCATTCCCCAAAACTCCTGTAGTGCCCTCACTGTCTGTGGGCATGGAAAGTCCGCCACAGTGTGCACTTTGTCCGGTAACAGGATTGCGCCCTCCGGCAAAATGCAGTGGCCCAAAAAGTCAATCACTGGCACACCGAACTGGCACTTTGCTGGGTTAACTATCAGCCCGTGTGCTTCCAACCTCCGAAAAACTGTCTTGAGATGGGCGATGTGCTCCTCCTCGGATGCGCTGGCTACCAGAATGTCGTCTAAGTAGACAAAAACGAAGGACAAGTCGCGAAGCATCATCCTCTGGAAGGCCTGCGCTGCACCTTTTAATCCGAATGGCATGCGTAAAAACTCAAAAAGGCCAAAAGGAGTTATTACAGCTGTTTTTGGAATGTCTTCCTTGCGCACTGGGACCTAGTGGTAACCGCGGACCAGATCCACTTTCGAAAAAAAACATGTGCTCCAGCCAGGTGTACGGAAAAATCCTGGAAGTGTGGGATAGGATAGTGATCGTGTTCTGTAGCGGTGTTCAAGCGCCGTAAATTGCCGCATGGTCACCACAACCCATCGGCTTTAGGCACCATGTGTAGCGGGGATGCCCACGGGCTGTTGGAACGCCTGACGATGCCCAACTGTTACAAGTTGGCGAACTCCTCACGTGCACTGGCCAGTTTAGCTGTGTCCAGGCGCCAAGGTCACATGAATACCGGCAGCCCTTTTGTAGTTATGAAATATTCAACCCCGTGCTTTGTCATCATAGCCGAAAACATTGGGATCGTGAGTGCTGGGAACTGTGCAAGCAACTGTTGGTAGCTATAACGCTGGCCAGTGTTGTCGACCCACCTCCCCGAGCTGTACAGGGCAGAGAGGCAAAAGAGACAGCATCCACTAATCTCCTATTAGCAACATCAACTAATAACCCATAAGCACGTAAAAAATCTGTGCCTAAAATGGAGCGGAACATGCAGCCACCACTGAAAGTTGTGTCTGTGTAAGCATATTGTCAGTGTCCACTCAACAAATGTCCTGATGGTGGATCCGTTGGCGGCTGCAAGCTTGGGACCGCTGACCCCTGCCATCCTGTCTGCGTTGTGTGGCAGGATGAGGCTCTTCTGGGAGCCGGAGTCCACCAGAAACCATCTCCCCGAACGTGTGTCTGTGACGTACAGCAGCTTGTTTCTGTTGCCAGTGGTCGCAGCTGCTACTCACTACTGGCCGTGCCGTTTCCCGACTTCTTGAATTGGCATGGCAGCACACGTCGATGGGTGTCTGAGCCGAAACGGCAATGATAGTAGCAGATCGCCCCGTTCCTGTGTCTCCCGGCGTCTGCTCGGGCTACCACCCATGGCTCCTCAACCTCGCTGGAGTCCCTCCTAGATATTGGTGTCAATGCATTCACGCTGAGCTTTCTGGCTGCTAAAATGATGCGATCCACTTCCTGCGCCAGTGCACTGAAGTCTTTCATCACCAGCAATGGCGAGTTGGCCAGGATCACCCTCACTGCAGCCGGTAGGTTCCTCAGGAACAGATAGGTGAACAGGAAAGACTCGTCGTTTCTACCCATCAGTGCCAACATGCTCTCCATTAACTCTACAGCTGATCTGTCACCCAACTCTGAACGTGTTAGGAATCTCTCCGCCCTTTCACTGTCCGAAAGGGTATAGCGCTGGAGAAGCATCCTCTTAAGTGCCTCGTATTTCCCCCAGGCTGGTGGCTCCTGGAGCAGGCTTGCCACCTGTTGCGTGGCTGCGTGTGTCCAACGCAGCAACCACGCAGTAGTACCTTGTGTCATCTGTTCTTCTTCTTCTTTTAGGTTTGATTGGCGGTTGACAACCAGTTTACAGGTGCATTACCGCTATGCACTTCACTCTATATCATCACTCTATACATCTTGGCTGTGGCAACTCACTCTCTTCACCATTCTATATCTTATGTCATCTGTTGTTATCCAGAGAGCAAACTGGTCTTCTATGTGCAAAAACCACGCTGCCGGGTCATGAAGCCAGAAGTCTGGGAGCTTGACTGTAACAGCGCACACAGCATTGTTGCTCTCCCTCCAGGTAGTCTCCGGGGCTGTGCTCGTCTTGCCCTCCATGGCACTTCTTGGGGTCACCAGTGTGGAGAAAGGATGCAGGCGAGGAAACGAGCTGAACAACACAAGACTTTATTCTTTCTCCAACAAGAACAGTATAGCAAAAGCACCTCCTGAGCCTCTGTGGATCCTTTCTTTTATATCTTTATTTCCATGCATTGAGACCCGGAACTTCCGACCATACACATTATGTCTAGAACAAAGCCTGAGTGGCACATTAACATGACATAACACCAGCGCCGCTCTCCATTCTTCTCCCAGCGGCCCGGTATTTTACTCCTCTCCCCATGGGTGCATAGTCCTTACTGTCCCGTCTGAACCCCCTGGTGATACCTCCTGTTTGGGTTCATTGTTCCCTGGGTGGAGAATTCCAACACTCTGACCCCACACAATCAAAGAATGATTTGAAGCATAAATATAAATTATTCTTCTTCTTTTAGATTTGATTGGCAGTTGGCAACCAGCTTACAGGTGCATTGCCGCCACTGACTAGATTATCATCACTCTATATCTTTGTATAAGGAGTTCTGAACAACTCCCCATGTGTGAAAAAATTATCCGTCCTTGGACTGCATTTGAGGTGCAGATCAGAGGAGCCTCTGTGCCGCCACACACTCTAATATAAATTCTTATTTAAACATAATTTAACTTATTTGGTATCCTCTCTGAAGAGCTGGAGCAGGTGGCTGGGGAAAGGGAAGTCTGGGCTTCTCTGCTTGAACTGCTGCCTCCGCGACCCGGACCTCAGGAAAAGCAGTAGAAGATGGATGGATGGATTTAAACACCATACTTTATGTGTCTAGTCTGACTGAATGTTAATTTAGTCAGCACACGCGCAAAACCATTGTGTATGCAAATTCTAAATCAACTGCTTTTTTATAATTCAAATCATCATCACTCTATAAATTCAAGAAATCTCTGACTGTGTGTGTGTCTGTCTGTGTGTCTGTCACAATCATAGGACTCGCTAAAAGGTCATAAGACCGCCTATGATGTTCCTATGATGTCAAAAGATCATAGGACCTATGTCTGCGTGTCGCAATCATAGGACTTTGTGTTGCCATGGTAACCATGTCAAAGATTAAAGGCAGGCATCACTCATGATCATAGGACTCGCTATGACATCGTCAAAGATTATAGGACTCGCAATGACATCATCAAAGATCAAAGGCAGGCATCACTGAACAAGTGGTGACGTCAAAGATCAAAGGCAGGTTTCACCAGCGTTACTGTTGCCATGGTAACCATGCCAAACATCACCATGGTTACTGTTGCCATGGTAACCATGTCAAAGATCAATAGGACTCGCTATGACATCATCAAAGATCAAAGGCAGGCATCACTGAACAAGTATTGATGTCAAACAGCAAAGGCAGGCATCACCATGGTTACTGTTGCCATGGTAACCATGACAGGAAGGGAGAAATGCTTGCTTACACTTGCATTCTACGGACATGCAGAAATACTTGCTCATACTTGATTTCTACAGGCATGCACGGGTATGCACGGGCATGCACAGGTATGCACTCGTGCTGGGATAGGCTCCAGCTCCCCCGTGACCCAAAAAGGATTAAGCGGAAGAAGATGGATGAATGAATGAATGAAAATAAATATGATGCTTGCAGTTATCCAGCAGGTGGCAGCAGCAGCATTCTGTTAGATTCAAAGTATCCCAGCTGTATGAAATTTTGACAACTTATCTACAGTGAAAATTAAGTAAAAAATACCTTAGACTTTCAAGACTTTAGGTCGGACAATTACATCCCAGAAGACACTAAAATGTAATGTTTCTTGTAGCTGTTTTGTTTGATATAATGACCAAGTAACTGAACAAACTGATAAAACTCAACTGGTTACGGTGTGGGGCCTTCTCTAGCAATTGAGAGAACGTCAAAGTTTAAAGGCAGGTTTCATCAGGGTTACTGTTGCCATGGTAACCATGTCAAACATCAACCATGGTTACTGTTGCCATGGTAACCATGTCAAAGATCAATAGGACTCGCTATGACATCATCAAAGATCAAAGGCAGGCATCACTGAACAAGTACTGATGTCAAACAGCAAAGGCAGGCATCACCATGGTTACTGTTGCCATGGTAACCATGACAGGAATGGAGAAATGCTTGCTTACGCTTGCATTCTACGGACATGCAGAAATACTTGCTCATACTTGATTTCTACAGGCATGCACGGGTATGCACGGGCATGCACAGGTATGCACTCGTGCTGGGATAGGCTCCAGCTCCCCCGTGACCCAAAAAGGATTAAGCGGAAGAAGATGGATGAATGAATGAATGAAAATAAATATGATGCTTGCAGTTATCCAGCAGGTGGCAGCAGCAGCATTCTGTTAGATTCAAAGTATCCCAGCTGTATGAAATTTTGACAACTTATCTACAGTGAAAATTAAGTAAAAAATACCTTAGACTTTCAAGACTTTAGGTCGGACAATTACATCCCAGAAGACACTAAAATGTAATGTTTCTTGTAGCTGTTTTGTTTGATATAATGACCAAGTAACTGAACAAACTGATAAAAATCAACTGGTTACGGTGTGGGGCCTTCTCTAGCAATTGAGAGAACGTCAGAGTTTAAAGGCAGGTTTCATCAGGGTTACTGTTGCCATGGTAACCATGTCAAACATCAACCATGGTTACTGTTGCCATGGTAACCATGTCAAAGATTAGGACTCACTATGACATCATCAAAGATCATAGGACTCGCTATGACATCATCAAAGATCAAAGGCAGGCATCACTGAACGAGTGGTGACATCAGAGTTCAAAGGCAGGTTTCGCCAGGGTTACTATTGCCATGGTAACCATGCCAAACATCAAAGGCAGGTATCACCACCATGACAAAGAACAAAGGCAAGGATGGAGAAATGTTTGCTTACACTTGTATTCTACAGGCATGCAGAAATACTTGCTCATACTTGGTTTCTACAGTCATGTACGGGTATGCACAGGTATGCACTAGTTTGTTTAAAATAACTGAAATAATTATGATGCTTGCAGTTATCCAGCAGATGGCAGCAGCAGCATGACCTCTCAGACAACAAAAAGCTTGCAGTGGTAGGCTCTTTTAACTCTGCTGCAAAAATTCCTCTCTGAACAAGGATTAAAAATAGTACCGAAATTAATACATTTCTAGTTGATTTGATAATTATTAACTTTGAGGTTAGGAGTGCTTTCTTCAGTCTTTTAAAAGTTTGAAAATGGTTTGAAGCCAGGTCACCTTGGGTGGTTACTATAGTGACATATAAACAACATTTGCCGTTTCTTTTGTGGCTTTGTGTGGAGGATTCACTGATCGATTAGTGAGACTGCATGTGAAGTGAGTGTTTCAGTTAAGTATGTTTTTCACTCTATCATAGATTAAGTTATGTATTTGTTGTTGTGTGGGGATCCAGTCCAGACTCATCGTCCATCCGAGGCGTGATGTCAATACACACCGCAAGCTTAAAGTCCTTCTATGCTTGGGTCTCTGCAGTGAAATATGTGAGCTACATAATGTTACCATTATGGGCGCTACATCTGTTATTATTATTACTAGTGCATACCTGTGCAAGCCTGTGCATACCTGTGCATGCCCGTAGAAAGCAAGTATAAGCAAGTATTTCTGCATGTCCGTAGCAGCACGTCAGCACTCATTCAGTGATGCCTGCGTTTGATCTTTGATGGCGTCATAGGGAGTCCTATGATCGTGAGTGATGCCTGCCTTTGATCTTTGATGTCCTATGATCATGAGTGAGCATGAGTGATGCCTGCCTTTGATCTTTGATGACGTCACAGCGAGTCTTTTGATCGTGAGTAATGCCTGCCTTTGATCTTTGATGATGTCATAGCAAGTCTTATGATGGTGAGCGATGCCTGCCTTTGATCTTTGATGTCCTATGATCCATCATATAGACACCATAGTCATAGACACATCACTCTATACTATGGTGTCTATATGACATCATATAGACATCATGTAGGCATCATAGGAACATCATTGGCGATAGTATGTCTATACTATACTATAATACTATACTATAGTATTACTATAGTATAGTATACTATACTATTATAGTATAATAGACTCTATAGTAGTATAGTATAGTATAATATACTATACTACAGTATAGTATATTATACTATGCTAGTATACTATAGTATAGTATAATATAGTATACATAGTATATAGTATAGTATAATAGACTCTATAGTAATTACTATAGTAATAGTAATACTAATAGTAATACTAATAGTAATACTATACTATAGTAATACTATACTATACTATAGTATTACTATAGAGTCTATATGTAGTCTATTCTACATATAGACTCTATATGATGCCATATAGACATTATGTAGACATCATAGGAGCATCATAGGCAATCCTATGATCTATATGTGTCATGACCTGGGATGGACTTTCAGCCCAGTTCCATGGCATGGCGGCTGCCTTGTCTTTAAGTATACTAGTGCATACCTGTGCATACCCGTGCATGCCCGTAGAAACCAAGTGTAAGCAAGTATTTCTGCATGCCTGTAGATAGCAGGTGTAAGCAAGGGTGTAAGCTTTGATCTTTGATTGTGGCAAAGGGAGTCCTATGATCTTTGATGATGTCATAGCGAGTCCTATGATCGGGAGTGATGACTGCCTTTGATCTTTGATGATGTCATAGCGAGTGCTATGCTCTTTGATGATGTCATAGACAAGTATTTCTGCATGCCCGTAGAAAGCAGGTGTAAGCTTTGATCTTTGATTGTGTCATAGCAAGTCCTATGGTCTTTGATGATGTCATAGCGAGTCCTATGACCGTGAGTAATGACTGCCTTTGATGTTTGATGATGTCATAGCAAGTCCTATGCTCTTTGATGATGTCATAGCGACTCCTATGATGCATGTATTTGATCTTTGATGATGTCACAGTGAGTCCTATGATCTTTGCCGATATCATAGCGAATCCTGTGATCATGAGGGATACCTGCGGTTTGATCTTCAATGATGTCATAGCAAGTCCTATGATCGTGAGTGATGCCTGCCTTCGTTACATAGGAACATCATGGGACATTTCACACATTAGTCGTTATACATAGGAACATCATAGGACGTCACGCAGATGTCATAGGAACATCATAAGCGATCCTATGATCTTTGGCCATGACACACACACACACACACACACACACACACACACAGATTTCATGAATTTATAGAGTAATTTTGATTTCCCATTTTGCCATCAGGCACCTCCTTGGGAGCCTTGAGGTCTTCTCGGCTCCCTGACAGCTCGCAGCCATGCCCCCCTCTCCTGCCAGTTACACCAGCTGTGTGTCATTATTGTTTGTGATTACTTTTCTGTTCATTCACGCACGCACACACACGTGCTTCCTCTCACTATTCACACTGGTATTCACTCCCGTCATTATGTGTGGCATTATTTAAGGCTTGTGGCCGCTGGAGTGAATTGCCAGATCATTGTTGAACCAGTGTGTACTTCACAGTGTTCGTTCCTGTTGTTTCGATGCATACATGACTAGACGCCCTGCCTGTTGTTGGTACCGCTTCTGTCTGCATGCCATCTGTTTTCTCCTCTTCTGTTTTTGCAGGTTGGCTCTGGGATTCCATCCACGGACGTCTCTGTTCCCATCTCCAGTGAGTATTCCTGTGCCCGCCGCTTCCAGTCCCGTTGTGGAAGCGCTCGGGTGTCCAGGCTGCCTTCCTCCCGCTGTCAGTCCTGCCTGAAGCACTTTGGGTTCCCTGGGCTTACTCACTGGCGAGCTGAGCAGCGTCTCATGAGCTTCCCAGAGCCTTCTCGCCATTTTGGCATCTTCTGTTGTTGCTGGACTGTTTGCCTTATTATTTTGCACAATAAATTGCACACTACATCTCCTGCCTTTGGATTTGTCTCTTTCCTCCGTGCGCTGCGTAAAAACGCATGGGGAATCACAACAATATGACGTCATATAGACATCATGTAGAGATTATAGGAACATCATAGGTGATCCTATGATCTTTTAGCGAGTCCTATGGTCGTGAGAGACACATAGACACACAGACAGACAGACAGACACACAGATTTCTTGAATTATATAGAGAGTGATTATTATTATGTTATTACTAGTGCATACCCGTGCATGCCCATAGAAAGCAAGTGTAAGCAAACATTTTTGCATGCCCATAACTTTTAGTGAGTCCTATGATCATGAGTAATGCCTGCCTTTGATCTTTGATGATGGTATAACGAGTTCTATGATGCATGCATTTGAGCTTTGACAATGTCATAATGAGTCCTATGATCTTTGATGGTGTCATAGCGAGCCCTATGATCGTGAGTGATGCCTGCATTTGACTTTGGTGATGTCATAGCGAGTCCTACGATCGTGAGTGATGCCTGGCTTTGATCTTTGATGTCCTATGATTGTGAGTGAGCGTGTGTGATGCCTGCCTTTGATCTCTGATAATGTCATAGCGAATCTTATGTGAGTGATGTCTGCCTTTGATCTTTGATGTCCTATGATCGTGAGTGATACCTGCCTTTGATCACAGACACACACACAGATTTTCTTGAATCACTCTATAGTAGAGTGATTCAAGATGCTGCATATAGAGTCTATACTGTGGTGTCTATATATGACATCATATATAATAACATCATATATAATACATCATGTAGAGATCATAGGCACATCATAAGTGATCCTATGATCTTTTTGCTAGTCCTATGGCCGTGACAGACAGACAGACACACACACAGACACACAGAGATTTCTTGAATTATATATAGACTAGTGCATACCCATGCATGCCCGTAGAAACCAAGTATAAGCAAGCATTTCTGCATGCCTGTAAAAAGTTACTATTACCATGGTAACAGTGCCAGGGTGATCCCTGCCTTTGATCTTTGACATGGTTAAGCAAGTATTTCTGCATACCCATAGAAAGCAAGTAAGTGTAAGCAAGCTTTCCTGCATGCCTTTAAAAAGTGTTCTGACCTCACAGGGTGCCTATGATGTCTATAGAAGGAGTTGTTCAAAGGAGTTGTTCAGAACTCTTTATATGGCCACGTGACATCATAGGAACACAGTGTGCGCCTGTGATGTCATAGATATGAATGCCCACAGCTCCCCTATGGATCCCCTATGGATGTTCATTCAAGATTTCCCCTCCCAAACTTCCACAAGTGCTCTGTCTATGTGCCGTCATATAGACATCATACCATTATGACGGCATCGCGAGTCCTGTGATGCCTGATGTCCTATAAACGTGACACACACACACACACAGACACAGAGATTTCTCGCATCTCCTCGGTCTCAGCTTCTCTGTGCCTTGCATGGAATTCACTGTCCCTGGCCAGCCGACTATAACGCATCTCCTCGGTTTCAGCTTGTCTGTGCCTTGCCTGGCGTGCAGCGTTGCTCACTTTGCGGGCATTTCAGGCTTCAAGTGACTCAGCAAATGCATGGCGCATTGCCATATGTTTCCTGTCTGTGCATCCCTTGTGTGTCGTACCCTATGCTGGTGAATGGTGTCCTCCTCTCTCAGACGGGTGCGATGTACTGCTGGAACCTCAGGTGTTTGTGATGACATTTGGTGGCATCTTTTCTGACGTGCAGCAGTTCTTCTTCTTCTTCGTTTCCGCATGCCCATTGCTGAAGGGTCTCCTCCTGTCTGAGACTGCTGTGTTGCTCACAGTCATGCCTGCGGCGTACTGCTCAAACCTCAGGTGTTTCATCTTCACGGCATCTTATCTGACGTGCAGCAGTTCTCCTCACTCTATTGCTCTCCATCTGGTGGGTCTTCTTCTTCTTCTTCTTCTTCTTCTTCGTTCAGACCACTAGTTGAGGGATAGGTGCGTTGTAATTCCAGTTCATGGACAGGATCATGAAAATAGATCTGAGCAAAAAGTGGCTTTAGACCCTGTTCAGGAAGACCCGTGCATGCCCGTCAAAACCCAGAAACCGGAGCACCCGAGAAACTCAATGCTTTGCTTGGCATTTTACACATTTGTAGTGTAGACTGCCATTCTTCATGGGTACTGCTTCAAATGTGTGTGGTTTAAAGTAGTGTGTCATATTCTTAATCGGATGACAGACTGACACACTGACAGAGATTTCTTAAATTTATAGAGTGCCTTCTGCCTTACTAAGTGAGATTTCCAGATTTACGGCTTCGAATGGGTGTGGTTTAAAGCAGTGTGTCCTATTCGGTCTCAGCTTGTCTGTGCCTTGCCTGGCGTGCAGCGTTGGCAGCAAGCCGACTATTCTGCATCTCCACACACTCAGCTTGTCTGTGCCTAGCCTGGCGTGCAGCGTTGCTCGCTTTGCGGGCATTTCAGGCCTCAAGTGACTCAGCACTTGCATGGCGCACTGCTACATGTTTCCTGTCTGTCTGTGCATCCCTTGTCTGTCGTACCCTAAGCTGGTGAAGGGTCTCCTCCTGTCTCAGACGGGTGTGTTGTTCACAGTCATGCCTGCAACGTACTGCTCAAACCGCAGATGTTTCATCTTCACGGCATCTTTTCTGACGTGCAACACAGTCATGCCTGCGACATACTGCTGGAACCTCAGGTGTTTCATCTTCACGACATCTTTTCTGACATGCAACACAGTCATGCCTGGGAGGTACTGCTTGAACCTCAGCTGTGTTGTCTTCATGAGATCTTTTCTGATGTGCAGCAGTTCTCTTCTTCTTCTCTTCTTCTTCTCTTGCTTCTCTCTGTTCCCAGAATCCCAGTTAAATCCCATTCCCTACCGGCCTGTCGAACTTCATTTTTCATTATCTGTCTTTCATTTCCATACTTATGACAGTGTAATAAGATATGCTCTGTGGCGGGTTGATTCAACCCCCCCACAACACACAGGACAGTCAGCTCTCTTCTCTTGGTTTTTCCCGCTGCACTACTGAGATGTAATGTGCCATTCATGTATTGTGATGTAATGTGCCATTCATGTATAGTGTTCATGCGTCCTGTCCTTACTGTGACCTAGAGACAGATCAATATGTAGATGTGCCTTGTAACCTATTTGTCCTGCAAGCTGGAGCAGAGGACAGCAATCTGCCTATTGTTATGTAGGTCTTTCAAATGCAAATGTCTCATGCCTGTTCTGCAGTCCCTTTGATCGTACCAACTGCTGTGAATCTGCTTTGATGTATTGTCTGAGTTGGGTATAAATACTGCACAGGTTCTGTAACTCGCTCTCTCAATTCCACTTCCTCAACTGCTGCTGCTGGACACAGACTTTGTGTCCTCCTTCTCTGAGAGCCGCTGAGCTCGTGACGGCGGTATGATTAATAAAACCTGCTTAAAACCACAGCATCGCTGCTTATTTTTTCATGCCGCCGCATGCTCGACATTTTCTTTTACTCCACATTCTCTACATTTGTCACTTTCGCTTTTCCCCATGGTGAATAAAGTGCCGTTTAAACCTGTATGATCCAGTCTGAGTCTTGCCATAATGATGTCTTCCCTCCTTTTGGTTGTTATGTAATTCTTTATTGCAATAGATTTTTGTATTTTGTAATACAATCTACCTTTATGATCTTCATCCCATCTGTTTTGCCATAGCTCAATTCCTTTTTCTTGATTACTGCTTTCCCTTCACCTTTTCCAAGAGACAGTGGTATAGTTAATTCTTTCCCAAGAGCGCTTTTTGCTAGTTTGTCTGCACAGTCATTCCCTTTCAACCCTTCATGTGCAGGAACCCAACAAAACTGAACTTCTTCACCACCCCTGTGCACCCTAAATAAACTGTGTTATATATATAGCTCAATCACCAAGTCTTCCCTTGTAGATTTTAATGTCTGTATGGTTTTTAAAGCTGCAAATGAATCCGTGCACACCACCACCCGATCCAATGTGACCTCCTCCACCCACTGCAAAGCAATAATTATTGCCACCATCTCTGCTGTAAACACAGATGCACACATGTGGACAAAATTGTTGGTACCCCTCTGTTAATGAAAGAAAAACCACAATGGTCACAGAAATAACTTGAATCTGACAAAAGTGGTAATAAATAAAAATTCTATGAAAATTAACCAATGAAAATCAGACAGTGCTTTTCAATTGTGGTTCAACAGAATTACTTTAAAAAACAAACTCATGAAAAAGGCCTGGACAAAAATGATGGTACCCCTAGAAAAGATTGAAAACTAGAAATGCACTCGGAGAGCGCAGACGTCCGCCAAGCGCCACAGTTCCCCCATACAGTGTTTGTGTGTACGTTTTCAGATTCCTTGACCATGAAAACTTATGACTAGCAATTGGATTCACAATGATAGGATTAGTGGTTCAGTAGTTATTGACGAAAATGGCATTTTCTGTAATGGCGGTTTAGCGCCACAGTTCCCCCCATACAGTGTTTGTGTGTACGTTTTCAGATTCCTTGACCATGAAAACATATGACCAGCAATTGGACTGACAATGATAGGATTAGTGGTTTAGTAGTTATTCACGAAAATGGCATTTTGCGTAATGGCAGTTTTCTTGTGGACGGTGATCCGGATCACCACCAAAATCTAATCATCTGTAGGATACCCCATTTCTGACAATCTGTGAAAATTTCATGAAAATCCGTCCATAACTTTTTGAGTTATCTTGCTAACAAACAGACAGACAGACAGACAAACAGACAAACTAACGCCGATGAAAACATAACCTCCTTGGCGGAGGTAATAATGTGACCATAGGGACATGTTCAACCAAGATGTGTCCTCTAATTAACATCACAGGTGTCTACAAACTTGTAATCAGTCAGTCGGCCTATTTAAAGGGTGACAAGTAATCACTGTGCTGTTTGGTGACATGGTGTGTACCACACTAAACATGGACCAGAGGAAGCAAAGGAAAGAGTTGTCTCAGGAGATTAGAAAGAAAATTATAGACAAGCATGTTAAAGGTAAAGGCTATAAGACCATCTCCAAGCAGCTTGATGTTCCTGTGACTACAGTTGCACATATTATTCAGAAATTTAAGATCCACGGGACGTAGCCAACCTCCCTGGACGTGGCCGCAGGAGGAAACTTGATGAAAAATGGAAGAGACGGATAATACGAATGGTAACAAAAGAGTTAGGTTAATTGGTTGTTCTAAATTGTCCCTAGATATCTGTTTCCTATAGGCCCTTAGAATAGAGGGTTAGCATTAGTGAAAGCGCTTTGAGTGGTCTTTGTGACTAGAAAAGCGCTATATAAGTGCAGGTTAGTTAGTTAGTTAGTTAGCCCAGAACAACCTCTAAACACATTCATGGTGAACTCCAAGGTCAAGGTACATCAGTGTCAGATCGCACCATCCGTCTTTTGAACCAAAGTGGACTTCATGGGAGACGACCAAGGAGGACACCACTGTTGAAAACAAATCATAAAAAAGCCAAACTGGAATTTGCCAAACTGCATGTTGACAAGCTACAAAGCTTCTAGGAGAATGTCCTACGGACAGACGAGACAAAACTGGAACTTTTTGGCAAGGCACATCAGCTCTATATTCACAGATGCAAAAATGAAGCATACCAAGAAAAGGACACTGTCCCTACTGTAAAACATGCCGTCTGGAGAAGGCACCCTTCAAACCTGAAACAACTGGAGCAATGCTCATGAGGAGTGGGCCAAAATACCTGCTGAGAGGTGCAGAAGTCTCATTGACAGTTACAGAAATTGTTTGATTGCAGTGATTGCCTCAAAAGGTTGTGCAACAAAATATTAAGTTAAGGGTACCATCATTTTTGTCCAGGCCTGTTTCATGAGTTTGTTTATTAAAATAATTCTGTTGAACCCCAATTCAAAAGCATTGTCTGATTTTCATTGGTTAATTTTCACAGAATTTTTATTTATTACCACTTTTGTCAGATTCAAGTTATTTCTGTGACCATTGTGGGTTTTTCTTTCATTAACAGAGGGGTACCAACAATTTTCTGTCTCCAACAATATTGTTGGAGAGTCTTTTTGTGATGGTCACTTTAAACTCTGGAATGTATACTCCAACTCCAACAGAGCCCTCTTTGTTCTTTGAACCATCAGTATAGAGCTGTAATTGTTCTTAATTGTTCCTGAGGTAAATGCTTGTTTTTAACACCATCTTCACTCATATGCCAATCCTTTTTCCTCATTAGCAGACTAGCATCTACTAGCATCGACTAGCATCTACTACTACGGAAACATTCTATTCCCGGCTGCCGTTAGCGATATCAACAGTGTGTAGCCCATACATTCTGGCTTTTCTTTCAATTGTCCACCCAAACCCATGTCCCTGGAAGTTAGAATATTCCCAGCAGTCTTGTAGTGCTGTTTTTGAAATATTCGCTTCCTCACTTTGGTTCAGCTTGACCCAGTATGATAATGTGAGTTTATCTCTTCCCAAATCCATTGGCATTTTTCCTGCTTCTTTTAAAACTGCATTGTTTGGTGTTGTTTTGATGGCGCCAATGCACAGGCGAAGTGCTCTATGCTACATTCTGTCTATTTTTTCCAGAGTCGGCTTTGCCACTTCCCCATAAATCATGCATCCATAGTCTGTTGTCGATCACATTAGTACTCTGTAAATGTCAATTAATGCCTGTTTATCTGCACCCCATTCATGTCCAGCTACAGCTTTTATGAGATTAATGACTTTTTTTGCACTTTGTCTCCAGATTTTCAACATGAACTCTCCATGTGTATGGACTATCAAACCACAATCCTAAATATCTGAACTCACCCACTTTCTCTACTGGTTGATTATATAATGTTAATGGTTCTGTACCAGTTCCGCGTTTTTTGTGAAAGTCATATAGCAGGTTATGCTCCCTTTGCTGTCTATGACCATCACCAAGATAGTCTCCTCTATGCGTGGCTGCAAAAGCTCTACCTAGGACTTCTGCCTTTTCTTTGTCTGATACAGCCATCTTGTCCCCCATCCACTAGAGCTGGAATTTTAACTGATACCCTTTTCCCACTCATTTTAAACATACCCCAGACATCACTTAGTTCTGCTTTCCTACCAAGGGTGGAACAAAATTCTCTCCATGTTGACCTTTTCCTGTTTTTAATAACACAGGGTTACAAAAATTTTTTTTTTTTTTGTAAGCTGTCTGTGTTTTTTCAGCTGATTTAAGACAATTTTGCACCTCTGAATCCAAAAATGACATCCGTTTCTCTCGATCAGGTGCTAAGTAAAAACCTGTACTTAGTACTTACTTAGTACTGTGCATGTACTTACCTTTATATAAAGGTAAGTACATGTAAATTGAATGTTACATCATCATTGTTCAAAATTCAGAGAATTTCAAGACATAAAAAAGATTTTTGCAACATATAAAGCGAAAATACTCACACATGTAAACAAAAACATATAAAACAACATGTGTCCATAATTCAAAAAGTTGACCTGATTGAGCAAAACCAATGTGATTTTTGGATTCAGCACATCAAAATTGTCCTAAATCAGCTAAAAAAACTTAGACAATAAATTTGGTGTTGATCAGTGTAATCCTTCGAGCTACTGCCCTTTTCTTTTTGTACTCTATTAAGTTTTCACAATTCATATTCTTCCTCAGCTCTCTGAATGCCTTGTTTTGCTCTTTTACTGCAATACTACATTCGTCATTCCACCAGGGTACAACCTTCTTCCTACCCTGTGTTGTTTTCTTAGGTATACTTGCTATTTCAGCATTCAGAATATGATTGGTTACCTGACTTGAACACTCTTCTATGCCACCTTCTAATGTTACCAAATGACACGACTGAACACAGTATTGCCTAAATTTTCCCCAATCTGCCTTGTCAAAACACCATCTTGTAAAACATCTTCCCTCTTGTATACATGCTTCAGTTTTAATGACTGTAAGTATTGGGAAGTGATCACTTCCCATAGTTGTCCTGTTCATAACCGTCCATTCACAGGTGCTCACTAAAGAATCAGATACCAGAGCCAGGTCAATACATGATAATGTGCCCCTATGCACATCCACCCTGGTACCTTCACCACTGTTTAGACAAATTAACGATATTTCATCTAACATGTCTTCCACAACATTTCCATTGTTATCTGTATGTGTGCTTCCCCACAAACTATTATGGGCATTAAAGTCTCCACACCATACCTCTTTCATATGCCCTTCCCGTTCCATAACACTGAAAATATCTGCTGTTAACTTCCTACATGGGTTGTAATAATTAATCAGCTTAATATTTCCTTGTCCATTTGGCCTACATATTTCAATAATATTACACTCTATATCCTCAGGGGAGGGAATCACCGTATATGCCAGGCCATCTTTAATGAAAGTGGTGCATCCTCCTCCATTTACAGTGTTTATTCTATCCTGTCTGATTCAAGTGTATCCTGGAATAACAAAACCTAAGTGAGGTTGAAGCCATGTCTCCTGTACACACACTACCTGTGGAACAACTTCTAGTTCGTAAAGATACTTCTTTAGTTCTTGTCCGTTTGCTCTAAGGCTCCTTGCATTCCACTGCAGTATGTGGAGTACCATAATTAAGATAAGATAAGATAAGATAAGATAAGATAAGCCTTTATTAGTCCCACAAGGGGGAAATTCCAGGATTGCAACAGCACAGGGATAGCAACACTCAGAGCAACAATCAGAAGGCAAGAAAAAAAAAAAAAAAACAAGCAAGCAAGAGCAGCTAATATACATATGTACATATTACTATAAAATATATATATACACACACACACACAGACACACAGTGCAGAGCATTGTAGCTGGATGGAATAAATATATGAATATATGAACACAGTGCAGAGCATTGTAGCTAGATGGAATAAATATGTAAATATATAAACACCCACAGTACGGAGCATTGCAGCTAGGTGGAATAAATATGCAAGTATATAAACACACACAGTGCGGAGCAATGTAGCTAGATGGAATAATACGTAGATATATAAAAACACAGTGCAGAGCATTGTAGCTAGATGGAATAAATATATAGATATATAAATATAAACACACCCAGTGCTGAGCATTGTAGCTAGATGGAATAAATATGTAAATATATAAACACACACAGTGCAGAGCATTGTTGCTAGGTGGGATGAAACAGCATAACCGTCTATTTAGTTATCCTACATGGTATGATTATGTGCCCATACATATTCTCACCCTCCATAGCGACCGGTATGTTCCTAGTTGTATGCCGGAGAGGACCATTGTGTAAGTCTATTGCATCTTTTGCATTCAAAAAAAAACTATTAGTTTGTTACGTCTTTTTGCTATCTCTGCGAGCAGCCCTGCTTAGGTCTGACAGCCGTTGGTAGGAAGGACCTACGAAACCTCTCGGTTGTGCACCTGGGATGATGTAGTCTGCTGCTAAATGAGCTCCTCAGTGCATCCAGTATGTCCTGCATAGGGTGGAACTCGGACTCCAGCAGAGATGACAGTTTAGCCACCGTCCTTCTCTCTCCTATCTCCTCCATCGGATCAAGGCGCTGCCCCAGGACAGAGCTAGCTTTCTTAATCAGTTTGTTCAGTCTCTTCCTATCGGCTGCAGTAATGCCACTGCCCCAGCAGACCACTCCAAAAGTGATGGCTGATGCCACCACCGTGTCATAGAATGACTTCAGCAGCGCCCCTTGTACACCAAAAGACCTGAGTCTCCTCAGCAGGAACAGCCTGCGCTGTCCCTTCTTGTAGAGTGCGTCAGTATTGTGTGACCAGTCTAGTTTATTGTTCAGATGAATACCCAGGTACTTATAGGATGTCACCATCTCGATGTCTGTTCCCTGTATATTTACTGGTGCTGTGAGGGGCTGCCCATGCCTGCGGCAGTCCACCACCAGCTCCTTAGTTTTCCTCGCGTTGATCTGGAGGCAGTTCCGATGGCACCAGTCCACAAAGTCCTGGATAAGCCCTCTGTACTCAGCTTCATCTCCGCTGGAGATGAGACCAACGATCGCAGAGTCATCAGAGAACTTCTGTAGATGGCAATGTGTTGTGTTGTGTGAGAAGTCCGCAGTATAAAGAGTGAACAGGAAGGGAGCCAGCACCGTTCCCTGGGGGGCCCCCGTGCTACTGATGATCGTGTCGGAAACACAGTCCCGGGTTCTCACAAACTGAGGCCGGTTCGTGAGGTAGTCCAGGATCCATGATGACAGGTGCTGGTCCACCCCTGCGCGCAGCAGCTTGTCCTTCAGGATCATCGGTTGGATGGTGTTGAAAGCACTGGAGAAGTCAAAGAACATGATCCTCACCATATTCCCGGGCTTCTCCAGGTGGGACAGAGAACGGTGAAGGAGGAAGATCACCGCATCCTCCACCCCAATGCCATGCTGGTAGGCGAACTGGAGTGGATCCATCGCTGGTTCCACCAGGGGGCGGAGATGAGCAAGGAGCAGTCTCTCCAGGGTCTTCATCAATTAAGGTCTTGTTTCAGCATGTGCAGTCTCCCCAGTTTCAGCTTTCAATAAAGCATGAATCTGGTCGGCTGTGATATCTTTCACATTTAGGAAGCTTCCTGCTGCTTCCACAATGGTTTTGATTCTTTCACTTTTCTTCTCTAGCTGTCTAGCAACATTCATGGTGTGGCAGATAAAAACTATAAAGTTTGTCCTCTTAACTATCAATGTGTCATCATCCATTTTGCATATGTGAACACAAACATTCCCTGCAGTGGCATGATCTTGTGCTTGTGTGGGATTTGTTGATGGCTGGGCTTCCATTTGAACTGAACTTCTTTGAGGAAGGCCTGTTGTGTTTCTAACTATTCCTGCCTCTCTAGCTGTCTTTAGAGCTTCCGCATACGAGATTTTCTTACTTATTCTGATTTCCTGGGCTTGTCTAGCTTCACTCTGCACAACGCATCCTCCATATGCAGCACTGTGCTCACCCCCACAGTTGCAACACTTTACTTTGGCGTCCTTGTCACATTTACCATATTCGTTCTCCCCTCCACATCTAGCACATCTTAACTTTCCCTTACATTGCTGAGCAGTGTGACCCATCCTTTGACAGTTGTAGCACCTGAGTGGCTTTGGAACGTATTCTCTGACACTGTAATACATGTATTCTATTAGGACTGATTTAGGGAGTTTCCTCAAACTGAATCATGACAGACAGTGTGTCCTTCAGTGAACCTTCTCTTTTACTCTTTAGCCTTTTCGCATCCTTCACCTTTCCTCCTTGGATCTCGTTTTTCACTTCTTCCATAGACATGCTCAAAGGGACACCTGACATGACTCCCCTCAAGTTAGCTGTTGCACCAGAAACATGCGCCTTCATTTGTTCTCCGTTTAGACATGTCATTGCCAGTATTTTCTGTTGCTGTTGTTTACTTGTTGCATGAATTAACAGCTGGTTATTATTCAAGAACTTTGCTAACTTAACTCTTCCAATTTCATTCTCAATTGATTTTGTTAGCTTAACTGGGTGATTGTGTCCCCCACCCTGATTGAACTTAATGACAACCTTCCAGTCATTCCCTACATTCTCAAACTGCCATCCATTTTGGCATTTTTGTTACTTCCTCCTGCATCACTCTCATCTGACCCGCTTCTAGGTCTTGCTGCCCCCCTAGCTGCCCTTTTCCGCCCCCCAGACCTGGATAGTGTCCAGCCTACTTCATCTTTATCGTACCGATCAGAGCTAGATGCCATAATGTTACAGACAGCGTACAGTTTTTGCTATCCGCCACAAGCAAATCACTCCTACCACCAGCCAAACACAGATGTAAATGCGGTCCCAACCTTCTTCTTCTTTTTCTTCTTCTTCTTCTTCAAACAGTCCAACTCGATCGTCAGAAGAGTGCTGGTTAAAGCTGAGATGAATCTCTGATTCTCACTGCTAGCTGCTCCCCGCCACCACCACACATTCAAGAAAAACCAGCAGTTCTCCTCTTCTTCTTCTTTTAGATTTGATTGGCGGTTGGCAACCAGCTTACAGGTGCATTACCAGAATCAGAATCAGAATCAGAATCAGAATCAGCTTTATTGGCCAAGTATGCACAACACATACAAGGAATTTGACTTTGGCTAAAAACTTGCTCTCGTTGTTCAGGTGGAGGATTTAAATAAGATTTAAATAAGGATTCAATGACAACAGAGCATGTACAGTAAATTACAGTCTGTCCACGTTTCTATAAAAGGATGCAAATATATACAGGAATATATGCAGTTATTTACTCAGACTAACCACACTTTGCAGAAATATATGAAAAAATATACAGTCACCCAGTATTTCAATGTGAACTCAGATTCAGTGATATAATGTGAATGAAGTAAAAAGCAGTGTGAGAGTTATGTGCAACGTAATAATGGATGAAAAGTCATGAGTACAGCAACAGGTAGGACTAGGTGAATGTTAGGAGTTCATCAGAGTGATGGCTTGAGGAAAGAAACTGTTCCTGTGACGGGTGGTTTTGACCTTCAGTGATCTGTAATGACGACCAGAAGATAGAAGTTCAAACAGTTTGTGGCCGGGGTGTGATGGGTCAGCACAGATGTTTCCCGCCTGTTTCCTGGTTATGGACCGATATATGTTCTCAATGGAGGGTAGGTCGGTACCAATGATCCTCTCCGCAGACTTAATGATCCGCTGCAGTCTGGTCTTGTCCTGTTTAGTGGCAGGTCCAAACCAGACAGTGATGAAAAAGCAGAGGACAGATTGGATGATGGTGGTGTAGAAGACAACCAGCAGCTCCTGAGGCAAATCAAACTTCTTGAGCTGACGCAGAAAAAACAACCTCTGCTGGGCCTTTTTCCGGACAGTGTCTATATGGGAGGACCACTTCAGGTTCCGGGAGATTGTGGTACCCAGAAACTTGAAGGAGTCCACAGTGGACACTGTGCTGTTGAGGATGGTGAGTGGGGGGAATGAAGGGGGGTGTCGCCTGAAATCCACAGTCATCTCCATCGTTTTGGCTGGGTTAAGTTCAAGATGGTTCTGGCTGCACCAGAGGATCAGCTGCTCCACCTCCCACCTGTATGCAGACTCATCATCATCCCGGATCAAACCGATGACTGTGGTGTCGTCCGCAAACTTCAGGAGCTTCACCGAAGGGTCCTCTGAGGTGCAGTCGTTGGAGTAGAGGGAGAAGAGCAGTGGGGAAAGGACACATCCTTGGGGGGCACCAGTACTAATTTTTCGGGAGCTGGATGTAAATCTCCCTAGCTTCACCTGTTGCCACCTGTC
This sequence comes from Pholidichthys leucotaenia, assembly GCA_020510985.1. Classification (NCBI taxonomy): domain Eukaryota; kingdom Metazoa; phylum Chordata; class Actinopteri; order Cichliformes; family Pholidichthyidae; genus Pholidichthys; species Pholidichthys leucotaenia. The sequence continues at coordinate 81,910,123 of CM035842.1, read as the reverse complement.
AGTCAGAAAGCTGGAGATCCACTGGCAGGTGGAGGGGGGCACCTTGAGCTGGAGGAGTTTCTGATGAAGAATGCCTGGGATGATGGTGTTGAACGCTGAGCTGAAGTCGACAAACAGGATCCTGGCATACGTCCCTGGGGAGTCGAGGTGTTGCAGGATGTAGTGTAGTCCCATATTCACTGCATCATCCACTGACCTGTTTGACCGGTAGGCAAACTGCAGTGGGTCCATCAGGGGGCCTGTGATGACCTTCAGGTGGTTCAGCACCAATCTCTCCAAGGATTTCATGACCACAGAGGTCAGGGCAACAGGTCTGTAGTCGTTTAATCCTGTAACAGAGGGTTTCTTGGGAACTGGAATGATGATGGAGCGTTTGAAGCAGGAAGGCACTTCATGCAGCTCCAGTGATCTGTTAAAGATCCGGGTGAAGATGGGGGCCAACTCGTTGGAGCAGACTCTCAGGCAGGACGGAGACACACCATCAGGTCCTGCAGCCTTCTTGATCTTTTGTCTCTGAAAGACCCGGCGCAACTCCTCTTCACAGATCGTTAGTGCTGGTGGGAGGTCAGAGTGGAGGAGGGATGGAGTTCCTGGGGCTGCAGATAATCCTTTTGTGTGGGTGGGAGGTAAGAACTGTAGGTTCTTTTCAAACCTGCAGTAAAAGCTGTTTAGGTCGTTAGCCAGCTGGAGGTTTTCCACAGGGTGGGGGGATGGTCTCCTGTAGTTGGTGATATTCTGCAGGCCTCTCCAGACAGAAGCAGAGTTGTTGGCTGAGAAGTTTTTTTGTAACTTCACACTGTAGCTCCTCTTAGCAAGCCTGATCTCCTTCGTCAGCATGTTTCTGGCCCGCTTGTACAGAGTCCAGTCACCAGTCCTGTAGGCCTCCTCCTTGGTCTGACGTAGCTGCTTCAGTTTAGGAATGAACCAGGGTTTATTGTTGTTGTATGTGCAGAAGGTCTTGGTCTGCACACACATGTCCTCGCAGAAACAGATGTATGACGTCACAGTGTCAGTGAGTTCATTTAGGTTAATGGCTGCATCTTCAAAAACACTCCAATCTGTACAGTCAAAGCAGGCTTGTAACTCCAGCTTTGATTCCTCAGTCCATTTCTTCACAGTCCTTACAACAGACTTGGAAGTTTTTAGTTTCTGTCTGTATGTTGGAATAAGATGGAGCAGACAGTGGTCAGAAAAACCCAGAGCTGCACGGGGGACGGCATGATAGGCGTTTCTTAAAACTGTGTAACAGTGGTCAAGTGTATTTGTGTCCCTGGTGGGACATTTAATATGCTGTCTGTATTTAGGAAGCTCATTTGTGAGATTAGCTCTATTGAAATCACCCAGAATGATAAGCAGAGAGTCTGGATGTTTTTCCTCCACCTCTGCTATCTGGTCAGTGAGGTGCTGCAGTGCCTCCGTTGTACAAGCAGCAGGCGGGATATAAATTCCGACCAGAATAAACGAGGAGAACTCTCGCGGTGAATAAAAGGGTTTACAGTTTATGAACAGTGACTCTAGGTTAGGGCTACAAAACTTCTTCAACACTGTGACATCAGTACACCAACCTTCGTTTATGTAGAAGCAGATTCCACCACCTTTAGTCTTTCCAGAGAATTCTCGGCTGCGATCAGCGCGAAACAGTTGGAATCCGTCCAGGCGAACCGCGCTGTCCGGGATATGTTCACTCAGCCAGGACTCCATGAAACACAGGGCACCAGATCTGCTAAAATCCCGGTTTTTGTGAGTCAGGAGCAGCAGTTCATCCATTTTGTTCACCAAAGAGCGGATATTCGCCAGATGGATCGATGGGAGCGGTGTGCGAAATCCTCGTTTCTTCAGCCTGACTAGCGCACCGGCACGTTTACCACGCCGCCTTCGTTTCCGGCCAGTGCCAATAGCCGCTGCTCCCACAGCTAAGATCGACTGAAAAAACTTAAGATCAGCAGCAGAAACTGGCGGAGAAGTTGCATTGGGAGGTAGTCTGAGTGAAAGTAGTTCCTCCCTTGAATAGGTGACTCGGACGGAAGAGCAGAAGTCCAAAAAAACACACAAAATTATCAAAAACATCAGAGAGCAGAAGCCAGTGGCTGCCATCCGCGGCGCCATCTTCCACTACGTACTTCACTCTATATCATCACTCTATCTGGTCAGGAGCTGTAGTCCTTCTATCATCATTGCTGTGTCCAATCGAACTTCAACTCTGTCTTCAGACATCATCTCTTCTTTGTCTCCTCATACTTTACTCTACTGTATATCATCACTCTATCTGGTCAGGAGCTGTAGTCCTTCTATCATCATTACTGTGTCCAATCAAACTTCAACTCTATCTTTAGACATCACTCTTCTTTGTCTCCTCATACTTTACTCTATATCATCAACTTCACTTTATATCATCACTCTACACATCTTGGCCGTGGCAACTGCCACTGGTGGTTGGCAACCAGATCAAAGGTGCATTACCGCCACTCAGGCTGGTCTCCTTCTTCTTCTTCTTCTTTTAGATTTGATTGGCAGTTGGCAACCAGCTTACAGGTGTATTACCGCCACGTATTTCACTCTGTATCATCACTCTTATCTGGTCAGGAGCTGTAGTCCTTCTATCATCATTGCTGTGTCCAATAGAACCTCAACTCTATCTTCAGACATCACTCTTCTTTATCTCCTCGTCGTCGGCCTCCGTCGGTCTATGATGACCATGGAAGAGAATCCTAAATGTCTACTCTGCTGGAACAGCACCGCCTGTGGCTGAACAGGCCGATGCGCACCGGTGTTCTACCTTCCAGCGTTGGGTGTTGGTAGGATTCAAGCCTGGGCAGGAAGATATGGAGGACAAGATGTTACCCATGCAGCATGTCCCCCCTCTCCACGTCACTGATGAATCCAAAGGAACAGCAGGGCTGCTATAGTTTGGCACCAGCGCCGTCGCAGGAGCTGCCAGAACGATGTTGAGCACAACAGAGAATTGCCTTAGGGGCTCCGACTCCGGATTTTTTCTCAGGGTTGACTCCCAAAGCCTTTCCCGTGACCGGGTGTGCCGCAAGGCAGCGGAAGTTTGAAATCAGGGTTTACCTTCCCCTAGATGGGCTACCTTCCCAGGTTGACGAGCCACCATCTACCCGAAGCATCTGGTTTTAAGGTGCCAGAGATCCACCCTCGCCCCTTCTCCTATTAGTAAAAGCAGTTCTGCCGGGCTTAGAGACTAAACCACACGGGCAGGCTAGGAGTTGGACTTAGCTGTCAGAGGCTTTTCGAGACGCACATCGTAAGGAGCATTTTATGAGCACTGGGAGCTTAACCCCAGTGCCGCTCCTGGCTATGACAACCTTGGAACCAACCTTGGAACCTTGTCTCCTCGTACTTCTCTCTATATCATCACTGTAGACATCTTGGCCGTGGTTGGCCAGCTTACCTCTCAATACTTTGGAGTTCTTCCTCTTGGTCCTCTGTCTGTCTGTCAGGCCGGTCTCCTTTTTCTTCTTCTCTTGGTTACTGGCGGATAGCAAACAACTGAAAGGTGCATACCTCCACCTACTGTACAAGAGTGTGTAACATTATGTCATCTGAGCCCGACCCCTAACTTATATGACTTAATCCTGTGTTATTTAAAAAAGAGAAAAGAGCCCTTCTCGTGATTCTTATTGCCTCTCCATCACCATCTGTTCCCAGAATCCCAGTTAAATCCCATTCCCTACCGGCCTCTCAAACTTCATTTTTCATTATCTGTCTTTCATTTCCGTGTTTGTGACAGTGTAATAAGATGTGCTCAACATTTTCTTTTACTCCAAATTCTCTACATTTGTCACTTTCGCTTTTCTCCATGGTGAATAAAGTGCCGTTTAAACGTGTGTGATCCAGTCTGAGTCTTGCCATAATGATGTCTTCCCTCCTTTTGGTTGTTATGAAATTCTTTATTGAAAGGCATAGGACTCACTATATACTCACTAGTGATATAGTGACTATATCATCAAAGATTATAGGACTCACTATGACAGCATCAAAGATCATAGGACTCACTATGACATCATCAAGGCAGGCATCACTGAACGTGTCATGACGCGCTTGCTTACACCTGCTTTCTAAGGCATCATACTTTGGAAGCAGTGATTGAGTACAAATGGTGCCAGGCAATCATCAGGAAAACAATTAAAACAGCTAAGCGTTTATTTTGGAGACAGTATTAATACTATAGGAAGGGAAACACAGCTACCAGATATTTGAGGAATGATTAAGAAAATGAGTGGTATTAGAAGAGAGTACAAAATACCAGTATTAGACAGTAATGGGGAAATAGCTATTACTAATATAAACAAAGCAGAACTTTCGGCACAAACTTTAGTGAAGATTCATAGTTCAGAAAACCTACCAAACACAATTAGACAAAGCAGGGAAAGCACTTTATCCAAACACCCACATGTAAACATAAGGAAGAATACTTTAAGGGACATGATAGATTTGCCGTCGTTATCGGAATTGAAAAGGGCTATTCTGAAATCAAAGCAGTCTTCACCAGGGAAGGATGGCGTATGTTATAGGATGTTGTCGCACATGGAGGAGAGTGCACTTCAAACAATATTAAAGCTATTTAATAAAGTTTGGGAAACTGGGAAGATTCCAAGGGCATGGAAACAATCAGTTATAGTACCAGTCTTAAAGCCAGGGAAAGATTCATCAGATCCCAATAATTATAGGCCAGTAGCTCTTACCTCACAGTTAGGGAAAACAATGGAATGAATGGTGACTGAAAGGCTGAATTACATTTTGGAAGGAAGAGAATGTCTTTCTCCTTTTCAAAGTGGGTTCCAAAAAGGGAAATACTATGGATTCCATTTTGCACCTAGAATCTGAAATTAGGGAAAGCCCAGGTAAATAGGGAAAATGTGATAGCTGTCTTCTTTGATGTAGAAAAAGCGTATGACATGCTGTGGAAGGAAGGGTTGCTGATTAAATTAAATCAATTTGGTATTGAAGGTAAATTATTCAGTTGGGTATTAGATATCCTGAATGACAGAACGATTGAGGTAAGAGTTGGTACAGAGTACTCCAAAATATATCAAGTTGAAAATGGTACCCCCCAAGGCAGCGTGTATAGCCCTGTTTTGTTAAATATTATGATTAATGATATTTTTGAAGGAATCAACAGTGAAATAGGGAAGGCCTTGTATGCAGATGATGGGGTCTTATGGATAAGGGGACGTAATCTTGTATACATTCAGAGGAAAATGTAGGCAGCGATAGACCAGGTTGAACAATGGGCAAACCGGTGGGCTTTTAAATTATTGGTCTCAAAGACCCAAATAATTTGCTTCTCTAAAAGTCACAAAGAAATTTCTTTAAATCTTTTTGGCCAAAAGTTAGAGCAAGTAAAGGTAGTTCAGTATTTAGGTGTGTTCTTTGATGAAAAACGAACTTGTGTGGTGATCTGAGTGTCATGAACTGAGTCTGGACTTTTTCCAAACTCAGATTCATGCTTTTTTGCTGTATTTATTTCAGTCTGTTGTATTATTGGTGCCTTTTATTTGTCTGTTTATGTTTTTGGTTGTTTGATTATCTCTTGTATTATTTGTAGTATTCTCCAGTCCCCATTTGGTTTTGCTTATATTTATTTTGTGACTGGCAGTGGTCAGGTGCTTTTCCGGGTCTTGTTCCACCTGTCAGCTGGCAGTCACTCCTCCCTCTCCTGTCATTTCAGAGAGCTGATTCCAATCATTAATTGTTTCTTCCCTCTCTGCTCAGGTCATCCCACACCTGTGATCACTCATGTTGTTACCTCTCTGATTACTTAAGCTCGGTCTGTTCATTTTGTCTCTGCCGGTTCATTGTATTGTCTACACTCACCTCCACCTGAGCTCCGTCTACTCAGGTGAACCTCCTGTAAGTAAATTCTTTCCCCCACACCTACCAGTCTATTTGGGAGTGCCTTGGGTCAATTTTCTGTTTCCTGCTCACCAGTAAGCTTGGGAGCGTCCTGTATTAACTCTTTATTTTGTTCTTGCTCGCCATTTCGTTTGTTGGGGCAATTGTTATTATTTTCTATGTTAATAAATGCACAACACAGTCCTGCGTGTGGGATTTCTCATCTCTTCTGCCCTAAAGGGGCAGTAAATATGACAGAATGAACCGGCCCGATTAAGAAAACCCAGCAGTGGTGTTGTGTGCGCATTTTTCATCTTTTGTGTTTTTTCCACCCACCTGTTTTTCTGGAGGGCATCATGTCCCGGGCTCGCCAGCCTTGATGTCACAAAGGAGGGTTGGCAGCAGGCATTCCTACGCTGGAGGAGGAATAAGAAACGGATTATATCCGGGATTTCATAGAGGAGGCTCTCGAGTCCCAGGGCCCTAAAAAGAAGTGGAAGTGCTTGGATGGAGCCGTGGCTATTCTGGAGGTGCACTCTGGCCTCTGGAAGTGCCCGCAATACGCAGAGCTGCTTTCCATGGTCTGTGCGCTCCAGCAAGCATTTCACGACTTCATGATGAGGGCATTTCCTGCCAAGCCGAAGAGGAAGCGTTCCCCACGTCAGCTGTCCTCCTCTTCTCCCGGTCTGCCCGCTTACCCAGTATCAGCCTGTGTGTCTCCAGCCCCCCGTAAACAGGGTCATCCTGTGTCGGAACACCAGAGGAAGCCCTCCTCTTCGTTGGCAGCCATTTTCCCTCCTGCAGTTGAGAGGTCCTCCAGGGTTTCCCTGGCAACGCCCACTTCCGCGTCATCTGAGCCGGCTCCTCCACTATCCATTGAGGGGGCCAGAATAGCCATTGAGGCGGAGGGGGATGACAGCCCACCACCCACAGCTGAGAGCATAAAAACCCAAGATGTCAGGCAAGTGTTTTTTCATTCTGTTCCATCCGATAATGATAAACCTTGTCTGTCTCCCGGGAGAGAGACTTAGGCTAAGCAGTCACCTGAGTTCTCTCCTGTGCTGCAACTGTTAAACTTTATCCTATCCTCTCTGTGTCTCCATCTTCCCCTGGGTGCCCGTTGGTCCTGGAACTAAGCTGTCAGACGATGGAGGAGCCAAGGGCTCTGGAGGACCAGACTCCTGAGCCTACACGGAGCCTACCCCTAGCTTCCACGCCGGAGTAGTCACCAGCGTGGGTCATGGCAGCTGGGGCAACCAGAACTGCTACCATCATCATGCCTGCTGTAGAGGCCACCGCAACAGTGTCAGGGACCGAGCTGGACCTCCAGAGGACTGAGGCCGAGATGACACCACCCGGATTGTCGGAGTCCTGGACGGTGGTGGAGCTCGAGCTCAGGCAAGTGATCTCTTTTATTTTTCTCTTTTCTTTCCTGGAAAGATCTTGCCTGGCTCTTGGTGAGGAGAGCCGGGTGCAGCCGCCCGCTCCGCCTGAGATCATCTTGCCGGGCTCTGCTGCTGCCAGTGACCCTGACCTGCTTCTCTATGTGTTTTGTTTGAGCTTCCTCCCAGGGTCACCGGAGATGTTCCAGTACCATCAGAGGTCTCCGAGGGTCCAGGATCGCCGCTGGAGGTCACCGTGGGTGCAGCTACAACCCAGGCCAGGTCCTCCACGGGTATAGCCCCCCTCGCCAAGGCCAACATGGGTCTACCCCCGTCATCCCCACCTGGTATCCCGTTGGTGGACTGCTTCCTTGGTCTGGTGCTCTCACTGGTCGGCTGGTCTACCGAGGTTGCAGCGTTGCTCCAGCCTGGAGCTGCCAAGGGTGCAGTGTTGCTCCAGCTTCGAGCTGCCATGGGTGCAGCTGAGCTCCAGCCCGGAGCCACTGCAGGGGCGGCTGTGCTCCAGCCTGGAGCCACTGCGGGTGCTACTTTGTCCCAGACCGGGACCCCCGTGGGTGCAACGTTTATCCAGCCTAAGACCACTGAGGGCTTCATGGGTCTCCTTCCTCCTCTGCCTGACGCCGTCGGGGTCCCTCTTCTCCCTCCTCAGCTTGACGCTGTTGTGGTCCCCCTTCCTTCTTCACCAGGAGCCATCATGGTCTCCCTGTCTCCACCACTGAACACCATTGTGGTTTCCCCTCTTCGGCCCATTAGTCCCTCATTGAGCCTCCCTGTGGGAGGATCACTCCTTCGGTCATGGTGGCTGAAGAACTCAGGCCAGTCGCCTGACAGACTGAGCCACTGGGTTGGGTGGCCCATTTTTCCCGGTTTTTCGTCTTCTTCCTTTAGATTTGATTGGCAGTTGGCAACCAGCTTACAGGTGCATTACCGCCACTGACCTGACCATCATCACTCGATATCTTTGTATAAGGAGTTATTATTTTTTTTCCTCTTCTTCCAGATTTGACCGGCGGCTGGCAACAAGCCCACAGGCGCATCACTGCCACAGACTTGATTATCATCACTCTATATCTTTGTATAAGGAGTTCTTATAAGAAGTTCTGACCAATCGTCTTCTTCTTCTTCTTCTTCTTTTAGACTCGATCGGTGGCCGGCAACCAGCCCACAGGTGCATCACCGCCACGCACCCCATTCCACATCATCACTCCATCTGGTCAGGAGCTGTAGTTCATATCTACGAAGAATTCCTGCATTTAAAACTTCTCCAAGTAACCCATTAATTGCATTTGTGAGTTTAATTGGGTTCCACTCACAAAATGATGCTCCTTCCTGAGTAAGTTTAATGATTACTTTACACTCCTGTTAATTCCGGGACTGTTCATCTTCTGATTCATCAGCACTTCATAACGCTCTTCTTCTTTTAGATTTGATTGGCGGTTGGCAACCAGCTTAAAGGTGCATTATCACCATGTACTTCACTCTATATCATCACTCTATATATCTTCTACTCGACTCCTTAACTCGGCTTGATTTTCTTTACGTTTATGTTTGCTTTCTTTAGACTCCACTGAACTCCAAACATCCTCTCTCCTGCTTCCCACCTCCATTCCTCCTAGTTCACTCCAAAGTTCGTCTTGCAAGGAGTTCTCTTATTATTACTCTGTATCACTCTCAAAGGACAGGTCAGAGGTATGCCTGCTGTGGAATGAGAGTTAATCAGAAGAAGAAGACGACTGTTCAGAACTCCTTATAAGAACTCCTTGTGCAAAGATATAGTGATGGGGTGCAGGATTGATGATATAGAGTGAAGTACGTGGCGGTAATGCACCTGTAAGCTTGTTGCCAACCGCCAATCAAATCTAAAAGAAGATGAAGAAGAAGAAGAGTTGTGACCTGCTTTCTACGGGCATGCAGAAATACTTGCTTATACTTGGTTTCTACGGGCATGCACGGGTATGCATGGGCATGCACAGGTAAGCACTAGCTTATTAAAAATAAAAAACTAAGAAATCACATGAACATAAGTATCCACAGCCTTTGCCATGAAGCTCAAAAAGGCTGATGTCATAGTGAGTCCTATGATCGTGACTGATGCCTGCCTTTGTTACACAGGAACATCATAGGACATTTCACACATAAGGAGTCGTTATACATAGGAACATCACAGGACATCACACAGACATCATAGGAACATCATAGGCAGTCCTGTGGTTGTGGACAGTATCTATATGACGTCATATAGACCCCTAGTAGCACTGAAGCTGACACCTTTGGCTCCCCGCTCATCATCTTCTTTTAGATTTGATTGGTGGCTGGGACATCTTGGCCATGGCAGTTGCCATGGCCGAGATGTGTGGGGTGATGATAAAGAGTGAAGTGATGATATAGAGTAAAGTACGAGGAGACGAAGAAAAGAAGAAGAAGATACACAGACGAGCAGAGGTGCAGCATGAATCCAGCTTAAGGAGATAAGGAGTCGAGTAGAAGATATATAGAGTGATGATATAAAGTGAAGTTATGTGGCGATAATGCACCTTTAAGCTGGTTGCCAACCGCCAATCAAACCTAGAAGAAGAAGAAGAAGATTGGCGGTTGGGGAAGAGGAAAAAATGTAAAGATGCCACAAGGAAACTATAAAGGAAGATAGAGTAGGTGGCGGTAATGCACCTGTAAGCTGGTTGCCAACCGCCAATCATATCTAAAAGGAGAAGAGAGAAGAAGAAGATTGGCGGTTGGCAACCAGCTTACAGGTGCATTACCGCCACCTACCAGGTTGGAATGTGGACAAGAGAATGACAGGGAAAAAAACAAACAAAAAAAACCTAAATTATTTTAATTAATCCAATTGCACTTAAATATCTAAATAGTATATATATTTCCTATATATATTTCTTTGACTGTAGTTCCTAACACGTTTTCCAAAACAAAACTTAAATTATGTTCCTGGTATCCCTGACATTCCAACAAAACGTGCTGAACTGTTTCCTGAGAACCACAATGTGCACAGCTGCCAGTTGGGTGTTTACCTATTCTATGTAGCGTCTGGTTTAAAGTAGTGTGTCCTATTCTTAATCGGGTGATGAGTATCTCTTTCCTGTTTCTGCCAGCTCCCATTTCAGAGTTTACCTGCTTTTGAATGTCATATAGATGTCTTCCTGTATCTATTGAGTCCCAAAATTCTTGCCACTTTTCCACTGTATCACTCTTCACTCTATAAATTCAAGAAATCTCTGTGTGTCTGTCACGTTTATAGGACATCATAGGACGGCCTATGATGTCTGCCTGATGTCCTACGATACATCATAGGACGTCCTATGATCTCAGGCATCATAGGACTCGCAATGCCGTCATAAAGATATTTGCAATTTGAGATGCCATCATAAAGATATGATGTCTATATGACGGCACATAGATAGGTATCATAGGACTGTCTATATAGACACTGTGTATATAGACACAGGTAATCAAAATAACACAGAACAGTAACAAGCAGGAGAAGAAGTAACAAGCAGGGGCAAACAGAGACGGCAGGGCATGGTTACAGAAAATGGGATGGGCGGGGCTGCACAGATAATCACACACAGGGAACCAGAGGAAAGACAAGACCAAGGCAATAATGATAACGATATTGACGATAATTATAATAATAATACTGACAAACTTAAACTAAGAGGAAGACCAATGAAGGAATAAATATGCAAGACAGAATAAGAATGATAACAATAATAGCAAACCCAGGATGATAATAATAATAAGGTGAAATACAGAAAATCCCAACTTAAAGCAATGATGTGGGCTGGGACCCATGCCCTGGAGACAAGGAATATCTATACATAATTCAAGAAATCTCTGTCTGTCACAATGTCATAATGTCACGATCATAGGACTTGCTAAAAGGTCATAGGACTTGCTACGAGATCAAAGGCAGGCTTCACTCACGATCATAGGACTCGCTATGACATCATCAGAAATCAAAGGCAAGCATTACTCATGATCATAGCACTTGCTATGACATTATCAAAGATCAAAGGCAGGCATCACAGATCAAAGGCAGGCATCAATGAACGAGTGGTGATGTCAAAGATCCAAGGCAGGTTTCACCATGGTTGCTGTTGCCATGGTAACAGCAACTTTCTACAGGCATGCAGAAATGTTTGCTTACACTTGCTTTCTATGGGCATGCATGGGTATGCACGGGCATGCACAGGTATGCACTAGTAATTTTTAATTATTGATTTGCCTTCTGCCTTACTGAGTGACATTTCCAGATTTATTGCTTTGAATTGTAATGATTGTTTTGCTAATAAATCCAAATCCTCATTACCCTCTATTCCAATGTGGGCTGCTTGTGTGCAAACAGCTAGGCTGGCCAATAAGAGAGCAGAGGGGAAATGTCAAGGCTGTACTTACCTTTTTGTGATGAACAGGAAAAAAAAAACACCCAGAAGAGTTACATCAGCTGCTCAAAGGCAAAATCGATATAAAGGCTGATAAGGCAATGAGAGGTGATAGAAGGATTACAGCTCCTGACCAACAGAGTGATGATATAGAGTGAAGTACGAGGAGATGAAGAAGAGTGATGTCTGAAGATAGAGTTGAAGTTCGATTGGACACAGCAATGATGATAGAAGGACTACAGCTCCTGACCAGATAGAGTGATGATATAGAGTGAAGTACGTGGCGGTAATGCACCTGTAAGCTGGTTGCCAACCACCAATCAAATCTAAAAGAAGAAGACGAGGAGAGGACAAACTTTGTAGCTTTTATCTGCCACACCATTAATGTTGCAGCACAGCTACAGAAGAAAAGTGACAGAATCAAAACCATTGTGGAAGCAGCAGGAAGATTCCTGGAGGTGAAAGATATCAAAGCCGACCAGATACATTAGGGGCGGTGCGGTGGCGCAGTGGTTAGCACTGCGGCAGCACAACAACTCACCCTTGGCCATGGGATCCCTGGTTTGATCCCAGCCCCCGACCAACAGTGATCTGTGTGGAGTTTGCATGTTCTCCCCGTATCTGCGTGGGTTTACTCCGGGATTTCTCCGGTTTCCTCCCACAGGCCAAAAACATGTAGGTTAGGTTAATTGGAGACTCAAAAAGTGGCCCTAGGTGTGAATGTGTGTGTGAATGGTTAAGGGATAGCGCCGTACCGTGGCTGCTTCATCCACTCAGGTGGATGCCCTCAATTTCCCCTCTGGGGATCAATAAAGTATACAAAATCAAAAAAAAAAAAATCAAAAATCCAATACATGGTTTACTGGCAGCTCAAACTGGGGAGCATGCACACATTGAAACTTAATATCTGAATTATGGTACTACACATACTACAGTGGAATGCAAGGAGTCTTATAGCAAACAGACAAGAACTCAAGAAGTATCTTTACGAACTCCAAGTTGTTCCAGAGGTAGTGTGTGTACAGGAGACATGGCTTCAACCTCACTTAGATTTTGTTATTCCAGGATATAGTTCAATCTGACAGGATAGAATTAACAGCGTAAATGGAAGTTTGAGAGGCTGGTAGGGAATGGGATTTAACAGGCATTCTGGGAACAGATGGAGATGGAGAGGCACAAAGAATCACGAGAAGGGCTCTTTTCTCTTTTTTAAATAACACAGGGTTAAGTCATAGAATTTAGGGGTCGGGCTCAAATGACATAATGTTGCACACTCTTGTACAGTAGGTGGTGGTATGCACCTTTCAGTTGTTTGCTATCTGCCAGTAACCGAGAGAAGAAGAAGAAGAAGAAGAAGGGAGGAGGAGCGATATGGTGGCAGTTGCCACCGCCAAGATGTGTAGAGTGATGATGTGTAGAGTGAAGTGATGATATAGAGTGAAGTACGAGGAGACGAAGAAGAGTGATGTCTGAAGATAGAGTTGAGGTTCGATTGGACACAGCAATGATGATAGAAGGACTACAGCTCCTGACCAGATAGAGTGATGATATAGAGTGAAGTACATGGCGGTAATGCACCTGTAGGCTGGTTGCCAACCGCCAATCAAATCTAAAAGAAGAAGAAGAAGATAGAGTGATGATATAGAGTGAAGTATGTGACGGTAATGCACCTGTCAGCTGGTTGCTAACCACCAATCAAACCTAAAAGAAGAAGAAGAAAAACCTGTAGTTTTCCTGAAGTATATTTGGTGATATTCCTTAAGTCAATTTTGATTCCACTGATTTGACAGACTGGTTAAAAATGTGTTTGCTTACACTACCGTTCAAAAGTTTGGGGTCACCCAGACAATTATTTTGTGTTTTCCATGAAAAGTCACACTTATTTACCACCATGAGTTGTAAAATGATTAGAAAATATAGTCAAGACATTGACAAGGTTAGAAATAATGATTTGTATTTGAAATAATAATTTTTTCCAGATACTAACCTGCTCAAAGGAAGGTCAGTTTTATAGCTTCTCTAACCAGCTAAACTGTTTTCAGCTGTGCTAACATGATTGCACAAGGGTTTTCTAATCATCCATTAGCCTTCTGACGCAATGAGCAAACACATTGTACCATTAGAACACTGGAGTGATAGTTGCTGGAAATGGCCCTCTATGCACCTATGTAGATATTACACCAAAAACCAGACATTTGCAGCTAGAATAGTCATTTACCACATTAGCAATGTATATTAGATATTAGAGTGTATTTCTGATTAGTTTAAAGTTATCTTCATTGAAAAAAACAGTGCTTTTCTTTCAAAAATAAGGAAATTTCTAAGTGACCCCAAACTTTTGAACGGTAGTGTATACTGTGATAACTTTTTCATACCAGAAATTATGCGTGTACTAGATAATTGCTTCATTTCTAAAAAGATACAAGCTTATTTTCAAAAGCAGGCATCACAGAACAAAGGCAGGCATCACTGAACGAGTGGTATGACATCAAAGATCATAGGACTCACTATGACATCATCACAGATCAAAGGACTAACTATGACATCATCAAAGATGATAGGACTCACTATGACAGCATCAAAGATCATAGGACTTATGACATTTTCAAAGATCATAGGACTTGCTATAACATCATCAAAGATCAAAGGCAGGCATCACTGAATGAGTTGTGACACGCTTACACCTGCTTTCTATGGGCATGACATCAAAGATCATAGGACTCACTATGACATCATCAAAGATCAAAGGACTCACTATGACATCATCAAACATCATGATCAAACAACTCACTATGACATAAAAGATCATAGGACTCACTATAACATCATCAAAGATCAAAGGCAGGCATCACTGAACAAGTTGTGACACGCTTGCTTGCACCTGCTTTCTACGGGCATGACATCAAAGAGCATAGGACTCGCTATGACATCAAAGATCAAAGGACTCACTATGACATCATCAAAGATCATACGACACTATAACATCAAAGATCAAAGGCAGATGAATTGTGACGCTCTTGCTTACACCTGCTTTCTGCAGGCATTCAGAAATATTTGCTTATACTGGGTTTCTACAGGTATGCACAGGTATGCACTAGTTTCTTTTAAAAGTTGAATAATTTTTTGTATTCTGACTCCACAAATGAACAATTAGAAAAATCAGTTTATTAGAAAAAGCTTACAGCTTTATGAGGAAAAAGAGAAAGAAGTTTGTGATTAAAAAGTCACAAATGCATGAGTAAAAAATTGCAAAAAGAAAAAAATTAGAAAAAAGAATTAAATTTATCAGTAAAAAAATTAAGAGAATATGAAAATAAAAATAAAAGTGTCAAATGTACAAACAAAAAAGGCACAAATTTACTTGAAAAAGCCATAAATCTATTAGTAAAAAGTTACTTTACATGAAAAGAAAAGAGCCACAAATTTCAGGGTAAAACTTCACAAACTGGCAAGACTAAACTAGTTTCTCACTACTCAAGTAACTTTTTAGTAGATACTTAAGTCATTTCTGGGGTGGCTACTCTTACTTGTACTCGGGTAATTAATTTCACATTGTAACACTATTTTTACTTGAGTCAAGTTCAATCTCTGGGTACTCTAGCCATCTCTGGTAAGAACACTATAAACAAGGGAAGTGTACAACTGCATACATCCACCAAACTTTTAGAATAAAAATTGGAAAGTGTCCAAGATTGACATACAACTTAGCCTTTAATAAATCAGTTTCAAAGTGTATTTGGGTCTGTTTACCTCATTAATCTACATAATTGAACCTACAAGCCTTATGAGATCACCTCATTAACACCAACTTTAAAAAATGCAAACTACTTTCATTAATGCCACCACTGGTTATCACCAGATTTTCCCCAGGATGTCCTTAACAAAGATCCAGAGTCTCCGGGTGGCAGCTTTACTGGAGGACTGTTCCCTCCAGTTTGACATAATGGGACTCGGTCTGGAAGCGCAGAGGAACAAGGTGCAGGAGCGAAGTGCTGCAGCTGCACGGGTGAATATTCATCTGTCAAACAGCTGTCCTCTGTTATCACAAGGCTGATGCATTGATTGAGATAACCCACTGTCATGTGTTGCTATGTGCAGGAACGGGCTAGGCTGGCTAAATGTAAAAATGATTGGTGAGTAGGAGAATCATAAAACACGATGCTTCCACTTTTCCCTCCCTAAATACAGCAGGTCAAATAAGTACTGAATATGTCACCATTTTTCTCAGTAAATATATTTCTTAAGGTGCTACTGAAATGAAATTTTCACCAACTGTTGGTAGCAACCCAACTAATCTATACATGCAAAGGAACCAGAACAAATACAGCCATGGACAAAATTGTTGGTACCCCTCTGTTAATGGAAGAAAAACCCAATTATAGACAAGCATGTTAAAACATGCTTGTCTATAATTTTCTTTCTAATCTCCTGAGACAACTCTCTCCTTTGCTTCCTCTGGTCCATGTTTAATGTGGTACACACCATGTCACCAAACAGCACAGTGACTACTTGTCACCCTTTAAAGAGGCCGACTGACTGATTACAAGTTTGTAGACACCTGTGATGTTAATTAGAGGACACATCTTGGTTGAACATGTCCCTATGGTCACATTATTTTCAATCTTTTCTAGGGGTACCATCATTTTTGTCCAGGCCTGTTTCATGAGTTTGTTTTTTAAAATAATTCTGTTGAACCACAATTCAAAAGCATTGTCTGATTTTCATTGGTTAATTTTCATAGAATTTTTATTTATTACCACTTTTGTCAGATTCAAGTTATTTCTGTGACCATTGTGGGTTTTTCTTTCATTAACAGAGGAGTATCAACAATTTTGTCCACGTGTGTAAGTTCATAAAATAAGTTATGTGTATTAAAATCAAATGACACAGGGAAAAAGTACTGAACACATTTACTGAAAATTATTTAATACTTTGTACAAAAGCCTTTGTTGGTAATAACAGCTTCAGTATGCCTCCTGTATGAGGAAACTAGTCACATGCATTTCAGGTGTGATTTTGGCCCATTCTTCCACACAAATCTTGAAGGTTCTGTGGGCCTCTTCTATTATCTCTGATCTTTAGTTTTTTCCATAGATTTTTAGTTGGATTCAAGTCAGATGATTGGCTGGTCCATTCTAGCACCTTTATTTTCTTTCTCAGAAACCAATTGAAAGTTGCTCAGCTTTGTGTTTAGGATCATTGTCTTGCTGAAATATCCACCATCGTTTGATCTTCATCATCCTGGTAGATGGTAGCAGATTTTTATCAAGAATGTCTCAGTATATTTTTCCATTCATCCTACCTCCAATTATATGAAGTTTGCCAGTACCGTATGCTGAAAAACAGCCCCTCACCATGATGTTCCCACCATCGAACTTCAGTGTTGGTATGGTGTTTTTGGGGTGACATGCAGTGCCATTTTTCCTTCAAACATGGTGTGTATTATGGCATCCAAAGAGTTCAATTTTGGTCTCATCTGACCAGACTATATTCTCCCAGTATTTTTTGCTGACATTTGGTAAAAAAATTTCTTTACAGTATCCCCGTTAGAAATATATTTACTGAGAAAAACTGTGACGTGTTCAGTACTTATTTTACCCTCTGTATGCTTCTCTCCCTGAAACGGAGATACACCACATGGTGTCCCACATGGCGTTCACTTATATAGCGCTTTTCTTCTCATCTAGGACATGCTGTGGAAAGGACTAACTTATGCTTCTCTCTCCGCAGTGACTACCTCTCACAGCTTATGACCAAGCTGCGTTTGGAACTGGAGCAGAAGCAGAGTTTCGATTCTCTGCTTCAGATTGTGGAGGAGGAAGACCAGGAAATAACCATGAGGTTAATCAGTGCATTATTAATAAATAACAGTAGTAGGCACTAAAGTATTTATTGTTACGATTCCCCATGCGCCACTACGCGGCGCATGGAGGAAGGAATTAAAGCCCATGTGCAGAAGTAGTAGCATGCAGTTTACTGAACAACAAATAATGTTTAGTTCAGCAAACAGTCACAATATCAAACAGAGGGATGAGATTATAGTCATGGAGGACACCAGGAAAACAGGGATGCCTCTCAGACGCTCAACAGCCCAAGGGAGTGGATGCCTAGTGTCGTAGAACAGCTGACGGCACAAGCAGAAAGGCAAACATAAACTTACAGGCTGGAGCGGTCTGAGGCAGTCTGTGCTGTCCGGTGAGAGCAGGCGAAGCAGGAACAGCTGCTAACACCAGGTAACCAACGAAAGTCAGGTAGTGTTAGAGAAGACTAAACAGTCAGGCTGAAAGTAGAATGTAGGGAGTGGAGGCTAACATACACAGAGGGGAACGTGACTGTGTATATTGCACAATGATCCAGCGATCTCTTCCCACTCAAACAGAGCTTAAGTAATGACAATACTAAAGAGGAAAGAGACCGCCGGTGTGAATGTGCGTGGGCTGGACTGAATAGAAAACAGGTGTGCATGAGTGAGTGTCTGAGCATGTGAATGGAGATGAATGGAGGCTTGTGTGTGTGTGTCTGTGTGTGTGTGTGTGTGTGTGTGTGTGTGTGTGTGTGTGTGTGTGTGTGTGTGTGTGTGTGTGTGTGTGTGTGCACGTGCCTAAGGGAAAACCCAATAATGAGGAACAGCTGGTGACACTGACAGGAGGAGGGGGCGTGGCCGAGCTGTCAGGGAGCAGAGGACCCAAAGGGCTCCCTGAAGTGCTTGATAGAAAATAAACAATGTAAAGAGACAAAATAACCACAATGTCAGAACTGGGTTTGGGACCACCGAACCCAAGTTCATGACATTTATAAGGTTTTAAATGACCAATACGGTGCATGAATTTTAAATGTTAGTTTCTTCCTCTCAGAGATGCTAAGGAAGAACAGTTGGAGACTCTAAAGGTGCAGCAAAAACAAGAAGAACTTGGTGTAAGAAACTAAACAGATCTGAATGAAAACTATCTTCCAGTAGTTATTATGCATCATTTTGTATTGGCTAATATTGTCTTCCCTTCAGGCGAAGAAGTTTTCTCTCATGCTTAAGAAAGAGAGGTTAAAAAGAATGAACGAAATGAATGAGACTCTGGAGGAAAGAAGCCATAACCTGGAGCTGAAGAAGATCAGCATGCAGAACGCTGATGCTGACAAACAGCTGGAGGACCAGCTGGAGGTATGCAGGTCTACCTAGTCACTTCACTCTCTTTCCACCTCATGACACTTTTGAAAAATGAAACACCTTATTGTAATTGCAGGAATTTGGCCATAGACCGTCCTGTTTGTAGTTTGTGCCTTTAAGAATCCAAGTATGGTCTTTTGCATTATTGTGTCTGCGACTTCCTTCGTATAGCTGGCGTCATTGTGTGTGTGAAAACATGAAAATATATATAAAAAAGGGTTGCGGGGTCTGGAGCCTATATAAAATGAAAGCACCAAAGTGCTGTGCCTCAGTGCCATGGTAGCATTGGTGGTGGTGGGGGGGGGGGGCACTCCGACCTCTACTGAGCCGGGATAGTTATTACAGTACCTTTTTTTGTGATTGCATTGACAGAAATGGTGACTTAAATTTGAGTTTATTTTGAAAAGAAAGCCTTATCTTGAAATTCTAGCAAATTAAAAGTCAAGAAAATGTGGTGATACAGTGATACAAGCCTTTAGCTCCATTTAATTTTGACCAGGCACACTGAAAAGCTGGTAACACACACACGCACACACACACACACACACACACACACACAAAACCACATACAGACGCATCATTAGACTACGGTATGCCTCCTTTGCACTGAGGTGTAAAATCAATAACAGCTATTTTTCACATTATGTCATAAAACCCGGGCTTCACTGTGAGCCTATATTTCCTGGGTTTATTTTATTTATCTCAAAGCAAACTGTTGCTTACAGAGTTTTAAAACATGGTAAGATATTTTAAAAGGACACACTGGTGAAAATCAAGTTTTTTTTCTTGTTGACATGTCCGTAACATGTTTTTTTATGACTTACAAGATATATCAAGAGCGAAATCATTTTTATATGTCATGTCTGTGTTTTTCTGCTGTGAAAGTTCAGTTAAGCTCCTCCCCTTGGAAAAAGGCAAGTTTAGACCGAATGTTTTTGTGATGGCACTATAACAGGTGAACCAATCAGGACTAAGCACTGGATGTTCATATTGGCCAGCTTGCAGACTTCTGTGTGCTGTGGTCTTGGAGGAGAGGCTTCGCGTCAGTGTCTTCGTGGGCTGGATGTGGGTGGGCCTAATTTGATCCTAGCATTTTGAAGGAGGAAAGGGGAAATAATATCACAAGCAACTGTAAGATAATGAAAGATTTTTTGTGGAAAAAAGGGCATAAGATACCATTTTAGCCCATGTGAATTTGTTTTTAAGGGATTTACATATAGCCACTGCAGTGCATCTGTAATACGTAAGTGGAAATCAAATTTTATTCATCTCATACATACCTAATAAAGTCTGAATGTCACATTTTAAGACGTTCAAACAGTTGAAGATGTTAACATGTCCTAAAACCTACCTTTTTGCCATCTTGAAGGTAAACATACCCCATGGCCCTTACATTTTACTCGTAGATCCTTAAAGGGGTCATTGACTGAAAATTTGTGTTTTTGTTGTTTTTAACATTCTGAAATGTGTCTGTTGGTCACATGACTATTGAAAAAATATCAAAACACTCTTCTTAAAAAAACAGACAGGCTTTATATCATTTTTCTCTCAGACAAGCCATTTTAACTCTTCTGGGTTTGCTATGGAACATCATAAACATGATAAACCCACCCTGGACACCCACCCGCTGCTCTATTTTTGGCCACCATAACTAAGCAGCTTCAGAGCTGATAGTGCTACTAGGGAGTTAGCTTACCATGCATGGTTTATATTATTTTCTTTAGATTTCAATCACCCTAATAGACACCCCTGTTCCTCCTGGTACACTAATCCACAGTTGATAATATATCTCACATCTTTCTGTCTTATTTTGTTATATTTTTGCCATGATGCTACATCACACCATTAGTATTAGCTTGGCAGTTGGCGTTGGCCAGTGTAACTGCAATTATAGCTCGCCTCAGAGAACAGAGGCTGACCAAAAGGCTACCTGGCCTTAATTGTTGATCCAGCCGTATTAACTGCTATTTTCTGTGAATTCTACTCACCCCACTGGAATCCTTGTTCATCTAACAACACTTGATCATATGCTTCATTCTTAGACGTTTTTTTGGTTAAAGTTTTATTTTCTCTAACAGAGATCCAAGGTGGCTAGCTGAAGCTAGCAGTTTAGCCAGTGATGTTTCTGTGATTATTCTACTCCAGGGGCCAGTCACATCCTGTCAACCGCTGAAACCACACACCCGTCTGTGATGTTTGAACACGGTGGCTTGCCGTAGGTGACATCATCATGTGCCGAACTGGCCATGGCGCAGGGGCAGTGCCACCCATCTATATATAGTTGAGTGTGGTATGAATAAAGTGTGTGTCTGGTTCACGTCTGCTGTCGGCGACTCATTTCTAGACATAGCAATGGTGACGAAGGTAAAAACAGCAATGATATGACCCGTGTGTTACGGGTCCCGGGGAGGTGACCACAATAACAAAAAGAAATAGTTTTAAAACGTGAAAAGACGTGATCCTCCGCGTCTGCTCTTGGGTCTGTAAAATACAGAAAGAGTCTTTGAAAGACAGAACACAGGACCACTCGTGTCTTTCTCCAGATAGTACTCTTATTTCCTTTTCATTTTCATTTACAGGCAGCATCACATTTTGTGCTTTATATGTCATCTTCTTTTACATACTGTAAATAATGTTCTTTTTCCCTCAGTCACACAGTGCATGAACTACACTACATCTGACATCTCAAATTTATATACTTCACAAATCACAATTTACTTATACAGGACCTTCAATTACTAGACTGACTCCCATTAATTAGGACAAAACATAGGACTTAACTATGACCTTAGACTAGTTTAGACATTGCACTTAGATTAGCTGACCTGGACTTAACAAATTATTTTACAAACTTGACAATAGGCAAATATACACAGGACACACTCTGACTATTAATTAGCATCAGGAGACTTTTACATTCACACGGAGCAAAATATACTTGTATTAAGTAAAACATTTTATGTGAGCTAACCGTCTTTCCCAAAGCTAAATTTGACTGGCGCGAAACCGCTACCGCGATGCGGCTCGCCTTTGATCTCTGGCGCCAACTGCAGCCTGAACTTGTATAAAACTTATCAAAATGCCACACCAACATCACAGTATTACTCGTCGCGACACACAGAAATAACACGGAGCTTAAGGCTCTTATTTATGGCATTTTTAACCAAATACTGACCTGTAAAATACAGAAGGAGTCTTTGAAAGACAGAACACAGGACCACTCGTGTCTTTCTCCAGATAGTACTAAAGGGGGGCCGGAAGTGCACCCTATTTGTTTACCTGGGGTGGAACGACCGCAGTGCCTAAGGTTCCGCTGCTTACTCTTAAATATTTATACAGGGCTACATATCAAATGTTAATATTATTGATCGTCCACAATCTCAAAATATATTTAGATACTCTTAAAATAAAAATAAAATGACAGTCTCTCTGTATTATTTCCAAATGTGGTGCCCTATTTGGGTGTACCACACGCTCCCCAACAACAAAAGTGGCTCCTGACACTTAACAGTAACAAATCAAAATCTCAACACTATTAAAGTCTCTATTCAAAAGTCTCTGGAACGTCTTTCTTTTCAAGTGTCCTTAATCTTCAGATATTATCCAAGATCTGGTTAGTTCAATAGCAAGGAATAGCATACTGACATGGCAAGTAGTTAGAGTTGAAAGAAGGAAGATAAAAAGGTTGAGGATAGAAAGAAGGGTAGCACATAAAAGGATATGGTGTTGACTGCTGGACACTGACAGTGTTCACCGACGGACGAGTCTGGAAGGCTGGCTGGCCCAGGGACGGATAGGTGAACACCATGTTGGGTCGTCTCTGCCTGGTGGACTGCCTCAGACGTGGTGGTGACTCAGGACGACGGTCTGGCTCTGGACTGGGCACCAGCTCAGGATGAGCTGCAGGTCCGGGACTAGGAGTAGGAACATCTTGGTGGATATGAAGCACTTCCCCGTCGTCGTCTGGTTGAAGTTGGTCCACGTTTTGTTCGCTTTCCCTTTGTATTTCTTGTCCTTCTTCCGTAATATTGTCTCTGTCTTGTTCAGGTTGAATAGGAACTTGTACTTGTCTTTGCTGTGTTGTTCCCCGTCTTCTTTGTGACTCACATTGGACTTGGTCGACTGGACGTTGACTTTCTTGCAGGTGTCTGGGAACACGAAACCAATAGAGGGGTTCGTCTTCTTCTGAATCACTCGCTTCTGGACTGTTTGACTTTTCCAGTGTGTTTTGCCTGATATCGGTAGGTCTGTTGTTTCTCTTTTGTGACTTGGCAATTGGACTTTGAACGATGTCGACTGGTAAGTCGTTGACTTGGAGAAGTAAGTTTCTGTGCAGGGTACGGATGGGACGACCTCCTGTCTCTGGACTTACTTTGTAGACGGGGTTGTCTCCAACCTGCTCCCTCACGATGTAAACTGTTTGTTCCCAGTAGGGTCTTAGCTTGCCAGGTCCACCTCTTTCGCCCAAGTTCCGCACAAGCACTCTGTCTCCTACTTGCAGGACTACACCTTTGCATCGTTTGTCATAGTTTGTCTTTCCTTTAGAGCTTGACTGTTGACTGTTTGCACTTGCGATCCTGTACGCCTCTGTCATTTTCCCTTTCTTTTTCTGAGCGTATCCATGGGCTGTTTCTGTGTCTTCTTCTGTCATGAGGCCAAAGAGAAGGTCTACTGGGAGGCGAGGATGTCTGCCGTACAACAGGAAGTATGGAGAAAAACCAGTGGCCTCATGCTTAGTGCAGTTGTAAGCATGGATGGTGTGAGGTAAGTGTTCCTTCCAGTTTAGTTTCTCTTTCTCTCTCAATGTACGTAGCATCTGCAACAAGGTCCGATTCAGCCTTTCGACCGGGTTACATTGGGGGTGGTAGGGAGAAGTCCTTGAGTGGCCAACACCTGCTAGCTCTCTGAGGGACTTGAATAACTCGTTCTCAAATTCCCGACCCTGATCGTGATGAAGCTTGAAGGGGTAGCCGAATCTTGGAATGAAATCATTGAAGAGGCGGTCTGCTGCTGTCTTTGCGGCCTTGTTCTTGGTGGGGTAGGCTTGTGCAAACCTGGTGAAATGGTCGACTACCACCAAGATGTATTCAAACCCGCCTTTACAGGACTCTAGATGCAGGAAATCGATGCATACTAACTCGAGTGGGAAGTTGGATGTTATACTGCCCATCGGTGCTCTCTCATGCGTTGCTGGCTTTTTCTGTTTTATGCATGGGCACTTCCTGGTGACATACTCCTCGATCTCTCGCTTCATGAAAGGCCAGTAGAATCGCTCACGGGCTAAGCTCAAGACTTTCTCCACACCGACATGGCCCATGTTGTTATGGAGATGGGTGAGAGCTACTTGTCTGTAGACAGCGGGCAGAACTAGCTGCTTGCGTTCTGCGGTCTTCCTGTAGAGAAGGCCATTTTCAACGTGCATCCGGCTCCACTCTCTCAACAGTCTTTTTGTGCTTATGTCAAGCTTGGCTTTGTCGTCTTCGGTTGGTGTCATGTCTTTTTCCTTCATCTCCATGACTTTCCTGATGGCTGGATCTGCTCTTTGTTCTTGGACTAGTTTATCGTGGCCGATGAAATGCAGTGGCTCCTTGAGGGGTGAACTTGGTGAAGCAAGGCTGAGGGCTGCAATCCATGCTACATCACCTTGCTTGGCTCTTCTGCTCCCTTCCCATACTGCACCAACGGCTTCCTCTGACAGTTCTCCTGTACACTCTTGCATGAAGGCTTCAATGTTGAGTGGACAACGGGATAGTACATCAGCGTCAATGTTTGTTTTTCCGGGGTGATATTTTATGTCAAAGTGGAAATCTGCGAGCTGTCCCACCCAACGATGTCCTACGGCGTTGAGCTTTGCAGTGCTGAGGACATACGTCAAGGGGTTATTGTCCGTAAAAACTGTGAAACTTGGGGCATAGTAGAGATAGTCTCTGAACTTGTCGCAAACTGCCCACTTGAGGGCGAGAAACTCTAGTTTTCCACTGTGCAAGTGGTAGTTTTGCTCGGCAGGTGTTAGTGTGCGTGACCCGTACCCAATCACTCTCATCTTATTGTCTTGGTTTTGATACAGGACCGCGCCAAGGCCTTTCTGGGACGCGTCCGTGTGGAGTATGAAGGGCTGGGTGAAGTCAGGATACGCTAACACAGGTGGCTGGGTCAACATGTCAATCAAGCGCTCAAGGGTCTCTTGGTGTTCCTTGTCCCATTTCACTGGAGCTCGGGAAGACTGCTGTGGGTACTTTGCTCTGCCTTTGGATGGCTTGGACGGCAGTGTGTCAGACTTTACCTGGAGCAAGTCGTACAGGGGTTTGGCAATGCGCGAGAAGTCCTGCACATACGTCCGATAATAGCTCAGGAACCCCAAAAGTTGTCTGACTTCTCCAACTATTTGTGGCCTTCTGTGTTTGAGTGCCTGCACAGCTTCGATGTCCTTGGGGTCCACCCTCACTCCATCTTCTGACACCAGGCGACCCACATACCAAACCTCTCTGCGGAACAACTCACACTTCTCAGGCTTCAGCTTCGCCCCATGGCGTTGCAAAGCTTGGAGAACTTTCCTCAGCACTTGGACATGTTCATTAAATGACTTGGAAAAACAGAGCACATCATCAAGGTAGGGTATGCAGCACTCATCACGGAGCGTGTCCAGCATTTCTTCCATGCTCCGCTGAAAGGCTGCGGGTGCGTTGGACAGCCCGAAGGGTATTCTCACCCATTCGTAGAGACCCCACGGGGTGGTGAATGCAATCAGGTACCTTGAGCCCTCTGCGATGAAACCTTGATGGTAAGCTTTACCCTGGTCCAGGATCGAGAACCAGCTGTAACCACCGAGGGAGTCGGTGAGGTCCTGGATCCGGGGAAGCGGGTGTCTGTCGGGCACTGTTTTGTTGTTTAGGAGGCGGTAATCAATACACAGACGTAAAGATCCGTCCTTCTTCCTGACACAGATAACTGGGGCTGCGTAGGGTGACTGAGACTTTACGATCCATCCCTTCACTATCAGTTCCTGAATGTACTCTTTTACTTCCCTATACAGGGGCTTGGGGATGGAGG
The DNA here is from genome assembly GCA_020510985.1 of Pholidichthys leucotaenia. Lineage (NCBI taxonomy): Eukaryota > Metazoa > Chordata > Actinopteri > Cichliformes > Pholidichthyidae > Pholidichthys > Pholidichthys leucotaenia. Next base: position 81,884,258 of record CM035842.1, on the reverse strand, counting down.
CGTAAGCTCTCTGAACTGGCGTGTCATCTTTGAGTCTGATTTCCATTTGCAAAGAAGGGATACAGCCAATATCAGTGCTATCGCGAGAGAATGCCTCGCACTCTTCCATCAGAACCTTTTCGACTGACTTTTGCTGATCTGGGCTTAGATGACTGAGATCGACCGGTGGCAACCAAGGCTCGGCAGGAGAGTCACCTTGGGCGGTCTTACTTAGTACCTCTGCTGTAGTTGCTGATGTCAGTATGGGCTGGGTTTCTGGTGGCTCTAGTGTATCAGTTTCAATGACTTTGGCGACATGTTCGATGGTGCCTAGGGCTGTTCTTTTCGGCAGGATTACTTCATGTTTGGAATGGTTGGAGATGGGGATCTTTACAAAAGGTCTTTGGGAATTGTTAATCTCCAAAAGTCCTTCCCCCACACTCAAATTTCTCAAAGCAATGTTCTCTTCAGCAGGTTCGTAAAGTACAAGAGGGTCAGAGATGTCAAAGTTCTGGGGCACCCTGCAACATATTTGTACTGCTTTGCCAGCTGGGATAATCATGTTGTCTTTACCGACTCTGAGTGTAACAGGATCACAGTCTGTTCTTTGCGGCACTTGAATTAAGTTTACCATGGCCACTACCTGGTCTTCGTCCATTCCAAGAGCTCTGCGCAGTAGACTATATAGTACTGTACTGGCTTCCTCATCTGTCTCTTGGCCTTGTATAATCGCTCCCAGCACATTAGCTCCAACTAGTGGTTGGTTCAGTGACAGCTTACTGACTAGGAATGGCGCTTGTGCAGTGAGATTGGGATCTTTGTGACCCGCTAAAGTGACTGTAAGCTCGACCCACCCGTCATATGGAACTGCTTGGCCATTAACTGCATAAACCTCAAGCTCGTCGTTCAGCAGATCTTGGAGTGGTCTTACCACAGTGTTGGGTATGTGCCTTTTGACCCATTGCCTGTCAACTATACTCACTTGTGAGCCAGAGTCAAACAGCACTGTCACAGGATAACCACCAATTAGACATTTCAGCAAACTTTTCTTACCGACAAGGGGAGCTTGACATTTGGTGGCACTCTGACAGGAGGGAATCTGACCTTTCCTTCTGTTGCGTTTGACCTGCTTTCTCCGCTGCTTGCTCTGGTGCCTGGGGCACGGAGTTGAAGCTTCGGTAGAGGAAGAGTTTACTGGCTGGGACTTTGACTCTGTACCGATCTCTGGCTGTCCCTTGACAGAGACCGATTCCCGTTTCCCTGATTTCTTGGGTCGCTTCAGACATCCAACCGCTCTGTGTCCCGACTCACTGCATACAAAGCAATGACTGCACTCCTGTAAGCTTTGTTCAGTACATTTCGGACAGAGATAGGTTTTCTTTTGGTTGGCTGGAGGCTGAGAACGCTGAGGGGAGGAGTTTACAGCTTTCTGTTCCAGGAGGGTTGCCACCATCTTGGTTAGAGTCTCTACTTGTGCAGCAAGTTGTTTGATTGTCTGTGAGGCTTGTTGGTCTTTGGCTGTCGTGTCCTTTGTTGCAATCACAGCGCTTTGTGCTGACTTCAGACGAGGGGTTTGCCCTAACCTTCGCTGGTGCTCATTCTCATCACTGATTATCTTTGTGACCTCACTAAGAATCTCTACATCTGTTACATTGTTGTTTGATATAAGAGGTCTTAGTCGTTGCCGTAGGTCTGCATACTTCACTCCCAGGCCTTGATAGACTGTGTGCAGAAACACTTCCTGGATTGTCCTTGGGTCATACGAGATGTCTGCATTGGCTTGTTTTGACTGAAAGATAAGTTTCTGTTTGAGTCCAATCATGCGATACAGGAATTGCTGAGGGGACTCCTGCTCAGTTTGTCGGGCGCACGTTAACTCCTGGAACATCTCTGTTGTTGCCTTTTCTCCAAGGTGGGATCGGAGAAAGCCCTGAAGTTCAGAAAGAACCAGTTCGTCTTTGAGCATGAGCATGTCCCTGAACGTGCCAGACTTTACAATTCTCAGTACCCCCCTCACGATCTCTGTTTCAGAAAATCCTTCTTTTAATCCTTCATTGATCTGTCTCATGAGACTGTTATAACTGATTTCAGAGCTGTTGTCTCCAATTTGTCCTCCAAAAACCTTGAATTCTCTCCGAGGCAGGTAGGAAAGGTCTTTGAGAGTGACATGTCTTTCTGGACTTCCTTGTTCCCTTGGCTGCGGTTGTGAGTGGCTCTGCCGACTGGGTGCTGCAGGTGGTTGGAGTGTCACAACTTCACACAGTCTTAGTCTTTCACCCAGTGTCTCATATGCTTTCCTCAGTCCCTCTACAGACTCTGCGTTTGTGTTCACACTAACTTGCATGCCTGGTGGAACAGCAGATGGTGATGGTGGATCTGGTAACATATTGGATGGATGAGGACTTGACTTGGTTGGTGTTGCAGCCTGATCAGCTGAATGCGTGGTGGAGCCGCTCGTTTGTATCATTTCAGTTAGCATATCATCCAACACTAGCAACTGACTCATTCCCTCATCTTCAAGTTTCAGCAGAGTTGGGGACCGTAAATAGGAAGTGACATAGTCCATACAGCTCTCATTTTCATCCTCACTGAACTGTGTGTCCTTGTCTCCAGCTGCAAGGCTCTTTGTTAGCCCGAAAAGATCCTGACTCGAGAGGGCAAACAAGCGTCCTCTGATGCTCCAAATCAGTTCTTTCCGTGCTGTCGACATGGTACTTTAGCTATCTGTAGTTCGAGTGTTGTATTGTTGTACAGTGACTAAGCTGTGTTTTACCTTCTTGACAGCAGTGCAGTTCCACTTTTGGTTGAAGATCCTTTCTTCCTCTTTGGTCTTCCTCCTTGGACACCCACTGACTGACGTGTCTGATGTAGCAGCTTGGCAACCGTTGTCTCGTAGTTCTGGTATCACTGGATCTTCCCTCGATAGCTGAAGAGGAGAGATCCCGGACGAGCCCCCACAGTTTGTTACGGGTCCCGGGGAGGTGACCACAATAACAAAAAGAAATAGTTTTAAAACGTGAAAAGACGTGATCCTCCGCGTCTGCTCTTGGGTCTGTAAAATACAGAAAGAGTCTTCGAAAGACAGAACACAGGACCACTCGTGTCTTTCTCCAGATAGTACTCTTATTTCCTTTTCATTTTCATTTACAGGCAGCATCACATTTTGTGCTTTATATGTCATCTTCTTTTACATACTGTAAATAATGTTCTTTTTCCCTCAGTCACACAGTGCATGAACTACACTACATCTGACATCTCAAATTTACATACTTCACAAATCACAATTTACTTATACAGGACCTTCAATTACTAGACTGACTCCCATTAATTAGGACAAAACTTAGGACTTAACTATGACCTTAGACTAGTTTAGACATTGCACTTAGATTAGCTGACCTGGACTTAACAAATTATTTTACAAACTTGACAATAGGCAAATATACACAGGACACACTCTGACTATTAATTAGCATCAGGAGACTTTTACATTCACACGGAGCAAAATATACTTGTATTAAGTAAAACATTTTATGTGAGCTAACCGTCTTTCCCAAAGCTAAATTTGACTGGCGCGAAACCGCTACCGCGATGCGGCTCGCCTTTGATCTCCGGCGCCAACTGCAGCCTGAACTTGTATAAAACTTATCAAAATGCCACACCAACATCACAGTATTACTCGTCGCGACACACAGAAATAACACGGAGCTTAAGGCTCTTATTTATGGCATTTTTAACCAAATACTGACCTGTAAAATACAGAAAGAGTCTTTGAAAGACAGAACACAGGACCACTCGTGTCTTTCTCCAGATAGTACTAAAGGGGGGCCGGAAGTGCACCCTATTTGTTTACCTGGGGTGGAACGACCGCAGTGCCTAAGGTTCCGCTGCTTACTCTTAAATATTTATACAGGGCTACATATCAAATGTTAATATTATTGATCGTCCACAATCTCAAAATATATTTAGATACTCTTAAAATAAAAATAAAATGACAGTCTCTCTGTATTATTTCCAAATGTGGTGCCCTATTTGGGTGTACCACACGTGCAACCATTCCTAACCCTATCAGGCGAGCCACCAATCCCTTGGCCCGCTGGCATGAAGAATTCCAAGTGTTTATCAGCGCTGCCAGGCTGAACAACGCTAGTGATGAGACTCTAAAGGGGATGCTAATCCACAGTCGCTGCTCCAAGGGGCAGCGTGTGTTTCACTCCTTTGGCCCTGTGAGCATATACGAGGACTGTGTGGCTGTAATGAACAGGTATTTCACTGACACACGTAGCCTAACGGCGCAAAGAATCACTTTCATCTGGCGCCGCCAGCGTAAGGATGAGACAATGCTTCAGTTTGTCACTGAGCTTTGGCTCCTAGTGAGCACATGTGCCTTTGGCCACTTAGAGGAAGAGCTAATATGTGACAAGCTAGCGGAGAGTATTAGGAGCAAGTGGCTGCGGGAGCAGATGATACTGTCAGGGACCGACCTAAAACTAGCCAAGGCTATGAGAATGGCGTCCCAAATGGAAATGGCCGGCCAACTATCGAGGCAGCTAGCGGTGCCTAGCCAACAGGCCCCTCACCTGGTTCCACGAACGCAGGCCATCACCACCGCCACTCGGCGCTCCAACCCCACACCTCCCTGCTACAATCAGAAGAAGTCGGGTAGGAAACGGGATAACACTGGTAAATGCCTGACCTGCAATGACTAGTTCATCCAGACACCAAATTCAATCACCCGCCTGCCAAGCCAGAGGGTTGAAATGCTACCGCTGTAAAAAGCTCAACCACTTTTCCAAAGCCTGCTGTTCAACCTTCGCAAACCCAACGGCCCGCCCCTCAGGCCCAACCACCATCCACACAGTGGCCGCCAAAAGCTGGCGGTTCAAATGGTGCACAGTGCAGCTGGATGGCATCGATGTGCCACTGCTGCTGGATACGGCAGCCTTGAGGTCCCTTCTGAGCATGGCTATGGTCAGGAAACTGTTACCCCGGAAGGCCATCACAGTGAAGGCGAACGACTTATTCGGCTGCAGACACGTCAAGATCGGCATGGTGGGAATGGTTGCCTTTTCCATACGTTGCAGCCCTAAAACAATCCTATCGTTCACCTTCCAAGTAACACGCCGGGGAGCCGACTTGCTGGGCATCGACCTAATCAGCGAGTTGGGTTTCTCCATCACCGACCAAATGGGCTCTACCGTTCTGACAGTCTCCTCAGCCTGGCAGCACCATTGGCCGGCACTCTTTGTGGGACTGGGATGCCTCGCCTCCTTCAATCACTGACCACTCATTGATCCAACGGTGGCACCAAAAATCCAGGCCCTCTACTGACTTCCCCTTACATGGCGGGACGACGTAACGGCAGAGCTGCAGAAGCTCTTGGATGCCGGCATCATTGAACGGGCCAGCGCTTCCCCCTGGATCTCCAACCTGGTCATGGCAAAGAAGAAGTTGGGCGGCCTATGACCATGCATTGACCTCCGAATGGTGAACCAGGCAGTAATTCCTGACAAATATCCCCTGCCCACGATGGAGGAACTGACAGTGGTGTTCAACAGTTCAAAAGTTTTTTCCAAACTGGGCTTCCACCAAGGCTACCTGCAGGTTTCCCTCCATCCCGACAGCCGCAACCTAACAGCTTTCGTCACCCATATGGGAGTGTTCAGGTACACCCACATGCCTTTCAGCCTCAGTTCCGCCCCGAGCTGTTTCCAAAGAAATCATGACTCCCATTTTTGCCGGCCTCCCATTGGTGGTGGTCTACTTCGATGGCATCGTGGTGCCTGGCATGACATCGGTTTCCCACGACACCCGCCTCGATAGGGTAATGGAGGTGCTAGCAAAACAGCCTCACACTCAACAGGGAGAAGTGCATCTTTGGAACAACGGCCATCGAGTTTGTTGAATTCTGCCTGACCACTTAGGAACCGAGCCCCCTGCACTCAAATGTTGAGACGGTACTGCAACTGAACCATCATGCCCCGCACAACTCTCATCCTTTTTGTGCATGGCGAACTTTAATGGGCACTTCATTCCCTGTTATTCAGAGACGATAGATCAACTGCGCGCCCTCCTGAAGCAGGACGCACCCTGGGTGTGGACCCCAGCATGCTCTGCCGCTATCAGACAATTGAAGACACAGCTCACCAGTGCTTGTCCACTTCGACCTACAGAGCCCCACATTTGTGATATGCAACGCTTCCAGCACAGCAGTAGGAGTCATCCTGTCACAACTTCAAGGGGACATTGAGCACCCTGTGGTGTTCGCCTTGAGGTCACTCACTTCAGCCGAGCAGAAGTACTCAGTGGGAGAGAAGGAGGCACTGGCATGTGATTGGGCATGTGAACACTGGCACATGTACCTATATGGATGACGCTTCACACTGCGGACAAATCATAGGACCCTCACGGCGCTGCTGGAAACATCGGGGTCGGGGCACAAACGTCTGCGCATCTACAGGTGGACAGAGATACAACAAGCAGATAACTTTAACACCCAGTTCACGCCGGGCAGAGAAAACGTAGTGGCGGACCTTTTGTCCTGGGCCACACCTACCCCCACTCTGAATGGTGACCGAGACCCCCTGGAGCCGGAGCTGATCCACATGCTGCATGGGCCACTCCAAAACGCTGTCTCCACTCGCCGTGACTCCCGTCACTAGTTGAGAGTTGTTTTCCAGCCTATGTGCTGCATTTTGTTTGTTCATTTGTGTTCTTTAATAAATCATCATGTTATGCTGTAATTCGGCCTGCTTTCTGAGTCCAACACCTGTACCTACCGGAGATGTACATGACAGTCAGTGACCCTTTAAGTGGTATGTTTAATGTTTAAATCTTGTCACCACTGTCTTTCAGTTTATGAAGAAACAGATAAAAGAGGAGAAGAGAGCTCATGAAGAGTCCACGAACTTCCTGAAAAATCAGCACAAGGTTGGTGCAGCAGCATTGTCATCATCACTGTGGTGAGTTTATCTGCAGATTAAGATTGGTGTAACGTCATCAGGATTAAACTCACAAGAGCATCAACCTCAAAGTTCTTAGTTTTATGGAAATCCAGTGACTTTGTGTTGGTGCCACTGCGGGATAGTGAAGCTCATGCTTAAGCTTGAAACCAGCGAGTTCTTCACTTTTGTTTCAGTTTGTCAATTATCTTCTAAATATGTTTGTCTTCACAATTTCTCTCATTAGTAGCTGCTGAAGATTACATCTCATGGGTACAGCAGCATTTACACATCTGGAAATACACAGGGGTCAGACAGACTGAATTACCTTTTTTAAAAAATTTGGATCAGGAAAAGTGTCTCTTCCTCAAGTTTGTTGTGATCATATGGCTTTTTCTACTCAGCCACCACACCAGAGGTTTGTAGCCTGTGGCTTCAGAGATACATGTGGCTCTTTAGCCCTAAATCTCAAACATATTGAGAAGAAAAAGTCCCAAAATGGCAAATTCACCAGAAAAGGCTGCAACATTACCAGCAATTAATTAGTGAATTGTTGCTGGCCAGGAGCTGCTGGAGGAGGTGCAGAGCTGGGAGCAGCACTTGGAGCGGTTACTGCAGGAGAAAAGGATGGAGCTCGAGAGCATGTGCCAGAAAAAGGCCCAGAACTTGGAGAGACTGAATGAGATGAGAAGGAAGGTGAGTGGCTCCCAGTGCTGAGCAGCTGCTAAAGCTGAGGAGTTCAGTCTTAGAATGAATGTTGATGAGCTGCTGCTTTCAGTTTGCACAGATGGAGCTGGTGGTGAAGGACGACAGGGAGGAACAGGAGAGGCTGCGCCAACAGGAGGCTGAGATCAGAGCTGCTACCAAGGTTCAACCAGAGCACATTTCATGCTTCTGCAGTTCTGACATGTTGTTATGCTGTGTACTCATCTCTATTTCTGATGCTGGCCTGTGCAGCTGCAGGCCTGGTGGAGGGGCTGCATGTTCCGCAAAGGCCTCGGTCACTTTAAAAAGGGCGGTGAAGTCAAGAAAGGCAAGAAGGGTGGAAAGAAGAAAACGAAGAAGAAATGACTTGTATGTGTTTGATTATTGTTATTGAATTTAATTTAGATATATAGAAAAAAACTGGTCTCACACATAGACATTGTTACTGCATTAACACTAAATCCACCTCTGTTCTTTAGAATGATAACACTTTACAGTATTTTTGGTATTTTTGTGCAAACTGAAAGTAAATAAACTGTCCATTTAATACCAGTCTAAAGTGTTAAATTAACAACATTAAACTCAACAAATTGTAGATGATAGATTTGCCTCAAAGAGATTTAAGAAGCATAACTTGATAGACATCTAAACAAAGAAAAAAAATGTAACGCACATCTTTAGTTTCAAAAACATAAAACTAATTAACAAAAGACTTAAACCATTTAAAACCAAAATGGAATGAATGTTGTGTTACCACCACAATAAAATGTGGTCTTAAACTGCACCTGTACTCCAGCTGTAGGATAGAAAGTCAGCAGTAGTAGATCATAACTTAGACCATTAACTTAGCTGTTTGTCAACCTTTTTTGAGTCATGGAACCCTTTTTAAGATAAGATAAGATAAGATAAGCCTTTATTAGTCCCACAACGGGGAAATTCCAGGATTGCAACAGCACAGGGATAGCAACACTCAGAGCAACAATCAGAAGGCAGTCCATTGAAATTACATTGAAATCCAGTAGAAATCCCAAAATATAAATGTTACAGAATGAAACATTGTAGCCTATTACTGACATTTTACTCTTGTAATTTGTTTATACTCGGTGTGAAACGCTGCACCATTAAATACAAAGTCAATGGAAAGATATTGTGACGTTGTGAGGGTTCACACAAGAAAGGAGAGATGACTGTGACGAGAACGGGCTTTATTTATACACACTTCCTCAACACAGACAGGAGGGGAGGTCATTCACACAGACCCCGTCTCACTGAGGGTGACACAAACGCATGATCAGTCACTGCTCTGACTCTTCTTATAACACTGCTGTGTCATTATAACGCAGCCATAATGACTGTCATTATAACGTAGTTATGACACAGCAATAACACTTTAGAACACACGAATGATAACACCCTTTGAATCCTCCTTTGCCAAAGCATGCCGGGAAAATCCCCGCCCCCTTAACACAGCCCCGACATTACACTGTCCTCCCCTGGACTGCTTTTGGCATTGGCGTTTGAGTTAGTTTGAAAATGAGACAGGCAGCTACTTCCTGGAGACATGTCTCATCAGACAAGCACTCCCACGAAGAGGGTTCAAGGCTACTAGTACTTATTGCTTACTACTCCTGCGGGGTGAGGACTGGGTGGCCATCACCATGCGTAGAGCCAATCAGGTTAACCAGTGCGTGCCAACATTGCTGGTTTTGGGCCAGCTCCTCTGCATCATCAACAGCAACTCCGAGCTGTCAGAGGTCTCTCTCCACCACATCGAACTATCTGGTGCGTGGCTTGCCCCGAGGTCTTTTCCACTCTGAGGCCCTGGGGTCGAACATGAGGATGGCTTTTGTCGGGTGTTCTGGTGAGAGGCGGAGGAAATGGCCAAACCAGTGGATATGTCGCTGTGTAATAAGGTGGGATGCTGCAGGCTGATGTGTGCGGGCTCGGAGTGCATCATTAGATGTGCACTGGGGCCACCTGATGTTCTCAATGGTTCTGAGGGCCCGACTATCAAACCCATCCACTCTAGAGGCCAGAGTCTTATTCAGTGGCCATGTCTCTGACCCATAGAGTAGGATGGAGAGGACTGACATATTGTATATGGGGAGCTTCATTTTTCGGGAGATTGAACGATGACGCCAGAGAGATTTCCACAGTGCCTGCAGGGCTGATGCAGTAAGGCTACGTCTGCGGTTGATCTCTGGTTTCATGGGCCCGTTGTTGGTCACTGTGGAGCCCAGATATACAAAGGAATTGATAAACTCAACGGCATCATTCCCGAGCTGTAATGGGGGTGGATCCGGTCCGTTGATGACATGCATTAGTTTAGTCTTCGTCCAGCTCACCTGAAGGCCCAGCTTCGCTGCCTCTTCGTGGTACACAACTAGAGCATCTCTCAGCTGGCTGTAGGATGGGCTGAACAGGATGGTATCATCAGCATATTCAAGGTTAACCAGATGGTAGCTGCCAAACTGCATGCCAGGGACCCGCTCGCAGACCTTAATCATCAGATAGTCTATGACACAATGGTCCAATTCTGAAACGGGCAGTCCGGATGTGTGGGTTCAAGACAGACATGCATTTTCTCAGCTAAACACCGGCAAACCTCCGTGATGACTGTATCCACTGTTTGATTGGTACTGGGGGTGGCTGATGCGATTTCTGGGGGAGAAGGTGACATGTTCCAAGCCTGGATAACATGGGGGTCAGCATTAGTAAACCTGAGGGTCCTAAAACTGCTGCCTCCAGTTGTACAGGAATCCCCAACTCAGGCTTGAGGGGAGAAGGAAGAGGGATTAGGTTTATGCTGCTGCCTGCTGCTAGGGAAGAGCCACTGCAGGTACTAATTCATAACAGGACCAATTAAGAAGTGAAATTAGACAATTTGCAGACCCACCCCAGAACATTCTCTCTCAGACCTCCTGGGGTCAGAGGAGCCCTAGTTGATTGATTTGATTGATTGATTGATTTTTTTTTTTTTATTTGAACATCAAGACAAAAAAAATTAAAACAAGAAATCAAAACAAAAAAAAATAAACATAAAAAAATGTCCTTGTTCGAAAGGAGTGGGAAGAAGCCAGCGCTTATATAGTCCCAGCCCTTCTCCATACCCAATAAATTATAATATCATTCTAGTCATTATCCATCCCATAATTACATTCATTATACAATACCATAATATATAATGCATCTTTAAATTATGCAATAGAAATAATACAACAATGATAGTTTATAGTGACAATAATAACAACATCTAATAATAAGTGTAATAATAATAAGTAAATACTTCTGGTATATTTAGTATAATTATAGACAATATTATTATCATAATCACCATATATACCACCATATACCCCCACATGGCTTACAATACCTAGGCGCAATAAGTAACCATATAATAATAATAACCATAATAATAGGTAGCCATATAGCAGTTACAATAACAACAACAACAACAACAACAATAATAATAATAATAATAATAATAATAATAATAATAATAATACCACCTGGCCTATATAATACTTTAAATAATTCCATCCTAAACAACAATCATAATACTATAATACCATTGTAATATTCTAGTAATAATGATATCGATAATAATAGTACTCAGCATATATATTCAACAATAACAACCTTTCTTCACTGAAGACACATTGAAATATTACTGTCCTTTATCTTTATATTGTTCAAAAATTATTTCTTTATATGTTGATTTAAATATGTATGGATATTTGGACATTGCCTGTGTTTCTCCCCCAACCCATTCCACAATTTTACCCCACACACAGACAGACAAAAACTTTTCCTAGTAGATCTTACTAGGTGCATTTTAAATTTTGTGTTCCCCCGTAAATTGTATTCCCCTTCCCTCTGACTAAAAAGATTTTGTATATTGTGTGGCAGAATTTTTTGCTGACTTTAAACATTAACTGTGCTGTATAATAATCAACTAGATCCTGTAATTTCAATAAGTTTGAATGTAAAAACAATAAATTAGTATGTTCAAAATACCCGACTTTGTGTATAACACGGACTGCCCTTTTTTGTAATATTAGCAATGAATTAAGTGTACTTTTATAATTGTTACCCCAGACCTCTATACAATAGGTCAAGTATGGAAGTACTGATGAGCAATACAAGATATGAAGTGATTTGTAATCTAAGACTTGCTTAATTTTATTTATAATTGCAATATTTTTTGCCACTTTGTTTTGTATGTATCTGACGTGTGATTTCCAACTAATTTTATCATCTAGTATTACACCCAAAAATTTGATCTCCTTAACATTTTCAGTAATTACATTATCTATGTGAATATGTATATCTTCTTTATTTTTACAATTACCAAATATCATTACCTTAGTTTTATCTATATATAGTGATAATTTATTACTATCCATCCATTTTTCAAGCTTATTTAATTCATTATTTAGAGTATGGATTAGTTCCTTGGTTGAAAAACAAGGACTCAGGCAACGCTGAAATTGTAAATGGCGTTCACTTACATAGCGCTTTTTATTCATCTCTGGATGATCAAAGTACTTTACAGATCCTGCTATCCACCCATTCACACACACATTCACACACTGATGGTGGCGGAGCTGCCATACAGAGACGTTGGCCTGACCCACCAGGAGCAACTGGAGGTTCAGTGTCTTGCTCAAGGACACTTCGACATGCAGACTGCAGACAGAGCGGGAATTGAACCACACCAGTCAGCCACACTACAAGTCCAGATGAATTAACATGTCTAATCATATTAACATATCAGGAGTTCTGTGGCACACGAGCAATATAACTATACACCAAAAGGTTCTGTTGTCATGGGGTGGAAGTATTTTGTTGTGTTTTGGGGGTTTTATATGGTTTTTAAGTTGGTGTTGCATGTTTATTTATAGTTTGCATGTTTTGTAGTTTTTATATTTAATTAGTGTGTTTTTAAATTGGAAGTGTTATCTACTTCCACCCTGTGCTTCCTCAAATTGCTGATCAGCAACACCTGTGTTGATTGGAGATGTGCGGCACCTGTGACTGCACATGGTGTAAAAGGTGATCTGGCAGACCAGATGAGAGCCCTGCCTGAGGAGAGGCCCCGGCTGGGGGAGGACCTGCTTGGAGGAGACCCTGGCCGGAGGAAAGCCCTGCTAGGATAGCCCAGCCAGATGAGAGCCCTGCTGGACAAGAGGGAGCTGCTGGTGGCAGAAGAAATGGCTGAAGGAGGCCATGACTGAGGAGTAGGAGCAGTAACGGCCACCATGCGCCGGCATTTGGGGGAGGACACTTCTGTGTGGAGCAGTTGGGTGCTGCAGGCGAAAGATGGCAAGAGGCAGAACAAGTAGCCACACTACACCTGTGGCTGACTACTGATTGGAAGGTCAGGGGTTTGATTCCTGCTCTGTCTGCAGTCTGCATGACAAAGTGTCCTTCAGTAAGACACTGAACCCCCAGGTGCTCCTAATGGGTCAGGTCAGTGTCTGTATGGCAGCTCTGCCCCCATCAGTGTGTGAATGTGTGTGTGAATGGGTGGACAGTAGGCTCTGTAAAGCGCTTTGGTCATCTAGAGATGACAAAAAGCGGTATATAAGTGAACACCATTTATCATTTAGCAGCACCCTATGATGTTGACGACGATAGTGATGGAAAATGTGGGCATGGCGAGTGTCTTCCCCGTACAGGTTTCCTGAAGACGATGGTGTCAGAGGGAGAATGGCCTGAAACAGCTTTTAATCCTTCCACAGCTTGTGGACACCATATGGTGTATGGGGCGGTGCCTATCTCTGTTTCACTGACCCTAGGCCACACAGCTACTGTAAGTAGTGAAAGCTACAGTGGGAGGTCAGTCCTCTGGTAGCTCTGTGCATTAACTTTCCCCATTATGCTGAGCACCAAACTAGAAGGCGGAAAGTACCATTTTTTTTATATGGTCTTTTGTATGATCCAGCCGGGATTTGAACCCACGACTTCCCCCGGTTGTGGAGCCGATGCCCTACCAACCAGGCCACTACTCCAGTTCCTCAGCTTTTAAGGACTTTATTTGTTTTTAGTCCACTTTTTGACATAATGCACGGCTCAGGAGACACACACGCAGGCTCAGAGTAGATCCAATAGCTTTATTAGCAACAAGTGTGTATGAATGTGTGTCTGCGAGATGTGAATGTATTGGTGGTGGCGTCTGCGTCGGGCACGGAGGCAGGAGACCGTACAGCCGGACAACCCTATGGGAGAAGCAAAGGGAGAAGGGTGACGGGCAAACACCAACACAGGAGATGTTAAAATAGTGATAAGCTTACTTGGAGTTAGCAGGTGGCTGGCACAGCAAGGACGAGGTCCGGTAGACAGCGACCTGGAGAGCCCGGTGCAGCAGCGAGGGAATGGAGACGGAGAGGAATGGTCCGCCGCCGGGAAATCCACCTGTGCACAGGGGAGCAGACTTGGAGAGGAAAAAGGTAAGGGCTTCTTACCGGGATGTTTGCTGAAGTGGTAGAGGTTACTCACAGCAATCATGACGAGTGAAGTCTGACGGCTTCAGGCCGAAGCCCAGGGCGAGGCGGCTTAAATCCCTCGCCGCTGATGAAGTGCAGGTGTGCGTGCAGCTGGCGCGGCAGATGGGCGGCGAGGCGTGACAGTACTCCCCCCTCTAGCAGCGCCTCCTGGCGATGGCTTCTCCGGGTGCACTCAGTGGAACTCAGTAATGAGGGACAAGTCCAACACAAACGACGAGGGTACCCACTGCCGATGTTCAGGCCCATAACCCTCCCAGTCTACCAAGTACTGCAACCCGCGACCCCGGCGCCGAGAGTCCAGGATGGAGGAGACAGGCCAGACCGGATGGCCATCAATCATCCGCGGCGCGGGTTGCGCAGCAGGAGGAGGGCAAAGGGGGTCGGAGACTGCCAGCTTCACCTTGGATACGTGGAAGGTGGGATGGATGCGGAGGGAGGGGGGAATAGCTACACGCACAGCCACCGGGTTGATAATCCTGGTGATGGGGTATGGGCCCATAAAACGCTGTGCCAGCTTCCTCCTCTCGCCCTTTAAAATGACGTCCTGGGTCGACACATAGACACGCTGACCCACCTGGTACGCCGGGGCAGGTCTTCTGTGCCGGTCCGCCGTGGTTCTGTTGCGCTCCGCCGTGCGTAAAAGCGCATTGCGCGCTGACGCCCAGATGGAGCGGAACTGCCTGAGGTGGGCCCGAACTGAGGGAACCGTTACCTCACTCTCCTGCTCTGGGAAAAGAGGGGGGTCGTAACCCAGGGACGCCTTAAAGGGAGACATCCCTGTAGCAGAAGAGCAGGCGGTGTTGTGGGCGTACTCAACCCAGGCGAGATGGTTACTCCAGGACGTAGGTTTGGACGCAGTGACGCAGCGGAGCGCAGCCTCTAGCTCCTGGTTGGTCCGCTCGCACTGCCCGTTGGTTTGGGGGTGATGGCCGGAGGAGAGGCTCACCTTGGCTCCCAGGGCGTTGCAGAATGACCTCCAAACCTCTGAGGAAAATTGGGGCCCCCGGTCCGAGACCACGTCCACCGGAATCCCGTGCAGCCTGACCACGTGCTGGACTAGGAGATCCGCCGTCTCCAGGGCGGATGGAAGACCTCGTAGCGGGATGAAGTCCGCCGCCTTGGAGAAGCGGTCTACGATGGTCAGGACGGTGTCGAAGGTGTTTGAGACTGGGAGTCCGGTGACGAAATACAGGGCGATATGCGACCAGGGCCTGCCAGGGACGGGCAGAGGCTGGAGCAAACCCGCTGGAGGGGCATTACCTGACTTACTGGTGGCACATACTGGGCAGGCCCGGGCATAGCGGGCAGCGTCCCTCCGCAGGCCCGGCCACCAGAAGGACCGTTGAAGGAGGTCGATCATCCGGGAGGAGCCAGGGTGGCAGGTGAGCTTGGATGTATGCAGCCAGTGGATGACCTCCCCCCGAACCGTGGATGGCACGAACAGCCTCCCCTCCGGTCCGCCGCCAGGGTCAGGTTCCATTTTCTGCGCCTTCCGGATCTTGCTTTCTATGTCCCAGGTGACGGCTCCCACGATGCACGACCTGGGCAGGATGGTGTGGACCGTGTCCTCAGACTCCTCAGGGGCAAACTGCCTAGAGAAGGCATCGGGCAGGCCGTTCTTGGAGCCAGGCCTGAAGGTGATGTTAAAGCGGAACCTGGCAAAGAACAAGGACCAGCGCGCCTGGCGGGCGTTCAGACGCTTGGCAGATCTCAAGTACTCCAAGTTCTTGTGGTCAGTCAGGACCACGAACGGCAGGTCCGCCCCCTCTAGCCAGTGACGCCACTCCTGCAGCGCGAGCTTGATGGCGAGGAGCTCTCTGTCCCCCACGTCGTAATTTCGCTCCGCCGGGGACAAGCGCCGGGAGAAGAAAGCGCAGGGCCGTTTGACTCCATCACCTGGCGACCGCTGGGATAGAACCGCCCCCACTCCTGTGTCCGAAGCGTCCACCTCCACGATGCACTGCAGCGCCGGGTTGACTTGGCTAAGGACCCGGGAGGAGGAGAACTCCGCCTTCAGCGCCTGGAAAGCAGCTGCGGCCTCTTCGGTCCACCGGAACGGGACCTTAGGGGACGTGAGGCGGGTCAGCGGGCCGACGATGGTGCCAAAATTAGGGACGAAGCGGCGGTAGAAATTTGCAAACCCGATGAATTGTTGCACCTGTTTTCTCGATGCAGGTGTAGGCCATTCCACCACCGCCTGGTCGTGGGAGATGATGAACCCGAGGAAGGATGTTGTCTTAGCGTAGAATTCACATTTTTCGGCCTTCACATACAACCGGTTCTCCAGCAGCCTTTGGAGGACCCGCCTCACATGGACCCGGTGCTCGTCCCTGGATTTGGAGAAGATGAGGATGTCATCCAGGTAGACGAACACAAAAAGGCCAATGAAATCCCGGAGGACGTCATTAATTAGGCGCTGAAAGACGGCTGGAGCATTGGTCAACCCGAACGGCATCACCAGGTACTCGAAGTGGCCGTTCGGGGTACAGAAGGCTGTCTTCCACTCATCTCCCTCCCGGATCCGGACGAGGTGGTATGCGCTGCGTAGATCCAGCTTGGTGAACCAAGTCGCCCCCTGGAGGGAGTGGAAGGCGGTGTCCATGAGGGGCAGGGTGTAACGATCCTTCTCTGTGATATCATTTAGGGCGCGATAGTCGATACAAGGACGAAGGGAACCGTCCTTCTTACCCACGAAGAAGAATCCTGCCCCCAATGGTGATGACGAGGGACGGCTTCTTACCGGGATGTTTGCTGAAGTGGTAGAGGTTACTCACAGCAATCGTGACGAGTGAAGTCTGACGGCTTCAGGCCGAAGCCCAGGGCGAGGCGGCTTAAATCCCTCGCCGCTGATGAAGTGCAGGTGTGCGTGCAGCTGGCGCCGCAGATGGGCGGCGAGGCGTGACACTTTCAGTTTTTTAAAGCTTAGTTTTTAGTTAGTATTGTATTCTAATTTTAGCTTATTTTATGTAAATTCCTCGTTTGAACATACATTTTAAGTCTGTCCTTTGATTGCTACCTTTGACTCTTCACCTGGTTTTAAAGAACCTTGCAAGTTACAGTATGTTTTTAATTACCCTCGGCCACGTTACACCATTTTATCTGAAATGTTCAAAGTATTACTGAAACCTAAATCTGATCAAAGTTACTTTCTCAAGAAACTTTTTTAGTGGATATATTTGTACCTCTTGCTCATGTCATTTTTGGTGACTTCTCTACTTGAGTTTGATTATTATTGCACAGTAATGCTACTTTTGCTTGAGTATAAGTTCTGGCTCCTCTTGTCATGTACGCTGCGTTATTGCACAGCGCACAAATGAATGCATACGAGCCCAACCGCTGGTGAACGTGTTTATTGAACAGAAAAACATACATACAAGGTATCCATGTAAACAGTCCAAAATGAGTAATAATGGTGAGATGACTGGCTACAAACTCTGCTGGTTGGAGGAGAGATACCCCACGCGCTCCCAGACGGGACTGGAGCGGAGAAGAAGGGCAGTAATTAATAATGAGAAGAGGAAGACTTATGTGCATGTCGGAGCCCAACTGGGCTCTGAAAACAACAACAACACTAGTCCAAAAGGAGGAAAAACCAACAACGAGGAGCCTGGACATTGAATGAAGACTAATGCCACCACACAGAATGCTCACACTGTCACTCATAAATACCCTGAGTACCAATGAGTGACAAGTGGATGCAGGTGTGTGGCAGCAGCCAGTGGGACTAATGAGAGTGTGTGAGTGTGTGTGTATGTGTGATAGTGTGCCTGTGTGTGTGTGCTGAATGATGCATGTGAATGCATGTATGTGTGTGCGTATGTAAGTGAGAATGAACATATGTGTGTGTGCATGTACACTACCGTTCAAAAGTTTGGGGTCACCCAGACAATTATTTTGTGTTTTCCATGAAAAGTCACACTTATTTACCACCATGAGTTGTAAAATGAATAGAAAATATAGTCAAGACATTGACAAGGTTAGAAATAATGATTTGTATTTGAAATAATAATTTTTTCCAGATACTCAACCTGCTCAAAGGAAGGTCAGTTTTATAGCTTCTCTAACCAGCTAAAATGTTTTCAGCTGTGCTAACATGATTGCACAAGGGTTTTCTAATCATCCATTAGCCTTCTGACGCAATGAGCAAACACATTGTACCATTAGAACACTGGAGTGATAGTTGCTGGAAATGGGCCTCTATACACCTATGTAGATATTACACCAAAAACCAGACATTTGCAGCTAGAATAGTCATTTACCACATTAGCAATGTATATTAGGTATTAGAGTGTATTTCTGATTAGTTTAAAGTTATCTTAATTGAAAAAAACAGTGCTTTTCTTTCAAAAATGAGGAAATTTCTAAGTGACCCCAAACTTTTGAATGGTAGTGTATGTGTATGGAAACAAAAGGTGATGGCAAACAGCTGGTGAATGCCTGGAAGGGAGAGAAGGAGGCGTGGCTGTAGACTGGCCGGGAGCCCAGGCTCAGAGGCTCCAATAACCTGCCAGCTGGGAATAATTAACAACAATCAGGAAACTACAGCCACAGATCATGGAGCGAGGTTGAGACATCAATCCCGTCCATGACACCTCTACCCACTTCTGATTACAATATTACCTTTTTGTCCTCTTTTACATTCATTCTTCCCCCCCCCCCCAGTATTTAACTGAACTGTATTTCACATAACACTGCCACTGAATATTTTTTGTAGTTATTTTGTAGTAGTTTTTTGTAGTTATTTTTTGTATTTTTTTGTAATTATTTTGTAGGATGTTCTTAGTCTGGAACTACAGTATGTTTTTTACTTTCTGTTGTCAACAGAACCAGAATTTTGCCTGAACTATAAATCTCTTTACCCATGGACAAAATTAAAGAAGTGAAATACATAAACTTTTAACATTTTAAATGATGTATAAATCATACTGGATTTCTTAACCAACAGGACACAGAGAGTAAGGGTCAATAGTACATTGTCTGACCAAAAGTGCTCTTTTACTGGCTCTCCTCAGGGGTGTGTGTTGTCACCACTACTCTTCATCCTGTACACAAACATGTGTCGGAGCAGACATGACAACAGACACATTATAAAGTATGCTGATGATTCAGTTATTGTCAGTCTTCTCCAGGATGGTGAGAGTGGCCACGGCCCAGTAGTTGATGATTTTGTTCACTGGTGTGAGGATTCCTACCTACAGCTGAATACGACAAAAACTAAAGATATGATTATTGACTTTAGGAGGAAAACTCCCAGTCACAAAGTCACCGTACTAAAAGGCCAGACCACTGAATGTGTACAATCCTACAAATATCTTGGGACGATTATTGATAGTAATCTAAACTTTGAAGAGAACTGTGAAAGGGTGTGCAAAAAGGGTCAGCAACATTTGCATTGTTTAAGGAAACTTGCACGCTTCCAAATTGACCGAACCATAATGACAATGTTTTATCGGGCTTTTATTGAATCTCTTTTATCCTTTTCTTTAGTGTCATGGTTTGGTCAGATAAAACTGAAACAGAGGGAATCCTTGGATCAGGTAGTTAGATGGTCCAGTCGTTTGCTTGGTGAGTCACAGCTGAGCCTGACATCCCTGTACACCAGACAAGTACAGAGGATTGCTACCTCCATTTTAAATGATGACTCCCACCCTTTGCACTGCAACTTTCAGCTTCTTCCCTCCAGACGGAGGTTTGCTGTCCCAAAAAGTAAAACCCAGTGCTACAAAAACAGCTTTGTTCCTGCTGCTGTCAAAGAGTTGAACAAGTTGTAACAATATATTGCACATAATTTAGTTATGTGGCCGACACATTGTGGGCTCACGCTGCCACAGAGACAGAACTGAATGTGTATTGTGGAGTGTCACGTCTGCAAGGACTGAGGACTCAAATCTACAGGAGGTAACAAGGAAGTGTGAGATTTGTCTCTTTGTCCCACAGAAGACGCCCCGGAGGGTATTCCGGTTCATCAAGAAATGAGAGACAATGGTGAAGCTTCAAAGGGATGCTTTGTAACTGTATGTTGACTGAAGACACCATGTGACTTGAATTCTGATGCTGGAAATGTATAAAAGGGGGTTGAAGTATGATTCTTTCTCTTTCCTGCTTTGAGAATGCTAGGAGCTTGTGTTCTGTCAAATAAAGCTGGTTTATGACTGAAACTCAGCCTCGTTATTTGAGCATGCTCCTACAGTTACCTATTTATTAACTCCATTTTATATTTACTGATTTTTGTAGGATTTTTATTTGGGTTCTAAATCTTTTATTGGGTTTTAGACCTTTGAGTTTTTAACCTCTTTGACCAGTCTTTAACTTTTTAATATGACCCTCTCTCTTATCTCTTTTTTTCTCTCATCTCTTTGTCTTTATATCCTGATTGATGGAGCCTTGAGTATTTTTATCATGTTTATAGTCAGCTTCATGTGCGCCTGTGTTTGTGTTTATGTTAAATGTAATTGTGGTTTGTAAATATGGATGTCACCAGACTGCAAAACAAATCTACCTACGGGTACAAATAAAGTAACCTGAACCTGAACCTGATACCCTTTTTTAGCTTAAGTATTTTTAGTTATAGCATTGGCCAACAGCTAAGCAAATAAGAACAGAAGAATCCATAGAGCAGTCTCCCAAGACCAAGACTACAATAGGTCGAGACTCGAGATCAAGTAGTCTTGGTCTCAACCCCTTAAAGTATTTCTACCCTCTGGTCTCGGTCATGTCTTGGTCTTGGTGTTGTCTTGATCACAACACTATTACTTTCAGTGTTTAAGATCTTTTCATGGGAATAAACCTCACAAAACATATTCAAATCTCACATTTATACTGTTAAAATATTAAAACTCATTTCACAAACAATTATGCACTGCCTTTATTTTGTTAATGAAATAAAGACGGTGTATAATCGTTTGTGCACAAGGGAAAAAAAAAACAGATTGCACTTCTTGGTTTTTGTGATATCTCGAACCAACAAGCCTCATCTTCATTTCTCTTAGCAAGACAAACACCCTGACTGCATCCTTATTTGTTCAAAAATCAGATGTGGAGCTCATTAATACTGTATTAATACTGTATTAATAAGTAGAACAAATTCTGTCAGTGACACTGTTCTTGACTCAGTGAATAACTGAGGAAAAAGATAAAGGCTTCTATTTAGGTGTAGTGGGTAAAGAGTGCGAGACACATAGCACAGTGCTGAACAAAAACCTCTGTACCGATTCCATCAGTATTTCTCTATCATCTTGTTGCGATATCACTCATCCCAAACACATTGATTCTTCTTCTTCTTGTTCCCTTTTGGGGTCACCACAGTGGATCATCTGCCTCCATCTCACCCTATCCCTTGCATCTTCCTCTGTAACGCCAACCCTTTCCATGTCCTCCTTCATTTCATCCATGAATCTTCTCTGTGGTCTTCCTCTTTTCCTCCTGCCTGGCAGCTACATCCTTTGCCCAGTATATTCACTATCCCTCCTCTGCATACAACCTGAGCTGTCCCTCTGATATACTCATTTCTAATCCCATCCCTCCAAGTCACTCCCAATGAGAATCTCAGCATCTTCAATTCTTCCACCTCCTGTCTTTTCGTCAGTACCACTGTTTCCAAACCATACATCATAGCAGGTCTCACTACCATCTTGTAAATCTTCCCTTTCACTCTAGCTGCCATCCTTCTGTCGCAAATCACCCCTGACACTCGTCTCCACCCACTCCATGCACTCTCTTCTTCACCTCTCTTGTGCATGTCCCATTGCTTTGGTTGGTTGACCCCAGGTATTTAAACTCATCTACCTTACCTCTACTCTTTGCATCTTCATGCTATGTGTCCACCTAGGCGTTTGTTTTATGCTTCCCATTCATTGTGTATGTAGCACACCCTACATGCACTCTGGTAGCATGGCGTCAAGAATCTGGAGCCATAGCTCGGAGGTGCCTGCTCCTCCTCTCCCTCAGATCCGTGCAAATGAGAAGCAGGTATGTGGGGCCCATCGCTTCCCGGAGCTCATACTGAACTTTTAAAATAATGGTTGTTAGTAAAAGAATAAACACGTATTTCTTGCCTCGACTGTTTTCAGAAAAATGTTTTGCTTTTTACTTTTGAAAATACATGCAAAAAGTTTCCTATCTGGAAGTGTTAGCAACCAGTCTACAATGGCCTGCCCACCAGCAGTCATGGTGACCAATCAATCACATGCAAGTCCTGCAGGTCTGGGAGAAGGAGGGAGAAGTATGCCTTGGAGACTTTCTGGAAGAAATCCTGTCCTCCCGGAAGTCCCGTCCCGTAGCTCCATCAGCCAATAGATTCAAAGAGAACCTCAGCCAATGATGTGGGGTCTTGACCCCAGCAGGTCGAAGGCAGTGTTGCCAAGTGTTCCATTTATTACAGTTTTAAAAAAAATGCTGACTGTGTTTACAGTCAATTCACTGGAAACAAAAATAAATCTATATATTTATACTGTTATCAAGCAGCCTCTCTTTTACACACTGTGGTGGGCCGCCTGTTGGCCTTTTAGGGCCGTTTGTTTCCATAGAGGTGGCTGCTTGTTTGTCTCGTGAGAACTGGCAACACGGGTCGAAGGTGAGCAGAGCATTTCAGGACGAGCAGCGCTAGCACGCGTACCAACGAGATGGACGAGAAGTTAATAATGGCTGTTTCTGGATTTCCAGTCCTGTACAATGCGTCTTCACCATTATACAGGAACAATACCACCAGAAATGTAGCATGGGGGGCCGTTGCTAAAATAGTTGGTGCTCCAGGTAGGCTGAAAACTTTTTTTTTTCCATCTGTGCCCATATCTTTATTCTCTTGACAAAAACAACATTCTGTACTTTTTTTTTTATATATACTGTCTCTGCATCCAAATGCAGAACAGATACACACTCTTTTCATTTATTACACTGTACTTGTGCCTGGATGAGGAATAAAGCTTAATTCATGTGAAATTCTACACGTTTCACAGAGCAAGTCTGTCGCGCACGGTGGACAAACCTCCGGGACCAGTTCAAAAAGGCAAAAAACAGGGAGCAGGACAGACAGCGAGGCGGCTCCGGGGCTCCTTCACCCAAACCCTGGAAGTACTCGGGCATGATGGCGTTTCTGGACCCCTTCGTGGCAAGTGGGGCCACCGCCACAGCCCCGTGTAGCGGAGCAGGAAAGTCATCCAGCGAGCCACGACGAGACGCGGACCCCCCGAAGCCCCTCTGCTCCGTGGTTTGTCGGCCGGCGCGCCTCGACCTCGCTGACCCTCCTCCCATCCGCCATGATGCTGTGCAGGAGGACTGGGAAACTGCGATGTCGTGTTTGTTTGAGAAAGTACTCGTTGCTTTGTTAGACGGGGGGGGTTGCAGGCCCCCAGATGCAGATGAACATTTCGTTCAGAGCCTTCTGCCCTTGCTGAGGAAGCTCCCCAACGCAAAGAAGGAGGAGGTGAAGTTTCAGATGTACAAACTTCTCTTTCAAGCTGGAAAACAGTGACGGTTCCATTGGTGAAGCGTGGGGTTTGTTTTGGGGGGGCGGGGGGGGGGGGTAAAATTGTAACATGTATATATGCTTGTGTGATCTGTTTGAAAATAATAAATCCGTTTGTTGGTACACCGCAGTTGCATTTATTCGCATAAGGCACAAGTTTTATCACAATGTTCTCATAACACATTACATCCCTTGTCTTTTTTTGCAGGCAGGCTTTGTGAGCTCTGAGAAATGAGTCTTTGTGAACTGGAATGAAAGTCTTGCGAGAGCCAACACACTGTTTGATTTCTTGTTAACATTTTTATTACTGTCATTAATATTAGGAAAGATGCTCTTTAACTTGTTAAGCCCCAAGGCCTACTTTTGTAGCTCCTACTTGAAAACAGCATGCCCAAAAATTGAGTATATCTCAGCAGCCGCAAGGCTTAGTTGTATAATCTTGATCTCATAATAAAGGTAGCACTTGTGAGATTATTTCAGAGGTGTAAGGAGCATTGAACATGCTACTGGGTCAGAGGAAATGCAGATGGCACACTGCAGAAAATGAAAAATTTCATTCAAACCCCCCCCCCTCCCAAAAAAAAAGACATTCTTACACCAACTATCTTTTCAGAATGATGCTGTAGCAGCGCAGAGCTCCCAGCAAATCAAAATTGAACATGTAACCATTACCTACACCAAAACTCATGCAGAAATAATGAAAAATAGTTTTTTTGAGAGGCATTAGTGAAGAAATATTTAGATGGACTGTGCCATTTTAGATTTCTAAGGTACCAAACAATAATTACATTAAACTTATACAGTATATCACGACTGATATTCATTACATCAAAGTCCAGTTGTTTGGTTTGGGTTTGAAAACGCTAGAACCGTATGTGCCAAGCTTTTCTTATGTTGCATCAAGTTTTTTATGAGCAGTGTGAGGCTCAACATGTTCAAAAGATGCATTGGCTGTTTTATTCGTGGATTATTATTTTTGGACTTATTATTGATAAAATACCTTAATTATTTGGTTTATACAGTTTTGCAGTACATGTGTAACATTCAGTAAATGCATGACCTGTTTGAAAATAATAACTCTTTGTTTGCACACCACAGTTGCATTTATTTGAATAAGGCACAAGTTTTATAACAATGTAGTCACTACAACACACAAAAACTCAAAACCACAGTGCTATGCGAGTATTCAGAAATAACTGAATATACAGATGTGTTGGCTCTTAACGCAGCCATTTGGTTTATACATTTGTTTAAATACTGTCTCACCAGTTCACAGAGCATTCCTCACTAAAATGTGAAGCAAATGTTTGATGTGGAGGGCTTCTCTGCCGGGGTAGGATGTGTTATGTCTGCAAATGCTCTCAATGATGAGGCCAGGTGCACAACTGAACTTAGCTTTATTGATGCTGCGATAACCGCAATACAGCCAACAGGCAGGGACGTTGGCAAAGAGGCCAGACTTCCCTGCCCGCTGATATTTATAGGAGCGGTGTAGTGGTGGAAACGGAAGTGGGGGCCACTACACCACACTTCACAAATAAGAGCATCTTTGAACATACAATATCTCCCCCCCCCCCATAGAACAGTCCAAAACACACATACAACTGAGGATTAACATATGGAGGCGTGCATTATACCACTCCGTCCCTTCCTTGAGCTCCTGGGTAAGCACTGGTTCCATGGCCGTATTGGTTGGAAGCCTGTCAAACTTATATTATGGCACTGGACCTCGGGAAGCTCAATAAGGTGAGGGCGTGGGCGCTTCTCGTCCACAACCTGGGTATTGAAGGCCGGAGGTTCCTACGGACGCTCAGCACAGCAGACTCATATGAGGATGTTGTGGAGTTGCTAACTAAATGTTTCTCCACCCCAGACAGCGTGACTGTTCGGAGAATTCGCTTTCAATTCAATTCAATTCAATTCAACTTTATTTATATAGCGCCATTTCACAACAACAGTCATCTCATAGCACTATCAACTGTAGGGGGGAACCCCCACAGTTGCAGAAAGACCCCAGCAATCAGGCGATCCCCTGTGAGCAAGCACTTGGTGACGGTGGAGAGGAAAAACTCCCTTTTAACAGGAAGAAACCTCCAGCAGAACCAGGCTCAGGGAGGGGCAGTCATCTGCTGCGACTGGCTGGGGGGTGAGGGGATAGAGAAGAAGAAAAGAACAGACATGTAGAGAGCAAACAGCACGATGGGGACTCAATCTATGGGAGAGAACAAACAGATGTTAATGACCAGCAAAAAAAAAATATTTCATAGAGAGTGAGGAAAGGAGTGAGGCCCAGTGCATTATTGGAGGTCCCCCGGCTGACTAAATCTATTAGCAGCATAACTAAGGGAGGGTTCAGAAACACATGATCCCTCCCTAATTGTAGGCTATATCAAAAAGGTAGGTTTTAGCCCTATTCTTAAAAACAGAGATCGAGTCTGACTCCCGAATCCAGATTGGCAGCTGATTCCACAGGAGAGGAGCTTGATAACTGAAGGCTCTGCCTCCCATTGTACTTTTGGAGATTCTAGGTATTACAAGTAATCCTGCATTTTGGGAGCGTAGTGCTCTGTTAGGATAATACGGTAGTATCAGATCTTTTAAATAAAAAGGAGCCTGATTGTTTAGAGCTTTGTAAGTAAGAAGAAGGATTTTAAACTTAATTCTAAACTCTATGGGAAGCCAATGAAGGGAGGCCAGAACCGGAGAGATATGATCTCTCTTTCTAGTACCTGTTAAAACTCTTGCTGCAGCATTTTGGATCAGCTGAAGACTTTTTAAAGATGTTTTAGGACAGCCTGATAATAAAGAATTACAATAATCTAATCTCGAGCTAACAAAAGCGTGGATCAGTTTCTCAGCATCACTCTGAGACAAGATGCTCCTAATCTTGGCAATATTACGCAAATGATAGAAGGCAGTCTTAGAAACAAATTTAATATGTGAATTGAAGGACAAATCCTGATCAAAAATAACTCCAAGGTTCCTCACAGAGCTATTAAGAGAAAGAGTAACCACATCCAAACTGAAAGTTTGATTTGGAAAGGAATTTCTAAGGTTTTTTGGACCAACAAGAATGACTTCAGTCTTATCTGAATTTAATAGCAGGAAATTACAAGTCATCCAAGCTTTGATTTCCTTAAGACAGGCTTCTAGGAGACCAGCGAGGCCCACCTGGTGGTCTCTTCTTCGCTAAGGGGGTCACCATCATGCCCAAAGACTTCCAGCTGGCCCGCCGCATCCGCGGAGAGAGAACTTAGACTTTCTTCTGCATATTCACCAACCAACCATAATGCTCTGCACTGTGTGTCTATATATATACATTTATAGTAATATGGACATATGTTTACTAGATGTTGTTTTTTCTTGCCTTCTGATTGTTGCTCTGAGTGTTGCTATCCCTGTGCTGTTGCAATCCTGGAATTTCCCCATTGTGGGACTAATAAAGGCTTATCTTATCTTATCTTATCTTATCTTATCTTCTAACTTGGCTAATTGATTACTATCATCTGGCTTCATTGACAGGTGTAATTGTGTGTCATCTGCATAACAATGAAAATGTATACAGTGCTTTCTAATAATGAGATGCCAGCGTGCAGGTGACCCTACCCGCCATTATGTCATTGACTTGAAGCAGCTAGCTAGCAAGTGTCATTTTAGACCGCTTGAAGATGAGATGGTATGTGACCAACTAGCAGAGCTCACGTGCAACGCTGAGCTGCGTGTTAGGCTATTAGTGGCGCCTAATGACTTGACGTTAGCTGAAACAGTTGAGCTAGCTCTCCGGTTGGAAGCCATTGATAAGCTAGCTGTGGAGCTAAATTGGTGCCAGCCACAGAAGCTGCCGGAGCCACCCGCCTCAGCTAATGATGCGGACCTTCATAGTGAAGATAATTTGGACAAAGATTATTGGGAAATCAATGCTGCCAGCCAAAAGTCTGCCCCGGGAAACTCCGGCTGCAGGGGTTGTGGGTCCGCGGTGCACCGCCATAAAGCAAAGAAATGCCCGGCAAGAGGAAAACGTTGTAGTAGATATGGACGCTTGAATCACTATGCCAGGGTGTGTTGTTTGTCTTACCTGGGGAACCCAAGGGAGAAATCACCCTGCCCACCCCCGATGGACACTGGGAGCGAATGGTACAAAGAGTTAATGGACACCCTCGCTTTTAAGTCGACCAGTTCTCGCCCAGTGTTGGTACCCCTGCCGATGAGTGACACCATGCTAGCCCCAGATGCCTCCGGTACTTCGCCACAGTTGGGTGGGGGATCTGCAGCTACAACGGTGACCACTATATTTATACAAGAGGACCTGGCCAGACTGACGAGCAAGGAGTTGCTGCATGCTCAGCAGCAGCACATCGGGCCGAGTAAAATTCCACTTTGAGTTATGGACTAGGTTCGGGTTTGGGGTGATGAATGGCCACGGCAAGATGGGCCAGACAACAGCCAGCAAAACATCAAGCACTTCTGCGGATAGTGGCGAAGTTGGGAGTGGCGTGTTTCCAGTTGTCCGACGGCTTGATGAGGCATGCCAACCAGCTGTGGTGTGTCCAGGAGGACGCTCCAGGTGGCGAGGCTGGATGGGAGTCGGTGATGGCGGTGTGGAATCCAGGCTCCGTTGTACAGAAGATCAGCTATCACTCCGGGACCTCCTGCCTCCAGGGGCACGCCTGCTGAGGGGCTGCCCTGGGCCCCCATGCCAGTTCCATTTTTATCACCCAAGCAACTGTGCGGTAGCACTTTGTTTATAGTTTTTATGTTCATCCATCCATCCATCCATCTTCTACCGCTTTTCCGGAGGTCCGGGTTGCGGAGGCAGCAGTTCAAGCAGAGAAGCCCAGACTTCCCTCTCCCCAGCCACCTGCTCCAGCTCTTCAGAGGGGATACCAAGGCGTTCCCAGACCAGCTGGGAGACATAGTCTCTCCACCGAGTCCTGGGTCTGCCCCGGTGGGACGTGCCTGAAACACCTCAAGTGGGAGGCGTCCAGGAGGCATCCTAATCAGATGCCCATACCACCTCAACTGACTCCTTTCAATGTGGAGGAGCAGCGGTTCTACTCTGAGCCTCTCCTGGATGACTGAGCACCTCACCCTATCTCTGAGGGTGAGTCCAGCAATCCTACGGAGAAAGCTCATTTCAGCCGCTTGTATCCGCGATCTCGTTCTTTCGGTCATTACCCAAAGCTCGTGACCATAGGTGAGAGTAGGAACGTAGATTGACTGGTAAATCCACAGCTTTGCCTTAGAACTAAGCTCCCTCTTCACCACAACAGACCGGTACAATGTCCGCATCACTGCAGATGCTGCTCCAATCTGTCTGTCGATCTCTCGCTCCATTTTCCCCTCACTCGTTAACAAGACCCCAAGATACTTAAACTCCTCCACTTGGGGCAGGAGCCTGTCCCCAACCCGGAGAGGACAATCCACCTTTTTCCGGCTGAGGACCATTGACTCGGACTTGGAGGTGCTGATTCTCATCCCAGCCGCTTCACACTCAGCGGCAAACCGTCCCAGCAAAAGCTGTAGGTCATTGCTGGATGAAGCCAACAGGACAACATCATCTGCAAACAACAGAGATGAGATCCTGTGGTCACCAAGCATGACACCCTCCATTCCCTGGCTGCGCCTAGAAATCCTGTCCATAAAATTTATGAACAGGATCGGTGACAAAGGGCAGCCCTGGCGGAGTCCAACTCTCACTGGGAATGACTCCGACCGAGTGTTGGCAATACGAACCAAACTCTCACAACGGTCGTACAGAGACCGAATAGCTCGTAACAACAAGCCCGATACCCCATACTCCCGAAGCACCCCCCACAAAAATCCACGAGGGACGCGGTCAAATGCCTTCTCCAAGTCCACAAAACACATGTAAACTGGTTGGGCAAACTCCCACGAACCCTCAAGAATCCTCCCCTCCTCATGGATCGTCACCTTATCGTGGTGGGGGGGTTTGCGTGCCCCAGTGATCCCAGGAGCTATGTTGTCCGGGGGCAATTTGCCTCTGATAGGGTCTCCCAAGACAAACTGGTCCTGGGTGAAGGGCCAGACTAAGAACGATCCAACAGACTCTCATGATAAATTGTATATCAAGGATTCAGTGTACCCCGCCCGGTATGGGGTTACCGGGGCCCCACCCTGGAGCCAGGCCTGGGGGAGGGGCTCGAAGGCTAGCGTCTGGTGGCCGGGTTTCCACCCATGGGACCCGGCCAGGCTCAGCCCGAAGGAGTTACATGGGTCCGCCCTCCAGTGGGTTCACCACCTGCAGGAGGGATCATGGGGGTCCGGTGCTATGTGGATTAGGTGGTGGTCAAAGGCGGAGACCTTGGCGGACTGATCCCAAGTTTTTATGTTGTTGTATTTTATTATGTGTAGTTTAGGAGCATGGCAGATATATTTAGTTTGAAGTAAAGGCTTTTAGTTTAACTTGGTGTCAGAATAATCCACCATGCTGTGCGAGCTGTGTGGCAGTCCACCCACCAGTCCTATTTTAGGTTGTTTTGTGTGAGTGTGTTTTTAAGTACATTAGTGTATGTTATTTTTGAGTGTGATTTGAGTTCTAAATTGGGGTGGGTTTGATTGTGTGTGTGTTTTTGGACTTTTTAAGGGGAGGAGGAGATGTGGTATATGGAAAAGGGGCACTTTATTGTGAAGTGCAGTGTGGTGACATGGACTTCCTGTCACATCACCGCACTGCCCTATATAGCGAAGCGAGCCTCCATGTTACGCTTTCTTATGCCGGATGATCCCGCTGGTGTCTGCCGTGTATTACTTTGTATATAGTTCATCAGTTAAGCTGTGTTCGCCAACTTCATCTTGCCTTATTCATCACCCAGGTATTTCCATACATAACAACACATAACAACAGTAAAATATGGTGGTGGTAGTGTGATGGTCTGGGTCTGTTTTACTGCTTCAGGACCTGGAAGGCTTGCTGTGGTAAATGGAACCATGAATTCTGCTGTTTACAAAAAAAATCCTGAAAGAGAATGTCCGACCATCTGTTTGTGACCTCAAGCTGAAGCGCACTTGGGTTCTGCAGCAGGACAATGATCCAAAACACACCAGCAAGTCCACCCCAATGGCTTAAGAAAAACAAAATGAAGACTTTGGAGTGGCCTAGTCAAAGTCCTGACCTGAATCTGATTGAGATGCTGTGGCATGACCTTAAAAAGGTGGTTGATGCTCAAAAAACCTCCAATCAGAAGAAATCAGGAAGGGGACGAACACTTTTTCACACCACTGTAGGTCAGCATGATGACGCCACCGGCCGGCTATGCCATCACGCCATTCCTGTTATGAAATCCCTTCATAACAAAGGGGTTTAAATCTAGAGCTGTAAATCAGGTATGGGTCTGTTAGTATATTACCAATTTTCTCCAAAGCTTTAGAAAAAAAAATGTTGCTACACAATTATTGGAGTATATGGAGTCTAATAATTACTTACATCCTCTCTATGGCTTCTGACCAAATAATTCAGCTGAGAGTGTTAACTCCTACTTGACTGAACAAATTAAAAACAAAAAAGTCAATAGAGCAAGGTCAGGTTGTGGAAGCCATTTTACTGGACATAAAAAAAAAAAAAAAACTTTTGATGCAGTGAATCATTACGTTTTAGCTACAAAAAAAAATTAAATCAGTTTTTCTAATCTGGCCATGCAATGTTTTCGTCTTATCTGATCTTCTTTCCTAGCCTCTTAAAATTCTTTTTCCACCCACAGAACGTTTCACACTGGCTCGAAATAGGCAGGAATGCTAAGGGGTTAAGTTAAGTTAATCCCTTCCACAGCATGTGGGACACCATTGTGGTGTATGGGACGGCGCCTATCTCTGTTTCACTGACCCTAGGCCACACAGCTACTGTAAGTACTGAAAGCTACAGTGGGGGGGGGGGGAGCAGTCCTCTGGTAGCGCTGTGCGTTAACTTTCCTTTCTCCATTCTATTATGCTGAGCACCAAGCTAGTGGAGAGGTGCTTCCAGATTGGTGGCCTAGTTGGTAGAGCATCTGGTTGTGGGTTCAAATCCCAGCCGAGTCATACCAAAGATCATATAAAAATGGTACTTTCCGCTAAGGGGTTAAGTATACATATGAAAGTTACTTTAATCATGCAGTAATTGATAAAGTAACTCAGTTACTTTTGAAAAGAAGTAAGTAGTAACTGTAATTAGTTACTATTTTTTTATAACTCTCCCAACACTGCTCATGGCTCATGAAGTTTAACTGTTATCAGACACTGCAGGTAAGAAAAAGTCAGTCAGCACATACGCCACGTCCTTTTTTGGACACGTTTGTTCTTTATGAAGGACAGATTAAAAAAATTACAGCTTTAATATTAAAAACACTGGGGGAAAGTGCAGCTAATCTAAATGTATAAATATTCTGAGTAACATGCACTTCCACTGGTCACATTTAAGTCAAAGTCTGCAACTGTTAATTACGTATAAGACAGGATGAGTAACTCTTTGACTAGTGACTAACCCTTAACATGAAGTTCAACAGTGTGCAATGATTAAAACAGCATCCATCTGGTCGTACAACAAAGGGAAGGGGGGGGGTCCTCCCCACAACAGCACTCACACTGATGGTGCCAACATAAAAAATGTAACAAAAAACATCTCAGTCAAGAAAGTTTACCACAATAACTGACCATTTAACTTGTTTTCACAATTTGCTTCAAGAGAACATGCTCACGTTTAGACATTAAATATTTCCCATCAGCCTTTGTGGTTGCATTCCCTCAGAATGTTACAATATTTCTCTCCTTTTCTTTATTTACAGCAGCCATTTTTACTTTTTTACATATTGTGCTTAACCTCCTCATAGGTTCCCATGAGAAGTTGCTGTTCTGCTGGTGAGAAATATGCTGCTTGTGTTTGTCTACTGTCTTATCTGCAGTAGGATCAGTGATTCTGTGATCGATCACGTGGTCTAGTTAAGTTTGACATGAACGTGCATTTATCCCAACTATCTACACCTGGCTTGACATAGATGCACCTTCTCATCCTGGCTTGACAATGGTGCAACTGAATAAGCCAGGATAAGCAGGTCCAACGATGTCAAGCCACAATTTTTCACTTATCCTGGCTTTCTTAATTCTGCTTTTATGCAATACCCCTCTGGTGTGGTTTTACCACCATAGGGTGAAATTCTGGTTGCAGTTCTATTGGCTATCTTACTTGAATTCAGGTTCAGGTTACTTTATTTGTACCCGTAGGTAGATTTGTTTGTGATTTGAATTGTGATCTTTACTGTCCTACAGACTACCACCAATGAGTGAGTTTCAATTCAATGGGCTTGACTGCCTCGTAAAGGATTTTTTCAACTCTAAAAACATTGTTGTGGACAATAAGACTATTTCAGGTTGCCACACGTTACCTAGAAAAGACAGTAAAGGAAAACCAGCAATCATCATCCGATTTGTCAACAGAAAAGCAAAAACTGATCTTCTGCAACAAGCAAGAAAACAGAGGAATGGCTGTCTATGTAAACGAACATTTAACAAAAAAGAACTCAGAAATAGCTAGATAAGCCAGGGCTCTCAGAAAACAGGGAACAATGCAATCAACATGGACAAAGAACTGTAAGGTGTGGATAAAACGGCTTGGCACTCCAGAAGAAGCTAAAGTAATAATGATTTGAGTGTGGAGAGTGCAATAAGAAACCAGACTTGCACGGCAGACAAACTTTATTCACTCTCTCACTTCATTCATACACAGAAATAGCAATCACTTCATACACCAGGTGTAATGTTCTCCTGGAACATGTAATGACGAGGCGCACACACCGGGTGTCAGTTAGGACTTTTTACTTGTCACTTCAACAGCAACTCACAACTAACCACACAGTGGCACATGTACATCTCCTTTTATAGTCAGGTCATGGCCGGGGTCATACTGCCCTCTAGTGGTGACTCCATATGAACTTCACATATCAATACATCTCCCTTTTTTTTTCTAGTAAAGGTCATGTCCAACTATAAACTTTTTCTCAAATTTCTATATACAAAATAAACTCCATTTCTATTTACATTTCTTTCACCTTGTACACTGAATCACAAGTTCAATTTTTTTTTTCTCTGTTTACAATTCAACATCAACACATTTTTTCCTCTGTTTACAATTCAACATCAACACATTTTTTATTTTTTTTTTTTCATTTCAGTACTCCTTACATTTCCTCAATCAATCTTTTCGGTTTCACAATTTGCCTTTGTGACCATCTCCTTTGTGTCACCTCAGTCTGTTCGTTAGTGTCTGTCTCTAAGTTTTGGTTCTCAGCCATTTCTGGTTGTTCGGTTTGGCTGGAAATTGGCATGTCGCTTATTTCACTGTCTGTGACTCTCATTTTTGTCTGAGGCACTTTCAGTAAGTGACGTCGGTTTCGCCTCATTGTTTTCCCATGCTCTGTGATGACTTCATATGATCTGGGAGTCGTTTCTTTAACCACTTTTGCCAGCGGTCCCCATTCTCCATCACATCTCACTCGCACTATGTCCTCATGTGCAAGTGGTCTCAGAGGTCGTGCTGTTCTGTTGTACAGTTCAGTTTGCCTCTCATCACGCCTCACATCTCTCTTTTCCATCACCTGAGATGCTGATGGAAGTCGCGTTCTGAGTTTTCTGTTCATGAGCATTTCTGCTGGGGACAGTCCATTCTCCAGTGGTGATGCTCGGTAATTCAGGATCGCCAGATGTGGGTCTTCTGCATTGTCTGCAGCCTTTTTCAGTATGCGCTTCACAATTTGCACCCCTTTCTCTGCTAACCCATTCGACTGTGGGTACAGAGGGCTTGAGGTCACGTGCTTGAACCCATATGTGTCTGCAAAGTCTTTGAAGCACTGACTCGTGAATTGTGGTCCGTTATCACTTACAACAGTCATTGGAATTCCATGGCGTGCGAACATTGTCTTTGTATGTGCAATCACCTTTTCTGCTGTTGTGTCACTCAACCCTGCAAACTCTGGGTAGGTGGAATGATAGTCCATGACTAACAGATAGTCCTTGCCCTTAAGCTGAAATACTGTAGATCCATGCCCACTTTTCTCCATGGCCCTTGAGGCTTCTCATGGGGCCTCATAGGCTCCTTTGGCTGTTGATACCTGTGGCGCTGGCAAATCTCACAGCGCTGCACATATGCCTCAATGTCCTTGTGCATGTTGGGCCAATACAAAACATCACGTGCACGTCTTTTGCACTTTTCAATACCCAAATGCCCCTCATGCACTAATTTAACCATTTCTGATCTCATGGAGGTAGGTATGACTATCCTTGTACCTTTTAACAGAACCCCATCTAACACAGACAGTTCACCTTTAAAGTGTTGGTAAGGCTTGTCAATCATAACCTGTCCTGGTTGATGTATCTGTTCCATTACTCTTTTTAGTTTCTCATCTTTTTGTGTTTCTTTCACTATCTTCGTCCATTTTGCATCTGACACTGGCATGTGTGCCTTAATAGAGTCTACATGTATTTGCACAGCTTCCTCTGTTGTGCTGCTGGTGTTGCTCAAGCTAGCCCTACTCAGCGCATCGGCTACAATTAGTTGCTTGCCTGGTGTAAACTCAAATTTCAAGTCATATTTCTGTAATCTTAACATTAGACGCTGGATGCGCGGTGGTGCGTCACCCAGTGGCTTCTGTGAGATCGCAATCAGTGGTTTGTGGTCTGTTTCTAGTATTACTGACCTTCCATACACATATTCATGAAACTTCTCACATCCAAACACTGCACCTAGAGTCTCTTTCTCTATTTGTGCGTAATTTTTTTCTGCGCTTGTCATGGTGCGCGATGCGTATGCGACTGGATACCACTCTGTGTCATGTTTTTGCAATAGCACAGCTCCTAGGCCGGCTTTGGACGCATCTGTGGACACTTTTAGCAGTTTGTCCTGATCATAAAATTTTAACACTGGCTCCTTTATTAGACTGCTTTTGAGCCACTCCCATTCTCTGGCATGCTCTGCCATCCACTGCCACATTGTATTGGTCTCTAACAAGCTTCTTAGAGCTATTGTGTTAGCTGATAAATTTGGGATAAATTTTCCCATGTAATTGACTAGCCCTAGGGCTCTTTGCAAGTCATTTTTGTTCTGCGGTACTGGCAGCTCTG
Organism: Pholidichthys leucotaenia; assembly: GCA_020510985.1. Lineage (NCBI taxonomy): Eukaryota > Metazoa > Chordata > Actinopteri > Cichliformes > Pholidichthyidae > Pholidichthys > Pholidichthys leucotaenia. Next base: position 81,848,559 of record CM035842.1, on the reverse strand, counting down.
CTATGGCCCGCACTTTTTCCGGATCTGGTTGCACGCCTGCCCCAGATAATTTTTCTCCCAGGTATGTAATCTCCCGTACCCCGAATTGGCACTTACTCTTATTCAGTTTCATACCTGACTTTTGCGCCTGTGTGAGAACTCTTGCCAACCTTTCGTCGTGCTCCTCTTTTGTTTTTCCCCAGACTACCACATCATCAAGAAAAACTCCCACCCCTTCTATTCCGTCAAACAATTGCTGCACAGTTCTATGGAAAATTTCAGGGGCTGAGCTAATCCCGAACGGCATTCGTAGAAAGCAATGCCTTCCGAATGGCGTATTAAATGTGCACAATTTAGCGCTTTCCTCATCTAGCACTATTTGGTAAAACCCAGATTTGGCATCTAATTTTGTGAAGTAATTTGCTCCACTCATTGTGCTGGTTATGTCAGATTTTGTTGGTAGCCTGTAATGCTCCCGCTGTATTACTTTATTTAGATCTTTTGGATCTATGCACAATCTCAAATCTCCATTTGGCTTCTCCACTATAACTAGTGAGTTAACCCATTCAGTTGGTTCTTCTATTTTTCTGACCACTCCGTCTGCTATCAGTGAGTCTAGTGTTTCTCTCAGCCTCTTTTTAAGAGCTATTGGCACTTTTCTTGCTGCATGTATGACTGGCTCTGCATTCTCTTTCAGCCTAATTTTTTGTTTGCCTGGTAGGCGGCCTATTCCTTTGAACACCTCTTTGTATTCTTTCACCCAGTCAGTGTGTTTGTGCCTACTTGTTGTAGCCTCTGTATTTTCTCGTGTTTTCACTTTGTCTGTATCAATGACATTCACTCTTTTGATCAGACCTAGCTGATCGCATGTTTTTAAACCCAAAATTGCTTGTCTATTTCCATCAACAAGTACAAACAATGCATTCACTGTTTTACCTTTGTTTGACAGTGTAACCCTGCACATTCCTTTAGTGGGTATTGGCTTATCGTCATATGTTCTCAGATTAATCTTTTTATCTCTTATTTTCGGTTTGTTTTTCAGTCTTTTAAAATCTTTCATTGGCAGGATGTTTACCTGCGCACCTGTGTCGAGCTTCAGTGACATGTCCGTGCCATTCATCTCCAGGCACACTATCCATTCGTCAGCGCTCGTCTCTCCCTCGATGGCGTCCACGTAAAACTGATCCTCTTCGCTGTCGCTCTTTTTCTCCACGAGTTGCACCCTCCTCTTTGAGAAGCAGGTCTTTGCGAAGTGATTTTTTCCGCCACACTTGCGACATTCCTTCCCGAGTGCTGGACACTGTTTCAGCGCGTGTTGCCTTCCACACCGCTCACAGTTCCCGCGCGCGCGCTCTGGGTTTGCCTCCCTTTTTCTTGCCTGCAACGTTCCTTTCGGCTTCGCGCGCCGCACTACATCGACCTCAGCAGTCTTTTTTTCCTTGCTGCTAAAAGTCTTTAATTGTGCCTTTGTACTCTCAGACGCTTGGCAAATCTGTATCGCTTTCTCCAGCGTTAAGTTAGTCTCTTTCAGTAATTGCATCCGCAATTTGTTGTCTTGGACCCCAATTACAATTTGGTCCCGTATCATTGACTCACTCAATGTTCCAAAGTTGCATGACTGACATTTCAACCGTAGGTCTGTGACATACAGCTCGATGGACTCTGACTCTTTCTGAAGTCTTTTTCTGAACACATACCTCTCGTACGTTTCATTCCTTCTCGGTGTGCAATAATCGTCAAATTTCTTCATCACGGCGTCGAAGTTGCCTTTTTCTTCTTCCGTGAAGATGAATGTGTTAAACACATTTAGCGCCGCTCGCCCTGCTACTGTTAGCAGTAATGCTATTTTCTTCTCGTCACGGAGACCGATAGCAAGCGAATAAAGTTCAAAACTCTGTTTGAATGCTTTCCAGTTCTCGTTGACGTTACCGGTCAACTTTAACTCGTCCGGCTGTCGAAGAGCGTTCATCTTCGCCGTCAGTTCGTAGTTTTATCCTGGTATCATGTAATTTTCTCCTGGTACCATGTAATGTTCTCCTGGAACATGTAATGACGAGGCGCACACACCGGGTGTCAGTTAGGACTTTTTACTTGTCACTTCAACAGCAACTCACAACTAACCACACAGTGGCACATGTACATCTCCTTTTATAGTCAGGTCATGGCCGGGGTCATACTGCCCTCTAGTGGTGACTCCATATGAACTTCACATATCAATACACCAGGGTCTCTCCTTTTATATCACTCCACTCCTTCCCCATGCTGCCTGAGATCCTGCATCACAATACATTCAACACATCATCACCCCCACTGTCCCCGCAGCTACTCCTTCCTTCTGCATTACCATAACTTCTCCCATCACAATACCTTATTGTCCTCATCTGTTTGATCCCCCCCACTCTACCGGCAGAGGGACCATTTGCCTCCCTCTGCTTCCAGTCTGAGATGATTATCCCAGCGTGGGTTCCCTACCCCCCCCCCCCCCCCAGAGTCTCAGACTGAGTGTCAACCCTCACGTCCTTTTGGCTTCAGTCTCCTCCCATATCTGCTGTAACGAGGGTTTTTCAACTCCGTGGCGCTGCTGTGCTGGTGGGGGGCTCCTGGGGGTGCGTCTGTCTGCGGGTGGGCAATGGCGAGGGGGGGGGGGGTGAACATTCGACTTGCCCGTATGGCTGCTCTGATGAATCATTTACCTGGGGAGTTCTCAGTGGGGGTCTTCCACGCCGAGGAGCTCGAGCCAACAACACTTGCTCGTCCGCCACCACAAAGGCGGGCTTAAGTCTGTCTATACATATTTTCTCCCGACGATCCCCCAAGTCTAACAAAAAATGTTTGTCCCCTGGTTCCAGCACTCTGAACGGGCCATCGTAGGGTGGGCGCAATGGGGGGCGGTGGGCATTGTGCCTGACAAACACGAACGCCACGTTCTTCAAAGTTTTTGGCACAAAAGCGCGTGGAAAACAGTGGTGGGCCGGGCCCGGTAATGTGCCTGTGTCTGCGCTATGCTGTGAACGCTGAGACAGATGGTTGTTCGGCACGGGATTATCTGGTAAAAATTCCCCGGGGAGCCGCAGCGGCTGAGAAAAAACAAGCTCCGCCAGGGAAGCCTCCAAATCCTCTTTTGGTACACCAACCCTAACAGAACCCACGGCAACCGGTCTACCCAATTTGCATCCGTAAGTGAAGCCCTGAACGCTGCTTTCAGTGACCTATGGAAACGCTCGCATAACCCATTGGCCTGTGGGTTGTATGCGGTTGTGCGATGAATTGCGACACCCAGGCTAGGGGCCATCGTGGACCAGAGGTCGGAAACAAACTGAGGTCCCCTATCGGACGTGACATGCGAAGGGATGCCAAAACGTACCACCCATGTTGTCAAAAAGGGGCGCGCCACGTCCACGGACGTGGTTGCCACTAGCAGGACTTCTTCTGGCCAGCGTGTGGTGTGGTCCACCACTGTCAGAAGGTGCGTGAACCCCTTCGATGGCGGGAGGGGGCCCACGAGGTCCACGCGAACGTGGTCGAACCTCTTAGCCGGTATACGAAACGGCTCCAAAGGGGCCTTTGTGTGTCTGTGTACTTTGGCTCGTTGGCACACTATGCAGGCTGCCGCCCACTCTTTCACCTGTTTGCGCAGGCCTGGCCATATGAACTTCACTCCCACCATTTTGACTGACGCGCGCACTCCTGGGCGCGCCAGAGCGTGAACTGACTCAAACACGCGGCAGTGCCAAGCAACTGGGACCACCGGGTGCGGGCAGCCCGTTGATACGTCACAGATTGGTGGGGGGGGGGGGGGCTCCCGTCTTGCAGTACTCTGCTCTCCAGCCTTAACCCTGTTGGTCCAGACTGGAGTGCGCACATGTCCGCATCGCCAATCTGCTCTGCGGCCATGGCTGTATAATCTATCCCTACGTAGACTGGGGCCACTACTGCGCGCAAGAGGCAGTCTGCCACCACATTCAGTTTACTGGCCACATGCTGAATATCGGTCGTAAACTCCGAGGTCGCAGCTAGCTGTCTCTGCTGCCGGCCCGACAATGGTTCCGAAACCTTGGCCATCGCGTACGTTAGCGGCTTGAGGTCCACGAACGCAGTGAAACTGCGCCCTTCCAGCCAGAACTGGAAGTGGCGTATGGCCAGGTGGAGAGCCAGCAACTCTCTGTCGAACACGTTGTATTTATGCTCACTGTCGCACAAAGCCCTGCTAAAAAAAAAAGCGAGCGGCTGCCAAGAACCGGCGACGCGTTGCTCCACGACGGCCCCTATGGCCACGTCCGAGGCATTGGTAGTGAGTGCTATCCGAGCCATCGGGTCCGGGTGCGCCAACAGTGCGGCGTTTGCCAGGGCTGTTTTAACCTCAGAGAATGCCTGCTCCCGCTGCGGAGTCCAGTCGACTCTGTCCGCCAGTTTCCTTTTCTTGAGCGCGGCGTATAATGACTGCATGAGCTGAGCTGCGCGGGGGAGGAACCGGTTATAAAAGTTAACCATCCCCAAAAACTCTTGCAGCGCTCTGACTGTCTGAGGCCGGGGAAAATTCGCCACGGTGTGCAATTTGTCCGGCAAGGGTATCGCTCCCTCCGGTGAGATGCGGTGCCCCAAAAAGTCAATCCCTGTCACGCCGAACTGGCATTTCGCCGGGTTGATTATTAATTCGTGCTCCTCCAACCTCCGGAAAACTGTCCTGAGGTGGGTTACATGTTCTTCCTCGGATGCACTGGCCACCAGGATATCATCCAGGTAGACAAACACAAATGGCAGATCGCGCAACACCGCATCCATCGTGCACTGGAATGTCTGTGCCGCGCCTTTTAATCCAAAGGGCATGCATAAAAACTCAAACAGGCCAAACGGAGTTATTACCGCCTTTTTGGGTATGTCCTCCGCGTGCACCGGGACCTGGTGGTAACCACGGACCAGGTCTATTTTAGAAAAAATACGTGCCCCAGCGAGGTGAACAGAAAAATCCTGAATATGGGGAATCGGGTAGTGGTTGTGCACTGTGGCGTTGTTCAATCTGCGGAAATCTCCGCACGGTCGCCACGATCCCTCGGCCTTAGGGACCATGTGAAGTGGGGATGCCCATGGGCTGTTTGAGCGCCTGATGATGCCCAACTTTTCCAAGTTGGCAAACTCCTCGTGCGCTATGGCCAGTTTAGCTGTGTCCAGGCGCCGAGGTTGTGCGAAAACTGGCGGCCCAGTGGTGGTGCTAAAGTGTTCCATCCCGTGTTTAGTGATGGCCGCCAAAAACGTCGGGACCGTGAGTGCTGGGAACTGAGTGAGCAGTGTGTGGAGCTTACCGCCTGGAGCTGTGACGTTGGCTAGTGTCGTTGGCCCGGCCCCTCGAGCTGTACAGGGGGGCAAATCAAAAGACATTGCATTAACCAGGCGTCTGTTAGCAACATCGACTAGCAGCCCATGTGCACACAGAAAATCAGCGCCCAAGATTGGGAAAATGCATGCCGCTATGACGAATGTCCACTCATACATACGGCCATGTAGGGATACAATCAGTGTCCTCTCCCCAAAAGTCTTAATGTCCGAGCCGTTTGCGGCCATCAGCTCGGGGCTGCTCGCTCCCGCTAGCCGGTTGGCGTAGGGCAGCAGGATGAGGCTCTTTTGGGAGCCGGTGTCTACGAAGAACCGTCTCCCCGAGCGCGAGTCCGTCACGTAGAGCAGTTTGTTTTCTTCACCGGCGGTCGCAGCTGCTACTGACTGCCGGCCTTGGCGTTTCCCGAACGCTTGAATTGGCACGGTGGCACACATCGGCGTGCGTTCTCTCCAAAGCAGCGGTGGTAGGAGCAGAGCGTGTCTCTTTGGCGCTTCCTGGCCCCCGCTGCTGCTACCATCGCCAGCTCCTCGCTTCCGCTGGTCGTCTCGCTGGGTTCCAACACCACTGCGTTCACTGTGAGGGCTCTGGTGGTGAGGATGATCCGATCTGCCTCCTGGGCTAGCGCACGGTAGTCACGCACGGCCAGCAATGGCGAGTTGGCAAGGACCACTCTTGCCTCTGTTGGAAGGTTCCAGAGGAAAAGGTGGGCAAACAGAAAATGCCCGTCGTCTGTGCCCATCAACGCCAACATCTTCTCCATCAGTTCAACCGCCAACCCATCTCCTAACTCGGAGTGCCTCAGGAGCCTCTCCATTCTCTCACAGTCCGAGAGCGTGTAGCGCCGGGTCAGCGCGGCTTTGAGAGTCCCATATTTATCGTGGGCTGGAAGCTGTTGGAGCAGGCTCGCTACTTGCTGAGTCGTGCGAACGTCCAGCGCTGCGACCACATAGTAATATCTGGTGTCATCTGCCGTTATTCCCCAGAGGGCGAACTGAGCCTCGGTGTGGAGGAACCAAGACTGCGGGTCATGCAGCCAAAAGTCTGGTAGTTTGACCGAAACGGCGCATGCATTGGTGGGGCTTTCCGTCCGGGCCGTCTCTGGGATGCTTGCCGTGTTGCTGGGGATTCCCGTTCGGGCCGACTCGGGGGTTTTTGCCTCGTGTTCCATAATTCGTCAAGGGTCACCACTGTGGAGAGTGCAATAAGAAACCAGACTTGCAGGGCAGACGAACTTTATTCACTCTCTCACTTCATTCATACACAAAAAAAGCAATCACTTCATATAAAAGGGTCTCACCTTTTATATCACTCCACTCCTTCCCCATGCTGCCTGAGATCCTGCATCACAATACATTCAACACATCATCACCCCCACTGTCCCCGCAGCTACTCCTTCCTGCTGCTTTACCATAACTTCTCCCATCACAATACCTTATTGTCCTCATCTGTTTGACCCCCCCCCCCCACTCTACCGGCAGAGGGACCATTTGCCTCCCCTCTGCTTCCAGTCTGAGATGATTATCCCAGCATGGGTTCCCTACAAGAGATATGAAGGAATTAGACAAATTTAAACCTTAGCTCTTATGCACGAAATACAGCGCAGTAAGATTATGAGTGGAAATTTTTGTGGGTTTTTTTTTCTCTTTTTCTTTTTGGTGTACATTATTGATACAACTTATGATCAGCACTTTAACCAATCATCTATCGTCATTTAATAATGGAAGTGTATTTGTTACGACCCGAGCGCTGGGTTCTGTCCGCGCTCGGGCCACGTACAGTTCGCTGCCGGCCTTGACAGCTGTGGGTTGTATTCTGGCCTCACCGGGCTCTTATTGTGAAGGCGCTCGGTGGGGCTTCCGCCTGTCAAGGTTGGTCAGCTGTCTGTCGTCACTGTTCGTTAGTGTTCGCCTTTATAAGGCGGGCACTGACGGCAGTTAGATTGCAGGAGTATCGTCAAACAATCCTCGTGAGGCCTCGTTAGACCTTCATGTCAGGTTCATGTTCTTTCTTGTCTTGTCAGAGTTTAGCTCGTAGTGACTGGGGTTAGCCCTACGAGCCCTTGTATCGCTTAGTGTGTGTTTTTGCCCTTAGCGGCTCATAGCCTTGTGTCTTGTCTTGTTTTGTTAATAAATTACCATCATTGCAAAACTCACCGGTGGACTCTTGGCGTCTTATGGTGATCCGCGAGGGTCACCGCATGAGAGTATACTCCTGCCAGACGTCTAAACGGAGACGCCACACCGAGACGCCTTTTTCACCGTGAGTTTTTGCTTTTTGGACCTTTGTTCTTTTTCTGTCTGGGTACGGTGTGCTGGAGGAATGTCGTCGCGGAGGGGCCGCGCTCGGAGTCCGAGTCACGAGCTGGCGGACGTCCTAGAATACGTGGATGAAACGCTCATCTCTGCTTCCCTCCTCGACTACGACAGCAAGGTATGCTGGTACCTGGACTGCGCTGAGGATGTGCTTAATCATCTCTCTCCCCGCTATGCTGACCACCCTGAAGTCGGCGCGAGGAGGGCTGACATCGCCGCACAGCGAGAGATACTCCGTATGTTGGAGGAGGACTATGGCAGGAAGCAGCGGAGGAGGCATCCTCGCTCTCCGTGCTGGGGTCCGGCTCCTGCCCTTGACCCAGTCCAGGAGTTTGTGCCATCTGAGGGCAGACGACGACGTCAGCGCCGCGGCCCAGGCAATCCTCAGCAGAATCCCCGGCTGGACCCGCTGCCGGCGAAGCCCGTCAGCGAACCTCTGAGAGCGGCTCCACCTCGTCCTTCCAGGGGGCCCTCTGTCGCCATCCAGCGGGGAGAAGGAGGAACAATGTCCCCTACAGCAGGAACCATCTCTTCTCTGGGAGAAAGGCAAGTGCATGTTAATTTATTACATCATAATTGTAACCTGCCTTGTCTGACTCCTGGGGGCGGAGTTCGGGGTTCGCAGCCCTCCGAGCTCCCTCCACCTGCTGTAGAGATAACGATTAAACCTGCTGCCTCTGTGTCCCCCCCTGTTGAGCGGTCCGCGACACCAGGCCAACGTCATCGGATGAAGAGGGGGCCTGCAGTGCTGAAAAGCCTGGATCCAGCCCTGCAGCCACGTCGTGGACGGAGGAGAAAAGCGGACTGCGGCCCGGAGCCTGAGCAGACGATGAAGCGTCCCCGGGTCTCCTCGCCGGAGCGGTCCGAGCCAGTGGGTCGAGTGTCCCCTGCCCCCACGCCATATGGGTCATCAGCGTGGACAGCAGCGCGGGAAGAACCTCAGGCTGCAGACGACATCTTGCCAGCTGCGGAGCCCGACGCAGCTGAGTTGGAGCCTGCTGACAAGAGTCGCCGCCTTGAACTTGGATCATCGAAGTCCTGGGGGGCAACAGAACCCGAGTGCAGGCAAGTGCTCCCTCTTGTGTCTCTGTCCTCTGTTTTGGAGCATTTTTGCCTGTCTTTCGGGGAGGCGAGTGAGGAGCAGCCGCCTGCTGCGCCCGAGCTCGTCTCGCTGGATTCTGTTGCTACCGGTGATTCTGATCCCGGTTTTCTTGTTGTTTGTGAGCCTCGTTGCAGTGTCGCCGGCATAGAACCAGTCGGAGTCACTGGGTTGGAGGTCCCAGGTTCGGGGGTGGAGATCGTCAGCAGAGTTGCACCGACCCAGTCGGGGTCCGTCGTGGAGGCTGCTGTGGCCCAATCGGGGTCCGACGTGGGTGCGCCAGAGGCCCAATCGGGGTCCACCACGAGTGCAGTTCTGGCCCAATCAGGGTCCGACATGGGTGCGCCAGAGGCCCAATCGGGGTCCACCACAGGTGCGGTTTTGGCCCAATCGGGGCCCAACATGGGTGCAGCCAAAACTCTATCGGGGTCCAGCGGAGGTGCAGTGCCGGTGTGGTCTGCGGACGGGGGAGGAGCTGCAGACCTTTCACCGTCGGACGGATTACGGGCTCATCCTGGTCTTGTCCCTCTTCTCTGTCATCGCCCCTGCGCATCATCGCCGGGGGCCATGGGAGTCCCTGTTCGCTCGCCCCGGCTCTCCCGAGTTTTGTCCTCGTCAGGGAGGCCGCCGCGGGCTGTTTTTCCCTGGGACTAGTGGCTGAGGGACACGGGTCGGCCGCCTGAGGGACTGCTTCGCCGGTTCGGCGCCTCGGGTCGGCCACCTGACGTGTTATGTGTTTCGTTGGGCGACCTGGTTCAGCCACCAGAGGAGCGGACTTGCTGGGTGTTGGACTGTGGTGAGCCGCCTGGTCATGTTCCGCCTCCCATGACCACCCGCTGGCCGTTGGACGCGGGGAGACCACCTGAACTGTTCCTATGGCACGGGGTCTCCACCGGTCAGCATAAACTGTTGGGGGGGGTGGTACTGGTTATTTTCTGGTAATGTCCTGACCCAGTTATTGTCCGGTTTTGTTCTCCTTGATGTTCTGTGTTCCTCTGTCTTGCAGTTGCTTTATTTTGTTTTGCGCATAGTTGGGTATGAGTCAATTGTTCTGTTTTCCTGTACTTGGCTATTTGAGGTGTCACTTGAGCATTCGCACAGGTGAGAGGCCATTTTCTTGTGAAACATGTGGGCAAGGATTTATTTTTCTCTTTCTGTCCTGTGCTGTTGCTGTAATTTAATCTGAGTATTCGGTATTTTATCATTGTCCTGTATTTAGTTTTTCTGACCCAGTAATTCTGTTTTTTTGTTTTCTCCATGTTATCCTGTGCAATTTTTTGTGATCGTTAGTTGAGCATTTGATTTAATCTGAGTAGTTGGTATCTCTTGTCATTGTCCTGTATTTAGTTGTTTTTCTTGCCGGGTTTTGATTGTTTCTGGGTTTGGTCTCTCTCCCTCCGCACCTACCCCCAGCTACCCACCCGGGGGTGGGGGTGGGGGGTAGGGTGGTCCGTGGGCGTTCTGAGCCCGCCCTTGAAGGGAGGGTACTGTTACGACCCAAGCGCTGGGTTCTGTCCGCGCTCGGGCCACGCACAGTTCGCTGCCAGCCTTGACAGCTGTGGGTTGTATTCTGGCCTCACCAGGCTCTTATTGTGAAGGCGCTCGGTGGGGCTTCCGCCTGTCAAGGTTGGTCTGCTGTCTGTCATCACTGCTCGTTAGTGTTCGCCTTTATAAGGCGGGCACTGACAGCAGTTAGATTGCAGGAGTATCGTCAAACAATCCTCGTGAGGCCTTGTTAGACCTTCATGTCAGGTTCGTGTTCTTTCTTGTCTTGTCATAGTTTAGCTCATAGTGGCTGGGGTTAGCCCTACAAGCCCTTGTATCGCTTAGTGTGTGTTTTTGCCCTTAGCGGCTCACAGCCTTGTGTCTTGTCTTGTTTTGTTAATAAATTACCATCATTGCAAAACTCACCGGTGGACTCTTGGCGTCTTATGGTGATCCGCGAGGGTCACCACATGACAGTATTAGCTCAAATTGAAGCTGAAACCTTTGTAAATACTGAACAGCAACCACAAAGGTGATATTGATCCAAATAACAACTACCTTAATCATATTAACAATAAGTGTACTTATTATGATGAACAACAATTAAATGGAATTATTAACTCAGATCAGACATTGACAATAATACATATTAATAGTAGGAGTCTCTATGCCAAATTTGATAGTATTAAGGAGTTTTTAAATCAATTTAACACTCCATTTAGGATTATAGCAATAACTGAAACATGGATTAATGAAGAAAAAGATGTAAATTTTGAATTACATGGATATGAGATGTATACACAAAACAGGAAATGTGAAAGTGGTGGTGGGGTAGCACTGTATGTTGATAGAAAATTAAAAAGTAAAAAAGTGGACAGCATGACATCAACAGTGAATGAAATTATGGAATATTTAACAATTGAAATTACGATGGAAAAGAGAAAAAACACAATAGTAAGTTGTATATATAGAGCACCAGGATCTGATATGGAAAAATTTAGGAATGGTATGGAAAAGATGTATACAAAAATAAGACAAAACTATATCTTTATTTATAAGATAAGATAAGCCTTTATTAGTCCCACAATGGGGAAATTCCAGGATTGCAACAGCACAGGGATAGCAACACTCAGAGCAATAATTAAGAAGATAAGAAAATAAGAGCAGCGAATATACATATGTACACATAAATATATAAATATATATACACAGTGCGGAGCATTGTAGCTAGATGGACTAAACAGCATAACTGTCTATTTAGTTACCCTATATAGTATGAATATGTACCCATACATATTGTCACCCTCCATAGCGACTGATATTGTCCTAGTTGTATACTGGAGGGGACCATTTGTGTAAGTCTGTTGCGTCTTTTGCATTCACTACTATTAGGTCGTCACGTTTTTTTTTTTGCTATCTCTGCGAGCAGCCCTGCTTAGGTTATACAGTCTGACAGCAGTAGGTAGGAAGGACCTGTGAAACCTCTCGGTTGCGCACCTAGGATGATGTAGTCTACTGCTAAATGAGCTCCTCAGTGCATTCAGTATGTCCTGCATAGGGTGGGACTCGGACTCTAGCAGAGACGACAGTTTAGCTACCATCCTTCTCTCTCCTATCTCCTCCACTGGGTCAAGGCGTTGCCCCAGGACAGAGCTAGCTTTCTTGATTAGTTTGTTCAGTCTCTTCCTATCGGCTGCTGTAATGCCGTTGCCCCAGCAGACCACTCCAAAAGTGATGGCTGATGCCACCACCGTGTCGTAGAATGTCCTCAAGAGCACCCCTTGTACACCAAAAGACCTGAGCCTCCTCAGTAGGAACAGCCTGCGCTGTCCCTTCTTGTAGAGTGCGTCAGTATTGTGTGACCAGTCTAGTTTATTGTTCAGATGAACACCCAGGTACTTGTAGGATATCACCATCTCAATGTCTGTTCCCTGGATGTTTACTGGTGCTGTGAGGGGTTGTCCTTGCCTGCGGCAGTCCACCACCAGCTCCTTAGTTTTCCTCGCGTTGATCTGGAGGCAGTTCCGATGGCACCAGTCCATGAAGTCCTGGATAAGTCCTCTGTACTCAATTTCCTCTCCGTTGGAGATGAGGCCGACGATCGCAGAGTCGTCAGAGAACTTCTGTAGATGGCAGTGTGTTGTGTTGTGTGAGAAGTCCGCAGTATAAAGGGTGAACAGGAAGGGAGCCAAAACCGTTCCCTGGGGGGCCCCCCTGCTGCCGATGATCGTGTCGGACACACAATCCCGGGTTCTCACAAACTGTGGCCAGTTAGTGAGGTAGTCCAGGATCCATGATGACAGGTGCTGGTCCACCCCTGCGCACAGCAGCTTGTCCTTCAGGATCATCGGTTGGATGGTGTTGAAAGCACTGGAGAAGTCAAAGAAGATGATCCTCACCGTGTTCCTGGGCTTCTCCAGGTGGGACAGGGAACGGTGAAGGAGTAAGATCACTGCATCCTCCACCCCGATGCCATGCTGGTAGGCGAACTGGAGTGGATCCATCGCTGGTCCCACCAGGGGGCGGAGGCGAGCACTCAGGGCCACTGGTCTGTAGCTGTTCAGGTCTTTGGGGTGGGAAGTCTTTGGTACAGGTAACACACAAGATGCTTTCCACAACTGTGGTACCCTCCCCAGCTTCAGGCTCAGGTTGAAGATGTGCTCCACAATCCCACACAGCTGGTCTGCGCAGGACTTGAGGAGCTTCGCACTGATGCCGTCTGGTCCCAAGGCCTTCCTTGCCTTGATCTTCCTCAGCTCCGTCCTCACCTGGGTCTTAGTGAGGGTCAGGTTGGGGGGCTGTGTGCTGGGGGGGGGTGTTGGTGGAGTGGGGTGTGGACAGCAGGTCTCGATGACTTTAGAGGCAGCAGTGGTTGGTGTGCAGTCGGGGGGGAGGGCGGTTGGTCAAACCTATTAAAAAACAGGTTCAGATTGTTTGCCCACTCCCTGCCCCCCGTGGCCTGGGAGGAGGTATTCTGGAGCCCAGAGATGGTTTTAAGGTTCCTCCAGACCCCACCGATGTTGCTGTGTTGCAGCTTGTCCTCCATCTTCTTCCTGAAGCTGTCCTTGCCTTCTCTGATCTTCCTCCTCAGCTCCCTCTGTACGGACTTCAGCATCTCCCTGTTCCCCGACCTGAAGATCTAACTAACTAACTAACTAACTAACCTGCACTTATATAGCGCTTTTCTAGTCACAAAGACCACTCAAAGCGCTTTCATTAATACTAACCCTCTATTCTAAGGGCCTATAGGAAACAGATATCTAGGGACAATTTAGAACAGCCAATTAACCTAACATGCATGTTTTTGGCATGTGGGAGGAAACCGGAGAATTCCCGGAGTAAACCCACGCAACACGGGGAGAACATGCAAACTCCACACAGATCACTGTTGGTCGGGGGCTGGGATCGAACCCACGATCCCACGATCCCCACAATCCCCCGGCCAAGGGTAAACTGTGCTGCCGCAGTGCTAACCACTGCGCCACCGTGCAGCCAGTGCAGATCCTCTTCTTCTCTCTCAGATGTGTTTTTATCTCAGGGTTGATCCAGGGTTTGTTGTTTGAGCAACACCGTATGGTCTTGGTGGGTACAGTGTTGTCCACACAGAAGTTGATGTAGTCCGTGATGGTGTGAGTGAGGCCATCGATGTCCTCACCATGTGGATCGCAGAGCTGCTCCCAGGCAGTGGTTTCAAGACAGTCCTTTAGAATGTCCATTGCCTCCACAGACCATATCTTCACCGTGCGCATGACCGGAGGTTGTCTGTGTACTATGGTGACTTTAATATAGATTTAATGAAAACAAAACAACATAAACCAACTGAAGATTTCTTAGAGACAATGTATAGCTTAACCTTATTTCCAAAGATTATAAAACCTACGAGAATAATGACACACTGTGCTACCTTGATAGACAACATTTTTACCAATGTTATTGAATATAATATGGTGAATGGTATACTAATAAAAGACATTAGTGACCACCTGCCTGTATTTGTTTCTTTAGATGTTAATTATGGGGTTAATGAGAGTAAGAATAATAATAAACCATGTACAAAGGTTCTTTATAAAAGAATACGAACAAAAGATACAATCAGTGCTTTAAAAGATGACTTAATGTTACAGAATTGGGATGTGGTCTACAGAGAGAAAGAAGTGGACTTGGCATACGATAAATTTGATATATTTAAATCATTATATGATTAAAAACTGTCCAATTAAAGAAATTAATAAAAAACATAAATACAAAAATTGCCCATGGTTAACCAGGGGGCTACAAAATGCTTGTAAAAAGAAAAATTATCTCTATAAATTTTTTTTAATTAAATTAAGTTCTAAAGAATCTGAAAAAAAGATATAAATCATATAAAAAATAAATGAACTGAAGTAATAGGAACTAGTAAAAAATTATACTATAGGAAAATGTTAAAGAAAATAAGAATAGCATAAAAGGAGTCTGGGACATATTAAATAAATAAAGGAAAAATGGAACTAAGAAAACAATATATCCAGAGTATTTTACTGATAATTGTGGTGATAATTATGACAAGAACATGGTAGTAAATGGAATGAATAATTTTTTTGTAAATGTTGGAGTTGGCAACTCCAGAGTTGGCAGCAAAAATTACAAACCAAGGGAGAGACACCGTGAGTGAAACATTGATTGGAAATAACCCTCAGTCATTTTTCTCTCAGTGGTGGATGAATTAGTGGTAAAATCTGTTGTTGAAAAGTGTAAAAATAAATTATCTACTGATTGTGATGGTATTAATATGGCACTAGTAAAAAGAACTGTTGATGGCATATTAAAACCATTCACATATATTTGTAATCTATCATTTCAAACTGGCTCATTCCCGCAGAAAATGAAAATAGCAAAAGTAATACCATTATTCAAGCAAGGAAATAAACACCACTACACAAACTACAGACCAGTATCACTGCTCCCACAATGTTCAAAGATTCTGGAAAAACTTTTCAACAACAGATTAGAGGACTTTTTAAATAAACATGATCTACTTAATCAGAATCAATATGGATTTTGAGCAAAGAGTACAACATCGTTGGCAATAATGGAAGCAACAGAGGAAATAAGCATTAGAGCAAGGAAAATATGCAACTGATGTATTTATAGATTTTAGAAAAGCATTTGATACAATAAATCATTCAATACTTCTTGATAAACTGCAAATGTGTGGTATTAGGGGAGTGGAACTGAATTGGGTTACAAGTTATTTATCTAAGAGACAATAGTTAGTGAAGATGGGAGAATAACTGTCTGGATGTATGGGAATTGCCTGTGGGGTCCCCCAGGGGTCAGTATTTGGCCCCAAATTATTTAACATATATATAAATGATATATTCCAAATTTCTAAATTATTAAAAATAATATTATTTGCTGATGATACTAATATATTCTATTCTGGAAATAATTATAAGGAACTAATCCATACTCTAAATAATGAATTAAATAAGCTTAAAAATGGATGGATAGTAATAAATTATCACTAAGGTATGACATTTGGTAATCGTAAAAATGAAGAAAGTATACATATTCACATAGATAATATAATTATTGAAAATGTTAAGGAGATCAAATTTTGGGGTGTAATACTAGATGATAAAATTAGTTGGAAACCACACGTCAGATACATAAAAAACAAAGTGGCGAAAATATTGCAATTATAAATAAAATTAAGCAAGTCCTAGATTACTAATCACTTCATATCTTGTATGGCTCATTAGTACTTCCATACTTGACCTATTGTTTTGAGGTCTGGGGTAACAATTATAAAAGTACACTCAATTCATTGCTAATATTACAAAAAAGGGCAGTCAGTGTTATACACAAAGTCGGGTATCTCGAACGTACTAATTTATTGTTTTTACATTCAAAGTTATTGAAATTACAGGATCTGGTTGATTAAGATAAGATAAGATAAGCCTTTATTAGTCCCACAACGGGGAAATTCCAGGATTGCAACAGCACAGGGATAGCAACACTCAGAGCAACAATCAGAAGGCAAGAAAAAAGCAAGCAAGCAAGCGCAGCTAATATACATATGTACATATTACTATAAAATATATATATACACACACACAGACACACAGTGCAGAGCATTGTAGCTAGATGGAATAAATATGTAGATATATAAACACCCACAGTACGGAGCATTGCAGCTAGGTGGAATAAATATGTAAATATATAAACACACACAGTGTGAAGCAATGTAGCTAGATGGAATAATATGTAGATATATAAACACACAGTATGGAGCATTGTAGCTAGATGGAATAAATATGTAAATATATAAACACACACAGTGCGGAGCATTGTTGCTAGATGGGATGAAACAGCATAACCGTCTACTTAGTTATCCTACATGGTATGATTATGTGCCCATACATATTCTCACCCTCCATAGCGACCGGTATGTTCCTAGTTGTATGCCGGAGGGGACCATTGTGTAAGTCTATTGCATCTTTTGCATTCAAAAAACTATTAGTTTGTTACGTCTTTTTGCTATCTCTGCGAGCAGCCCTGCTTAGGTTGTACAATCTGACAGCCGTTTGTAGCCGTTGATTATTATACAGCACAGTTAATGTTTAAAGACAGTAAAAAATTTTGCCACACAATATACAAAATATTTTTAGTCAGAGGGAAGGGAAATACAATTTACGGGGGAACACAAAATTTAAAATGCACATAGTAAGATCTACTAGGAAAAGTTTTTGTGTGTCTGTGTGTGGGGTAAAATTGTGGAATGGGTTGGAGGAGAAACACAGGCAATGTCCAAACATCCATATATTTAAATCAACATATAAAGAAATGATTTTGAACAATATAAAAATAAAGGACAGTAATATTTCAATGTGTCTTCAATGAAGAAAGGTTGTTATTGTTGAATATATATGCTGAGTACTATTATTATTGATATCATTATTACTAGAATAAAACAATGGTATTATAGTATTATGATTTGTTTAGGATGGAATTATTTGAAGTATTATATAGGCCAGGTGGTGTTGTTGTTATTATTATTATTATTATTACTGTTATTATTGTTATTGTAACTACTATATAGCTACCTATTATTGTGGTTATTATTATATGGTTACTTATTGCGCCTAGGTATTGTAAGCCATGTGGGGTATATGGTGGTATATATGGTGATTATGATGATAATATTGTCTATAATTATATTAAACATACCAGAAGTATTTACTTATTATTATTACAATTATTATTAGATGTTGGTATTATTGTCACTATAGACTATCATTGTTATATTATTTCTATTGCATAATTTAATTATAAGATGCATTATGTATTATGGTACTGTATAATAAATGTAATTATGGGATGGATAATGACTAGAATGATATTATAATTTATTGGGTATGGAGAAGGGGTGGGACTATATAAGCGTTGGGTTCTTCCCACTCCTTTTGAGCAAGGCATTTTTTTGTTATGTTTATTTTTTTGGTTTTGATTCCTTATTTTTACTTTTTTTTTTTTGTCTTGATGTTCAAGTAATCAATCAATCAATCAATAAATAAAGGAGATCTTTTTATTACCTCCACCAAGGAGGTAATGTTTTCATCCTTGTTGGTTTGTTTATTGGTTGGTTGGTTGGTTTGTCAGCAGGATTACGCAAAAACTACTGCATGGATTTGTATGAAATTTTTTACCAAAGGTGGCCCTTGGCCTAAGGATGAACCCATTAGATTTTAGAGATGGTGTGAGAGTGCATACCTCCACCAAAGGCCTTGTTTGTGTTTGTGCAGCAGGATTACACAAGAACTATTGGATGGATTTAGATGAAATTTCCACCAGAAGTGGTCCTTGGCCTAGAGAGGAACCCATTACATTTTGCTGATGATCTGAGAGTGTATACTTCCACCAAGGCTCTATCTTCTCACAATGTGTTGGCAAGATTACTTCAAAATTACTGGACAGTTTGGTTAAATTTTCACCGCAGGTGGCTCTTGGACTACACACAAACCCATTATATTTTGGAGGTTATCCATGAGTGCATACCTCCACCAAGGCTCAATGTCTTAGCAGTGGTTTAGCAGGATTATACAAAAACTACTGGATGGATTTTTACCTCCACCAAAACTTTTACCTGCTGCCAACATGCACTGGCAGAGTGGAGTTTGGGTGAACAGCCTTGGTGGAGGTATGCGCTCTCTGAGTGCCCTCTAGTCTTATTTTCCATTTTTCTTCTAACTCCTGTGCATTTTTGGTGAGGTACCAAACTGCTACAACTAGTGATGTTATGCTCGACACCGCCCACTCAACATTGATTCAAGCAATATAACACGGAAGTGTCGCGAGCAGAGTGTCGAACACTGTGTCAACACGGTCACAGTCACGTGACCATAGCGAACGAGGCCTTGTTGTCACATCACATGATTTGAGACCTGACGAGAAATTTGAGAGGGCTGGGCATTGCATACGTCAATAGTGAAGGATTTATAAGGGGTCTGATTCATCACTCAGACTGAGGGTTTTTAGAGAGGAGGGCATTTGTTATCATCATTGTATTCGCTATTAGAGTAGAGGTCAGGGATGTTATATTGTTCATGATGCTCTTATTTGTGAAGTACGGTGTGGTGGCGCCCACTTCCGTTTTCGCCACTACACCATGCCTATAGCAGCAGGCAGGGAGGGTGGGTCTCTTTGCCAACACCCCGGCCAGGTGGTTGTAGTGTGGAGTTCGGAGCTCAATGAAGACAAGTTCAGTCGTGCACCTGGCCTCATTATTGTAAGTCTGTTTTCAGACATAACATTTGGCAATGGGGATAAAAGTATGGTAATGTGTGGGTCTCCAATTTGGCCTTTTCTGGAGCTCCCGGGCGAGCCACCTGTCCCCTGGCCGAGATGGTACGCTGGCTTTAAAGCATACATGGTGGCGCTAAATCTGGGAAAGATGGACAAGCTGAGGGCATGCACACTGTTGGTGCACGATTTGGGAATTGAAGGCCAGTGGATATTGAGCACACTTGGCGATTTGGACAATTTCGAGGACGTGGTCCAGCTGATGGCATGCCATTTTCGCGCCCCGGACAGTGTCATTGTCTGGAGGATCAAGTTTCAGCAGTGCCGCCAACAGGTGGGCAAGCCTATTCAGCGGTTCGTCGCCAACTTGGAACTACTGGCTAGTGAGTGTCGGCTTGGGCCGCTGGAGGAGGAGATGGTTTGCGACCAGCTGGCGGAACATACCAACAACACTGCAATAAGAATGAAGCTGCTCGCAATACCAAGTGACTTGACGCTAGCCAGGGCCATTGAGTTAGCCCTTCAGCTGGAGACAGCGGGTAGGTTAGCACTGGAGCTGAGTGAGCGTCTGTCACAACGACAGCTGGAGTTTTCCGCCGCCACACAAGTAACAAACCCAGACAGCAATGGAAGCGTGGAAGACGACGCTGTGGAGGCCAACGCTGCAAAATTTAGGTCTGCCCCGGGGAAACCCATGTGTTTGGGTTGTGGGTCTGTGAATCACTGCTTCATTGCCAGGGACTGCCTGGTGAGAGGGAAATGCTGCAGCAAGTGTGGACGCTTGAACCACTATGCCAGGGTGTGCCGTGTGTCCGAGCATGGGAGCCCACAAAGGAAATTGAACCCTCCCCCGCCTTGACGGTTGTCCACACAGTGTCTCCGAGCACCAGCCGGTATGCGGTCTGCACGGTGGAGCTGGATGATGTGGAGGTGCCTCTACTGATCGACATGGGGGCGGAGGGTTCACTGCTGAATTGGGCTATAGTGAGAAAATTCTTTCCCCACTATAGAAATGAAGGAGACCCAGCGCCGCTGTATGGCTATGGAGGTGGATGGCTGTGCACGGTGGAAATGCTGGTGCTGATGGCCCGGTACAAGTCGGCGGAGATGGCTAGCTTCAAGTTCATCGTGACAGCCCGTAGTGACAACATTATGGGCTGTGACATCTTTTATGATCTCTGTTTCACCATCAAGAGCGGCACTGGGGAGGACTGGTCGGGCTGTGGCCTGTGGGACCAGCCAGTTCCGAGAGTGGAGGATGATGTGGTGTGGGACGAGGAGTTACCGAGCACCCCAGAGGGCAAGCAGGACCAGCCTCGCTCAGAGACACTGGTCTCAGTGCTGGAGCTCAAATCGCCCTGTACAAGGGTACTGGGTGTGACGGCGAGGCGCCTGCAATGACGAGCTACGCCGAGAAGCTAGCTCCAGTTGTTCCCAGAGCTCGGCTAAAGTGGACCAGTGAACATGGGGCTACAATGGCGACAGCTGCAGCGAATTTAAAAGAGGTCGGGGCCAGACCATTAGGCACGGAGGGACCGCGTGCCGAGCAGAAACACTGCAAGCCGAGCAAAACCCCTCAGGAGTCATGGACCTGGTTCGGGCTTGTGGGGAGGGACGACCACGGCAAGTACGGACCAAACGGTAGGCTGAGGACCACCAGGGGTGGCTGTGCATCATGGCTAAACAAGGCACTGCCCGTTTCCAACTGTCAGATGGTTTGTGGAGACACGCCCAGGAGGAGCCTCCAGGTGGTGGTCCCAAACGAGAGGAACACCCGACGGCATGGACGAAGAAGCGCATCATCGTTTATGCGATCAGCTGTGACCCAGGTGGCATGCCGCCTCCAGGGGTGGACTTACGGAGAGATGGTCCGGGGGGCCCCCACAGACCAGTTCCTCCCTTATCTAGCCGTGTGAACTGTGCATATATATATATTGCGGAGTGTGTAATTAACGAGGCAGGTTTTGTCTCAAGGCAGTTTATTACACGTCTCCATCATGAGCAAAGTAGAAAGAGGACATCTCAGAAAAAACTCGTCCCTTATATACCTAGGTCTCCCCACAGCTCACAAGTCACATTGCATTCCTATCAAATGTAACAATGCATTTCCTCTTTAATCCCTTAGCCTCCCCCTCACAATCTTTGGCCCACAAAGGATCCTCCAAGCAGTCTCTTGCATACCAAAGATTACACTTTCACAGCTTCCTGTTATCTCCAAGGAAACTCTGCCCTTTGTTCTTATCTAAGATGTGAGGCATTATGTAAGGCATTAAGTAAGTCACATGTGTGGCTACACCCCCCCCCCCAAACATTTTAGATCGAACAAAAGAATAACAGTCTGCATGCTGTGATAGAATCATTACACATCAATCCCCATGCTGCTTGGGCTTCAGTCTTCTCCCGTATCTGCTGTAACCAAGATTCACCGGCTCAGCAGCGCTGTCATGCTGAGGAGCTGCTGGCTGGGGGTGAAAACCTTTTGTCAGTCCCTGTGGGTGTTCTGGGGAAATATTACTCTGGGAAGCTCCTCGTGGGGGTCTTCCGTGCCGAGGGGCCCTTGCCAACAGCACTTGCTCGTCCGCCACCACAAAAGTAGGTTTGAGTCTGTTTATGCCAACCTTTTCCCTCCTACCCCCCAAATCTAGCAAAAAATGCTTGTCCCCTGTTTCCAACACTCTGAACGGTCCATCATAAGGTGGTCGCAGTGGGGGACGATGCGCGTCATGTCTGACAAAAACAAACTCCGCGTTTTTCAAAGTTTTAGGCACAAAAACGCGTGGAAAACTGTGATGAACGGGGTCCGGCAGCATGCCTGTGTCAATGCTACGCTGCAACAGCTGAGACGGGGAGCTGCCTGGCGCAGGATTATCCGGGAGAAACTGCCCGGGCAGCTGAAGTGGCTGTGTGAAAACGAGTTCAGCTGGGGAAGCTTCTAAGTCTTCTTTAGGCGCAGAACGCAACCCTAATAAAACCCACGGTAGCTTGTCTACCCAATTTGCATCCGTCAGTGACGCTCTGAGAGCTGCTTTCAATGACCTGTGAAAACGTTCGCATAACCCATTAGCCTGTGGATTGTACGCGGTTGTACGGTGAATTGTGACACCTAGGCTGTGGGCCATTGTCGACCAAAGTTCGGAAACAAATTGAGGGCCTCTGTCGGACGTAATGTCCGACGGGACTCCAAAACGCGCCACCCATGCTGTTACAAACGCGCGCGCCACCTCCTCGGCTGTGGTTGACGCCAAAGGAACCACTTCTGGCCAGTGCATGGTGCGGTCCATCATTGTCAGAAGGTGCGTGCACCCCTGTGATGGCGGGAGGGGACCCACGAGGTCCACGTGAACGTGGTCAAACCTCTTAGCCAGAATGTGAAATGGCTCCAAGGGAGCCCTCATGTGTCTGTGTACTAGTGATGGGAATTCCGGCTCTTTTTAGAGAACCGGCTCTTTCGGCTCGGCTCACTAAAAAGAGCCGGCTCTTTCGGCTCCCAAGCGGCTCTTCAGGTTGTTTTGTTGCTTTAATTTATTAATTTAATTTATTATCAACAACAATATAAAATTATGAACAAAATTAATTACTAATGTAAAAAAGTGTTTTTTATTTATATATGTTTATTATATAAATATGCTTTTATTTATTCACTCCACATAAAATGTAAAAAGTAAATTATAAAATTCAAAAACCAACTATTTACAATTCAACTTATAGCTCTTTAAATTTTCAGCTTTTTCCTTTTAAACAAATTTAAAGTGAAACAACACAAAACACTGCAAACCACAACACAATAAAATATAAATTAAAATATGCAAAACAAAAAGGAAAAAATTAACACCCAGATAGATCCTTAATTAAGGTAAAGGTTGGCATTTAGAAATACCAAGCGCCTCAGCTTTGAGGAGCTGATCCGGTTTCTTCTTTCAGTAATTATCTGCCCTGTTTTGGAGAAGATTCTCTCAGAGGGGACTGATGTTGCCACAATGCACAGTCTCCGTGTCATCACCTGGGTAAGATGTGGATAAATTGAAGCCTTGGTCTCCCACCAGCTCAGTGGGTCTGCACTTCTCTGGCAAAGGGGCTCATCAATGTAGGATCTCACTTCCAGTATTGCATCTGCTGAGGGATTTTTTGGCAGACTCTACACTCTGCCTTTGTATTGTCAATAAAATTGAAATGGTTCCAGATTTTGCTTCTTTTTCTGGTGTCACTCATTTTCTTTACTATACCTTTCTAATGTGTCGATGTCGTCTCTTCTTGTTTCCCCTGGCTCTCTTTCTCTCTCTCCCTCTTGCTCTGCTCATGTGCTACTGCTGCTGTGAGCATAACTACCGCCCCTCCCCCCTCAGCGCAAACACAAGGCAGGCACAGACACATATTGACCAATCACGTGTGGCTAGAAGAGAAAAAAAAGTGAGAGAGAGAGAGGGTGAGAGAAAGGAAAAAAAAAAAACATGGCTCCCAATAAGGAGCCGGCTCCCGTCGTTCACTTCAAAGAGCCGGCTCTAAGAGCCATTTCATTCGTGAACGACCCATCACTACTGTGTACCTTGGCTCGTTGGCACGCCATGCAGGCTGCTGCCCACTCTTTCACTTGTTTGCGGAGGCCCGGCCACACAAATTTTTCTGCTACCATTTTGACCGATGCGCGCATCCCCGGGTGTGCCAAAGAATGAATCGAGTCAAAAACGCGGTGGCGTCACGCTGCCAGTACCACGGGACGCGGTCACCCCGTGGAAACATCACAGATTAGAGGGGGCATATCGTCTTGCAGCACCCTGCTCTCCAGCGTTAACCCTGTTGGTCCAGACTGGAGCGCGCACACATCCGCGTCACTAACCTGCTCCGCGGCCATGGCTGTGTAATCTATCCCCACGCGGATGGGGGCAGCCACGGCGCGTGAGAGGCAGTCTGCCACTACATTCAGTTTACCCGACACGTGCTGAATATCGGTAGTAAACTCTGAGATCGCGGCTAGCTGCCTCTGCTGCCGGCCCGACCACGGTTCTGAAACTTTGGCCATCGCGAATGTTAGTGGCTTGTGGTCAACGAACGCGGTGAAACAGCGCCCTTCTAGCCAGCACTGGAAGTGGCGAATGGCCAAATGGAGAGCCAGCAACTCCCTGTCAAACGCTCTGTATTTACGTTCACTATCGCGCAAGGTCCTGCTGAAAAAGGCGAGCGGCTGCCAAGCCCCGGCTACATGCTGCTCCACGACCGCCCCTATGGCCACATCTGACGCGTCAGTGGTGAGCGCTATGCGGGCCGTTGGGTCTGGATGTGCTAACAACGCAGCGTTTGCCAGGGCTGCTTTGACTTCCGAGAACGCTCACTCCCGCTCCGGGGACCACTCGATCCTATTCGCTGGTTTCTGTTTTTTGAGCGCGGCATACAGCGGTTGCATGAGCTGCGCTGCGCGGGGGAGGAAACGGTTATAAAAATTCACCATTCCCAAAAACTCCTGTAACGCCCTGACCGTCTGCGGCCGGGGGAAATCTGCTACCGCGCGCACTTTGTCAGGTAGTGGAACCGCTCCTTCGGGGGAGATGTGGTGTCCTAAAAAATCGATCTGCGTCACCCCGAACTGACACTTCGCTGGGTTGATTATCAACCCGTGCTCTCCCAACCTCCGGAAAACTGCTGCGAGGTGGTTTTCGTGTTCGTCTTCGGACGCGCTGGCTACCAAGATATCGTCCAAGTAGACGAACATGAAAGGGAGATTGCGCAGCACCGCGTCCATCATGCGTTGGAACGTCTGTGCAGCCCCTTTAAGCCCGAATGGCATGCGTAAAAACTCGAATAGGCCAAATGGAGTTATCAGCGCTGTTTTGGGTATGTCCTCAGCGCGCACTGGGACTTGGTGGTAACCGCAGACCAAGTCTATTTTAGAAAAAATGTGCGCCCCTGCCAAATGAACGGAAAAATCTTGGATATGAGGGATTGGGTAGCGGTCATGCGCTGTGGCGTTGTTCAACCTGCGGAAATCCCCGCAAGGTCGCCACGAGCCGTCAGCATTCGGGACCATGTGTATCGGGGAAGCCCATGGGCTGTTCGAACGCCTGATGATGCCCAACCTGTAAAGGTTGGCAAACTCCTCGCGCACTATGGCCAGTTTAGCTGCGTCCAAGTGCTGAGCTTTTGCAAAAACGGGCGGCCCGGTGGTAGTAATAAAATGTTCCACCTCGTGTTTAGCGACGGCTGCCGAAAATGTGGTGACCGTGAGTGCTGGGAACTGAGTGAGCAGTGTGTGGAACTTACCGCTTGCAGCTGTGACGTTGGCTTGTGCTGTTGGCCGGGCCGCTCGAGCTGTACAGGGAATAGAATCAAAAGAAAGTGCATTAACCAGGCGCCTGTTAGCGACATCAACCAACAAACCATGTGAGCACAAAAAATCAGCCCCCAATATATTGAAATTCAATGCTGCTATGACAAAAGTCCACTCGAATGTACGGCCGTGAAGAGACAGAAGCAGAGTCCTCTCACCAAAGGTCTTAATCTCCGAGCCGTTCGCTGCTGCCATCTTGGGGCCGCCGGAACCTGCCAGCCGGTCAGCGTAGGAAGGCGTGATGAAACTCAACTGGGCGCCTGTGTCCACGAGGAAATGCCTCCCCGAGCATGCGTCCGTCAAGTAGAGCAGCTTGTTCTCCTCTCCGAGGGTCGCAGCTGCTACCGACCCCCGGTCTTGGCGTTTCCCGAGCGCTTGAACTGGCACGGTGGTACACATTTGCGTGCCTTCTCT
The DNA here is from genome assembly GCA_020510985.1 of Pholidichthys leucotaenia. Classification (NCBI taxonomy): domain Eukaryota; kingdom Metazoa; phylum Chordata; class Actinopteri; order Cichliformes; family Pholidichthyidae; genus Pholidichthys; species Pholidichthys leucotaenia. The sequence goes on along the minus strand of CM035842.1, from coordinate 81,822,835 downwards.
GCAAAGCAGCGGTGGTAGAAACAAAGGGTGTCTCCTCCGCGTTCCTTGGCCCCCGCCGCTGCCGTCGTCGGTGGTTCTGCTGCCGCCATCCCTGGCTCCCCGCCATCTCCGGCCGTCGCACCGAGCTCCATCGCTGCCGCCATGGCCGCGTGCTCTTTGCTGGCATTGACAATCCGATGTGCCTCCCGGGCCAGCGCACGGTAGTCCCGCTGGGCCAACAACGGCGAACTGGCCAGGGCCGCTCTCGTCGCTGATGGCAGGGTCCTGAGTAAGAGGTGGGTAAAGATGAAGTGGTCATCGTCCGAGCCTTTCAACCTCAGCATGTTCTCCATCAGGTCAATGGGCGTGCAATCTCCCAACTCGGTCAGTGCCAGGAATCTCTCTGCTCTCCTCAACCGAGAGAGTGTAGTGCTGGATGAGTGCAGCCTTCAACGCGTCGTATTTGTCGCTGGCTGGTGGCTGCTCCAGGAGGCTCTCCACATGCTGAGCCATGTGGTTGTCGAGCTTTGCGATCACATGGTAGAATTTCGTGTCATCTACCGATATTCCCCGGAGGGCGAACTGTGCCTCCACCAGGTGGAACCAGGAGCGCAGATTTTGCTGCCAAAAGTCCGGTAGCTGGACCGTCACGGCATACGCTTGGCTGGGGGCTCCCAACGAGGCTGGCCCCGGGGAATTCTCTTCTTGCTGCATGCTACGTCTTGGGTCACCAGTGTGGAGTGTGTAATTGACGAGGCAGGTTTTTGTCTCAAGGCAGTTTATTACACGTCTCCATCATGAGCAAAGTAGAAAGAGGACATCTCAGAAAAAACTCGTTCCTTATATACCCAGGTCTCCCGACAGCTCACAAGTCACATTGCATTCCTATCAAATGTAACAATGCATTTCCTCTTTAATCCCTTAGCATCCCCCTCACAGTCTTTGGCCCACAAAGGATCCTCCAAGCAGTCTCTTGCATACCAAAGATGACACTTTCACAGCTTCCTGTTATCTGCAAGGAAACTCTGCACTTTGTTCTTATCTAAGATGTGAGGCATTATGTAAGGCATTAAGTAAGTCACATGTGTGGCTACAATATATATATAAAAGTTTGGGGTCACTTAGAAATGTCCTTATTTTTGAAAGAAAAGCAGTTTTTTTCAATGAAGATAACTTTAAACTAATCAGAAATACACTCTATACATTGCTAATGCGGTAAATGACTATTCTAGCTGCAAATGTCTGGTTTTTGGTGCAATATCTACATAGGTGTATAGAGGCCCATTTCCAGCAACTATCACTCCAGTGTTCTAATGGTACAATCTGTTTGCTCATTGTATCAGAATTCTCCAGATTACCTCAACAAATTAACAGCTAGAATGCCAAAGGTCTGCAATGCTGTAATTGCTGCAAATGGAGGATTATTTGACGAAAGCAAAGTTTGAAGGAAAAAATTATTATTTCAAATACAAATCATTATTTCTAACCTTGTCAATGTCTTGACTATATTTTGTATTCATTTTACAACTCATGGTGGTAAATAAAAGTGTGACTTTTCATGGAAAACACAAAATTGTCTGGGTGACCCCAAACTTTTGAATGGTAGTGTGTGTGTGTATATATATATATATAGTATATATATATATATATATATATATATGTGTGTGTGTGTGTGTGTGTGTGTGTGTGTGTGTGTGTGTGTGTGTGTGTGTGAACATATATGCATGTATGTATGTATATATGACTGAGTGAAGAGTTATAATAGTGTGTTTTTTCTAATAATGGGTTTGCAGTTGTTGTGGTGATGAGGGAGCTTAGTTCTAAGGCGAAGCTGTCGATTTACCAGTCAATCTACGTTCCTACTCTCACCTATGGTCACAAGCTTTGGGTAATGACCGAAAGAACAAGATCGCGGATACAAGCGGCTGAAATGAGCTTTCTCCGTAGGATTGCTGGACTCACCCTCAGACATAGGGTGAGGAGCTCAGTCATCCGGGAGAAGCTCAGAGTAGAACCGCTGCTCCTCCACATTGAAAGGAGTCAGTTGAGGTGGTATGGGCATCTGATTAGGATGCCTCCTGGACGCCTCCCACTTGAGGTGTTTTGGGCACGTCCCACTGGGAGGAGACCCCGAGGCAGACCCAGGACTCGGTGGAGAGACTATGTCTCCCAGCTGGTCTGGGAACGCCTTGGTATCCTCTCTGAAGAGCTGGAGCAGGTGGCTGGGGAGAGGGAAGTCTGGGCTTCTCTGCTTGAACTGCTGCCTCCGCGACCCGGACCTCCGGAAAAGCGGTAGAAGATGAATGGAAGGATGGATGGGTTTGCAGTTGTTTTAAAGCAGTGTTCATATGTGTGCATGTACAAAAAGATGAAGAGTGTTTTGCTGGGTGTATAATTGTATGTAGTTCTGGGGATTATTTTACGTGTTTGATTGAGAGAGAGAAACTTTATTTCAAACAAAAAAGCAAAAAACAAAACAAATGACAAGGGCAATAAAAGTGACAGTATACAGTGCTCGAAAGGGAGAAGGAAGAAGTTAATACTTATTTACTCCAACTCCTCTTTTCCCTAAATACAACCCATGTGAAATATATACATATTACCTCAATTAAGAACCCTAATTAGGCAATTAACTATATTTTATACATATCAACATTGACACCCATCCATCCCTACATATATACAGTCCATAAATCTATACCCAGACCCAACCAACACAGATATACACAGTCCCGTACCACCTACCATACCATAGTGTCCCAGAGTGAGTTTAGTGCATCTTACATATTAATACTACCCCTCTAATATATATCCTTTTAGCAAATAATGTTTATACCTCTTTTTGAATTGATTTCTGTTTGTACATAGTTTCAGTTCCAGCTCCAGACTGTTCCACAAATCCACCCCACAGACAGATATGCACACACACTACCGTTCAAAAGTTTGGGGTCACCCAGACAATTATTTTGTGTTTTCCATGAAAAGTCACACTTATTTACCACCATAAGTTGTAAAATGAATAGAAAATATAGTCAAGACATTGACAAGGTTAGAAATAATGATTTGTATTTGAAATAATAATTTTTTCCAGATGCTCAACCTGCTCAAAGGAAGGTCAGTTTTATAGCTTCTCTAACCAGCTAAACTGTTTTCAGCTGTGCTAACATGATTGCACAAGGGTTTTCTAATCATCCATTAGCCTTCTGACGCAATGAGCAAACACATTGTACCATTAGAACACTGGAGTGATAGTTGCTGGAAATGGGCCTCTATACACCTATGTAGATATTGCACCAAAAACCAGACATTTGCAGCTAGAATAGTCATTTACCACATTAGCAATGTATATTAGATATTAGAGTGTATTTCTGATTAGTTTAAAGTTATCTTTATTGAAAAAAAACAGTGCTTTTCTTTCAAAAATAAGGACATTTCTAAGTGACCCCAAACTTTTGAACGGTAGTGTACTTTTCTTTGTTGTTCGAACCTTAGGTTTTGTAAAGTTTGTCTCCCCTCAATTTATAATCATTGTCTCTTTTTTGAATATTTTTTGTATATTAGTTGGGAGTTGATTATTAATTGCCCTGTACATTATTTGTGCTGTCTTAAATTTAACTAAATCTATGAACTTTATGGCATGTGACTTTAAAAACAACGAGTTGGTATGGTCTCTATATCCTACATTATTTATTATCCTTATAGCTTTTTTTTGTAATGTGCATATTGGCTGTAGGCTGGTCTTGTAGGTGTTTCCCCAGACCTCTACGCAGTAGTTAAGATATGGTTAAAACAGTGAATTGTACAGTAAGAACAATGATTTTTAGTCCAAAATATGTCTTATCTTCCCCAGTATTCCTATACATTTTGCCTACTTGGCCCAGATATGACTGATGTGAGGTTTCCAGCAGATTTATTGTCCAGTGTAACCCCCAGAAACTTATTTTCCTGTACTATTTCAATTCTGGTATCATCTATCATTACCATTATTTCATGATTTATTTTATAATTTCCAAATAACATAATTGTTTTTTTCAGATTTAGAGATAATTTATTTTTGTTGAACCACTGCATTAACCTTTTCCTTTCTGTTGTGACCTCCTCTAAAACCTGCTGAAAATTCTCACCAGTGCAAAGGATATTTGTGTCATCCACAAACAAAATAAATTTCAGAATTTTTGATACTTGGAATATGTCATTTATATATAAGATAAAGGGTATGGGTCCCAAAACTGACCCCTGGGGCACACCACAAGTGATGTCCATGAAGGGTGATTTGTGCTCACCAATTTGTACAAATTGTTGTCTGTTACTTAAATAATTTTCCACCCAACTCAGTCCAACCCCTCTTATCCCATACCATTCCAATTTCCTCTGTAAAATTCTATGATCAATGGTGTCAAAAGCTTTCTTTAAATCTATAAATACTCCTACAGCAAACTTTTTTATCTATACAACTAGTAGTTTCTTCTATGAGTTCGATCGGTGCCAAGGATGTAGATTTGCCTGCTCTAAAACCATACCGACTGTCTGTGAGGAGGGTGTGTTTTTCAATGAAATTATCCAGTCATTTAGTGAAATTTTTTTCAAATATTTTGGAGAATTGTGAGAGTAAAGAGACTGGCCTGTAATTTGTGAAATGATGACTGTCTCCTGTTTAGTATAGAGGTATTAGTTTTGCTATTTTTATTTTGTTTGGAAATTTACCAGTTTGAAATGACAGGTTACAGATGTGGGTGAGTGGCTTAACAATTCTTTCAATTTCTTTTTTCACTATTGTCATGTCAATTTCATTCCAGTCAGCTGATTTTTGTTCTTAAATTTACTTACAGTCTCAGTAATTTCCTTTTCAGTTACTGCACCCAAAAAGATTGTGTTTGGATTTCTATCTTCTATTTTATTTACAGAACCACTGTTGTTTGTTTCTGGTGTCACTATTGATTTTGCTAATTCAGGACCAACATTTACAAAAAATTTATTGAAACCACTGACCACATCCTCCATATTGTTTATCAAATTGTCATTTTCAATAAAATATTCTGGATAATTAGCATTCTTTGATCTGTTTCTAATAATGCCAGTCAGCACTTGCCATATTCCTCTTAAGTTATTCTTATTATCCTCTAATATTCTGTTGTAGTATTCTTTCTTACAAGTCTTCATTATATTAGTTAGCTTGTTTTTATATCTTTTTTGATCTCAGCCTCTACAGTTCTGCACTTAATGAATTGTTTATATAATGTATTCTTCTTTTTACATGCATTTAATAGCTCCTTGGTGACCCAAGGAATATTTTTGTTTTGTTGTCTGTCACTGCATTGTTTTTAAGGACAGTTTTTGTTGTACAGTGATTGAAATATTTGTAAAAAAAAAAAAAAATTCATCATATGCTTAATTTATATCATTTTCGTCACAAACTATCTTCCAGTCTTGTATTAATAATTCCTTTACCAGTAAATACATAGATTCTTCAGTTCTTATTCTTTTATATTTAATATTTTTGGTATACTTTTTCTAGTTTTTTGGTATACTTTTTCTCCCCCCCTCATGGATCGTCACCTTATCGTGGTGGGGGGGTTTGCGTGCCCCAGTGATCCCAGGAGCTATGTTGTCCGGGGCAATTTGCCTCTGATAGGGTCTCCCAAGACAAACTGGTCCTGGGTGAAGGGCCAGACGAAGAACGATCCAACAGACTCTCATGATAAATTGTATATCAAGGATTCAGTGTACCCCGCCCGGTATGGGGTTACCGGGGCCCCACCCTGGAGCCAGGCCTGGGGGAGGGGCTCGAAGGCTAGCGTCTGGTGGCCGGGTTTCCACCCATGGGACCCGGCCGGGCTCAGCCCGAAGGAATTACATGGGTCCGCCCTCCAGTAGGTTCACCACCTGCAGGAGGGATCATGGAAGTCCGGTGCTATGTGGATTAGGTGGCAGTCAAAGGCGGAGACCTTGGCGGACTGATCCCAAGCTTTCTAAACTGGCTTTTGGTACGTGGAATGTCACCTCTCTGGTGGGGAAGGAGCCTGAGCTGGTGTACGAGATTGAGCGATACCGGCTAGATATAGTCGGCCTCACCTCAACACACAGCTCCGGTTCCGGAACCAGTCTCCTGGAGAGGGGCTGGAGCTTGGCCTTTTCTGGAGTTGCCCCGGGCGAGAGGCGACGAGCAGGGGTAGGTATTCTTGTATCGCCCCACCTTGCTGCCTCTATATTGGAGTTTTCCCCGGTGGACGAAAGGGTTGCTTCCCTGCGCCTTCGGGTTGGGAAACGGGTCCTGACCATCATTTGTGCCTATGCACCAAATGATGTTTCAGAGTACCCACCCTTTTTGGAGTCTGTGACTGGGGTGCTGGAGGGTGCTCCTCCTGGAGACTCCATTGTCCTACTGGGGGACTTCAATGCGCACGTGGGCAACGACAGTGAAACCTGGAGGGGGGTGATTGGGAGGAACGGCCTGCCCGATCTGAACCCGAGTGGTGTTCAGTTATTGGACTTCTGTGCTAACCACAGTCTGTCTATAACGAACACCATGTTCAAGCATAAGGGTGTCCATATGTGCACCTGGCACCAGGACACCTTAGGCCGCAGGTCGATGATCGATTTTGTTATCGTATCATCAGACCTGCGACCGTATGTCTTGGACACCCGAGTAAAGAGAGGTGCAGAGCTGTCAACTGATCACCACCTGGTGGTGAGTTGGATCCGATGGCAGGGGAGGAAGCCATTCAGACCTGGTAGACCCAAACGTATAGTGAGGGTGTGCTGGGAGCGTCTGGCTGAGGCCCCTGTCCGGGAGGTCTTCAACTCCCACCTCCGGAAGAACTTCAACCACATTCCGAGGGAGTCTGGAGACATGGAGTCTGAATGGGCCGTGTTCTCCACCTCTGTTGTTGAAGCGGCAGCCCAGAGCTGCGGCCGCAAGGTGGTCGGTGCATCTCGTGGTGGCAACCCCCGAACCAAGTGGTGGACACCAGTGGTGAGGGGGGCCATTAAGCTGAAGAAGGAGTCCTATCAAGCTTGGTTGGCTTGTGGGACTCCCGAAGCAGCTGAGGTGTACCGGCAGGCCAAGCGGAGTGCAGCTCGGGTGGTTGCTGAAGCAAAAACCCGGGTATGGGAGGAGTTCGGTGAGGCCATGGAACAAGACTTTCGGTCGGCTTCAAAGAGATTCTGGCAAACTGTTCGGCGGCTCAGGAGGGGAAAGCAGCTCCCCGTCCACACTGTGTATGGTGCGGATGGGACACTGTTGACTTCAACTGGGGATATCGTCGGGCGGTGGAAGGAATACTTCGAGGATCTCCTCAATCCCACTGATACGCCTTCCACAGAGGAAGCAGGGTTTGGGGACGAGGGGGATGACTCGCCTATCACAGGGGCTGAGGTCGCCAAGGTGGTTAAAAATCTCCTTGGTGGCCGGGCCCCGGGGGTGGACGAGATTCGCCCCGAGTACCTCAAGGCCCTGGATGTTGTTGGGTTGTCATGGTTGACACACCTCTGCAACATTGCGTGGAGGTCGGGGGCAGTGCCTTTGGCATGGCAAACCGGGGTGGTGGTTCCTCTCTTCAAAAAAGGGGACCGGAGGGTGTGCTCCAACTTTAGAGGGATCACACTCCTCAGCCTCCCTGGGAAGGTCTATGCCAAGGTACTGGAGAGGAGAGTCCGGCCGTTGGTCGAACCTCGGATTCAGGAGGAGCAATGTGGTTTTCGTCCTGGCCGTGGCACATCGGACCAGCTCTTTACCCTCTCGAGAATTCTTGAGGGTTCATGGGAGTTTGCCCAACCAGTTTACATGTGTTTTGTGGACTTGGAGAAGGCATTTGACCGCGTCCCTCGTGGATTTTTGTGGGGGGTGCTTCGGGAGTATGGGGTATCGGGCTTGTTGTTACGAGCTATTCGGTCTCTGTACGACCGTTGTGAGAGTTTAGTTCGCATTGCCAACACTCGGTCGGAGTCATTCCCAGTGAGAGTTGGACTCCGCCAGGGCTGCCCTTTGTCACCGGTCCTGTTCATAATTTTTATGGACAGGATTTCTAGGCGCAGCCAGGGAATGGAGGGTGTCATGCTTGGTGACCACAGGATCTCATCTCTGTTGTTTGCAGATGATGTTGTCCTGTTGGCTTCATCCAGCAATGACCTACAGCTCTTGCTGGGACGGTTTGCCGCTGAGTGTGAAGCGGCTGGGATGAGAATCAGCACCTCCAAGTCCGAGTCCATGGTCCTCAGCCGGAAAAAGGTGGATTGTCCTCTCCGGGTTGGGGACAGGCTCCTGCCCCAAGTGGAGGAGTTTAAGTATCTTGGGGTCTTGTTCACGAGTGAGGGGAAAATGGAGCGAGAGATCGACAGACGGATTGGAGCAGCATCTGCAGTGATGCGGACGTTGTACCGGTCTGTTGTGGTGAAGAGGGAGCTTAGTTCTAAGGCAAAGCTGTCGATTTACCAGTCAATCTACGTTCCTACTCTCACCTATGGTCACGAGCTTTGGGTAATGACCGAAAGAACGAGATCGCGGATACAAGCGGCTGAAATGAGCTTTCTCCGTAGGATTGCTGGACTCACCCTCAGAGATAGGGTGAGGAGCTCAGTCATCCGGGAGAGGCTCAGAGTAGAACCGCTGCTCCTCCACATTGAAAGGAGTCAGTTGAGGTGGTATGGGCATCTGATTAGGATGCCTCCTGGACGCCTCCCACTTGAGGTGTTTCAGGCACGTCCCACTGGGAGGAGACCCCGGGGCAGACCCAGGACTCGGTGGAGAGACTATGTCTCCCAGCTAGTCTGGGAACGCCTTGGTATCCCCTCTGAAGAGCTGGAGCAGGTGGCTGGGGAGAGGGAAGTCTGGGCTTCTCTGCTTGAACTGCTGCCTCCGCGACCCGGACCTCCGGAAAAGCGGTAGAAGATGGATGGATGGATGGATGGATGGTATACTTTTTCTTCCTATAATCACAGTGATAGACAACAAAAATCGGCAGGTGGTCACTGATATCATTCAATAAAAGCCCACTCACGATATTATTTTCCATAATGTTTGTGAATATGTTATCTATTAGTGTGGCACTGTGTGACGTGATTCTGCTAGGTCCCGTAATTGTTGGATGTAAGCCCATACTGTACATTGTGTTGATAAATTCTTCTGTCATACTATGTTGTTTTGAGTTCATAAGATCTATATTGAAATCCCCACAGATGAACATCTTTATGAGTAAGTTTTGCATACATTTTTTCCATCCAGTCCTTAAATAAGTTAATATTTGATCCAGGTGTTCTATATACACAGCTCACTACTATATTCTTCACATTGTCCAGACAGATTTCTATTGTAATACATTCAAATAAATCATCCACAGTTACTGACAAATTTTCAACAACCTTGTATTGCAAGCTCTTGTCAACATAAATTGCAACTCCTCCTCCTTTTTCCACTTTTCTATACATATAATTTAATTCATAGCCATCCATTGTAAAGTCCACTCCTTTCTCTTCACTGAGCCACGTTGCTGATATTGCCACTATGTTGAACAGCTCTTTAAACTGATGTAAATTATCTTTAATGTTATTAAAGTTGGCATAGAGACTTCTGTTGAAGTGGATCATTGATACTGTATATTAAAATCAGCTATGATCATTGTGTTAAACTGTTCATCTGTGTAGTAACTACAGTTATTATTGATGGCGGTAAATAAATTATTATCAGGGTCTATGTCATATTCCACATCCTGTGGGTTGTGATCCGTATATTCAAAAACTTTTAGTTCCTGTTGTTCCTGTTTGTTGATCTTTTGCATCATGTAGTTATACAGTATGTCCTGTTGCAGATGAGTGTGATCCTTCAGTGTCCTACAATTGTCTCTTGTTGCTGTCAACTTCAGTTCATAATGTTCATTGGTATTTGTCCAGTTCCATAACACAACATAACAAAAATAATTTTTTTGTAAGTTGTCTGTGTTTTTTCAACTGATTTAAGACAATTTTGCACCGCTGAATCCGAAAATGACATCCATTTCTCTCGATCAGGTCAGGTTTTTATGCTAAGTTGTAAGCAGTTGTACAGCAGTTGTACTATAAATAGAATAGTACACATTGATAAAGGTAAGTACATGTAAATTGAATGTTACATCATCATTGTTCAAAATTCAGAGAAGTTCAAGAAATAAAAAAGAATTTTGCATTATATAAAGCGAAAATACCCGTACATGTAAACAAAAACATGTGGCCATAGTTCAAAAAGTTGACCTGATTGAGCAAAACCAATGTGATTTTTGGATTCAGCACATCAAAATTGTCCTAAATCAGCTAAAACAACTTAGACAATAAATGTGGTGTTGGCCAGTGTAATATTTCAGTTGTTAATAACCTTGGCTTCTTCAGGTGATCCATTTAATTTGATGTTGTGGAGAAGTGTGGAAGGACGAGGCTGAGTTTATTTCTCAAGTCCAGTTTTATTCACATTCACATTCTCCAACATCCAAAAACAGAAAGGGGGTGAATCCCCCAACATCTGTCCCTTTTATACTCCAGGACATCAAAGCACACAGTCACATTGTCTTTTAATCCCAAATCACAATGCATCCCCCTCCAGGTCTTCTCGCCTCCACCTAAAGTCCTGGTGGTCAGAAAATCCCTCAAGGCCATCTCTTTGCATACAAAAGGCCAGATTTCACATCCTCCTGTTACCCCTAGGAGGTTCAGTCCTTTTGTTCCTCTGAGACGTGAAGCATACAATAAGCATACAGTAATATACATGTGAAGCATATGAAACCCACATATGTGCACCACATGTTTCCCCCCCCCCCAAACGTCTAAGAAGGAACAACATAACCACAGATTGCATGTCATAATAAAATCACTACATATCAGTCCACGTGCCGCTTGGGCCTCAGCCTTCTCCCGTATTTGCTGTAAGCAGGCTGTACCACCTCCGCGGCATCTTCCTGCTGTGGAGCTGCTGTCTGAGGATGAGAACTGTTAGTCAACCTCTGTGGGTGTTCTGGGGAATGCTCTCTAGGGGGTCTGCCACGCCGAGGAGCCTTAGCCAACTGCACAATTTCGTCAGCTACCACAAAAGCTGGTTTGAGCCTGTTTATGCCAATCATTTCTTTTCTGCCCCCCAAATCTAGCAAAAAATGCTTATCCCCTGTTTCCAGCACTCTCTATGGTCCATCATAAGGTGGGCGTAAAGGTGGATGATGGGCATCATGTCTGACAAAAACAAACTCCGCATTTTTTAAAGCCTTAGGCACAAAAACACGCGGAAAACTGTGGTGAACAGGGCCAGGTAGTGTGCTCGGGCCCGTGCTATTCTGTAACCGCTGAGCCGGGGAGCACTCTGGCGCTGGATTATCTGGGAGAAATTCCCCGGGCAGCCGAAGTGGCTGTGCGAAAACTAGCTCAGCTGGGGAGGCTTCTAAATCCTCTTTAGGTGCAGAACGCAACCCCAATAAAACCCATGGTAGCTTGTCCACCCAATTTGCATCCGTAAGCGACGCTCTGAGAGCCGCCTTCAGTGACCTGTGAAAACGTTCGCATAACCCGTTAGCCTGCGGGTTGTACGCGGTCGTGCGGTGGATCGTTGCCCCCAGGCTGCGGGCCATCGCTGACCAAAGTTCGGAAACAAATTGAGGGCCTCTGTCGGATGTAATGTCCGACGGGACTCCAAAACGCGCTACCCATGCCGTTAAAAACGCACGCGCCACCTCTTTGGCTGTGGTTGACGACAGCGGAACCACTTCCAGCCAGCGCATGGTGCGGTCAACCATTGTCAGAAGATGTGTGCACCCTTGTGAGGGCGGGAGGGGGCCTACGAGGTCCACGTGGACATGATCAAACCTTTTAGCTGGGATGTGAAACGGCTCCAAGGGAGCTCTCGTGCGTCTATGAACCTTGGCCCGCTGACAAGCCATGCAGGCTGCCGCCCACTCTCTAACTTGTTTGCGCAGGCTCGGCCATACAAATTTCTCTCCTACCATTTTGACCGAAGCGCGCACTCCCGGGTGCGCCAGGGAATGGATCGAGTCAAAAACGCGGCGGCACCACGCGGCTGGAACCACAGGACGCGGCCGCCCAGTGGAGACATCGCAGATTGGGGGGGGGGGGCATACCGTCTTGCAGCACCCTGTTCTCCAGCCTTAACCCTGTTGGTCCAGACTGGAGCGTGCGCACTTCCGCGTCGCTAACCTGCTCCGCGGCCATGGCTGCAGAATCTACCTCTACACAGGCTGGAGCCGCCACGGCGCGCGAGAGGCAGTCCGCCACTACATTAAGTTTACCCGCCACATGCTGGATATCGGTAGTAAACTCCGATATCGCGGCCAGCTGTCTCTGATGCCGGTCCGACCAAGGTTCTGAAATCTTGGCCATCGCGAAAGTCAGCGGCTTGTGATCAACGAACGCGGTGAAACAGCGTCCTTCCAGCCAGAACTGGAAGTGGCGAATGGCCAAGTGGAGAGCTAACAACTCCCTGTCGAATGTGCTGTATTTTCGTTCGCTGTCGCGCAGGGTCTTGCTGAAAAAAGCGAGCGGCTGCCAGGCTCCGGCTACATACTGTTCCACGACCACCCCTATGGCCACATCTGGCGCGTCAGTAGTGAGCGCCATGCGGGCCGCTGGGACTGGATGTGCCAACAGCGCAGCGTTTGCCAGGGCTGTTTTGACTTCAGAGAATGCGCGCTCTCGCTCCAGAGACCATTCGACTTTATTTGTGAGTTTTTGTTTTTTTAGTGCAGCATACAATGGTTGCATGAGCTGTGCTGCGCGGGGGAGGAAACGGTTATAAAAATTCACCATTCCCAAAAACTCCTGTAACGCTTTGACCGTTTGTGGTTGGGGAAAATTTGTTACTGCGTGCACTTTGTCAGGCAGAGGAACCGCTCCTTCTGGAGAGACGCGATGCCCCAAAAAATCAATCTGCGTCACCCTGAACTGACACTTTGCTGGGTTGATTATTAACCCGTGCTCTGCCAACCTCCGGAAAACTGCCGTGAGGTGGTTTTCGTGTTCGTCTTCGGACGCGCTGGCTACCAATATGTCGTCCAGGTAGATGAACACGAAAGGGAGCTCGCGCAAAACCACGTCCATCATGCGTTGGAACGTCTGCGCCGTGCCTTTAAGCCCAAACGGCTTGCGCAAAAACTCAAAAAGCCCGAAAGGAGTTATTACCGCTGTTTTGGGTATGTCCTCGGCATGCACTGGGACCTGGTGGTAACCATGTACCAAGTCTATTTTAGAAAAAACGCGTGCCCCCGCCAAATGAACTGAAAAATCTTGGATGTGCGGGATCGGGTAGCGGTCGTGCGCTGTAGCGTTGTACAGCCTGCGGAAATCACCGCAGGGTCGCCACGAGCCATCAGCTTTCGGGACCATGTGAAGCAATGAAGCCCATGGGCTCTTCGAATGCCTGATGATGCCTAACCTTTCCAGGTTGGCGAACTCCTCGCGCGCTATGGTCAGTTTAGCTGAATCCAAGTGCCGAGCTTTTGCAAAAACGGGCGGTCCGGTGGTAGTAACAAAATGTTCCACCCCGTGTTTAGCCACGGTCGCCGAAAATGTTGGGACCGTGAGTGCTAGGAACTGAGTGAGGAGTGTGTGGAACTTACCACCTGCCGCTGTGACGTTGGCTTGTGCTGTTGGCGGGGCCACTCGAGCTGTACAGGGAATAGAATAAAAAGAGAGTGCATTAACCAGGCGTCTGTTAGCAAGATCGACCAACAAAGCATGTGAGCACAAAAAATCAGTCCCTAACATGTTGAAATTGACTGCCGCTATGACGAAAGTCCACTCGAATGTACGGCCGTGTAAAGACAGAAACAGAGTCCTCTCACCGAAGGTCTTAATCGCCGAGCCGTTCGCTGCTGACACCCCGGGACCACTGGAAGGCACCAGCCGGTCAGCGTAGGAAGATGTGATGAAACTCAGCTGGGAGCCTGTGTCCACGAGGAAATGCCTCCCCGAGCACGCATCCCTCAAGTAGAGCAGCTTGTTCTCCTCTCCGAGGGCCGCAGCTGCTACCGACTCCCGGTCTTGGCGTTTCCCGAGCGCTTGAAATGGCACGGTGGAATGCACTTGCGTGCCCTCTCTGCGAAGCGGAGATGGTAGAAGCAGAGGACGTCGTCTGCTCCGTGTTTCCTGGCCCCTGCCGCCGCCGTCGTCGGTGAGTCTGGTGCTGCAGCCTCTGGCCCCCTGCCATCTCTGGACGTTGTGCCTAGCTCTGCTGCCGTGGCCGTAGCCGCACGCCATTTATTGGCGTCGACGAATCGTTGCGCCTCCTGGCCCAGCTCGTGGTAGTCTCGTCGGGCCAACAGTGGTGAATGGCCAGGGTCACTCTCACCGCTGACGGTAGGGTCCTGAGGAAAAGGTGGGTGAAGATGAAGTTATCATCTTCGGAGTCTCTCAAACTCAACATCTTCCCCATCAGGTCTGCAGGTCTGTCGCTCTCAAATTCAGTCAGCGCTAGGAGCCTCTCTGTTCGCTCCTCCACCGAGGGGGTGAAGTAACGGATGAGTACAGCCTTCAACGTGCTGTACTTGTCGCTGTCCGGTGGGTGGTTGATCAGGCTCTCCACTCTCTGGGCCGTGTGGTTGTTCAGCTTTGCAACCACATGGTAGAACTTTGTGGCGTCTACCGAAATCCTCCGGAGGTGGAACTGTGCCTCGACTGCGTTAAACCAGGAGCGCGGATTGTTCTGCCAGAAGTCCGGTAGCTGAACTGTGGCTGCATTCGTTTGGCTGGCTCCTGACGAGTCTGGCTCGGGAGAATCGCCTCCGCTCATGATACACTTAGGGTCACCGGTGTGGAGAAGTGTGGAAGGACGAGGCTGAGTTTATTTCTCAAGTCCAATTTTATTCACATTCACATTCTCCAACATCCAAAAACAGAAAGGGGGTGAATCCCCCAGCATCTGTCCCTTTTATACCCCAGGACATCAAAGCACACAGTCACATTGTCTTTTAATCCCAAATCACAATGCATCCCCCTCCAGGTCTTCTCGCCTCCACCTAAAGTCCTGGTGGTCAGGAAATCCCTCAAGGCCATCTCTTTGCATACAAAAGGCCAGATTTCACATCCTCCTGTTACCCCTAGGAGGTTCAGTCCTTTTGTTCCTCTGAGACGTGAAGCATACAATAAGCATACAGTAATATAGATGTGAAGCATATGAAACCCACATATGTGCACCACAATGTATATTTTACAGTTTGTTGTCCAGATGTTTTGAATCTTTTTTGCTTTCTCAGGTATCTTGCTTTTCTGGCCACATCTGCATTTTCTTTTGTAAGGTGCTCCATCTTCCATCCATCTTCTTCCGCTTAATCCTTTTCGGGTTGCGGGGGGGCTGGAGCCTATCCCAGCATCTTTTGGGCGAGAGGCAGGGTACACCCTGGACAGATCGCCAGTCCATCGCAGGGCCAACACAGAGAGACAGACAACCATTCACTCTCACAGTCATACCTAAGGACAATTTAGAATCCCCAGTTTGATGCCAATTAACCTAACTTGCATGTTTTTGGCATGTGGGAGGAAACCGGAGAAATCCCGGAGTAAACCAACGCAGACACGGGGAGAACATGCAAACTCCACACAGATCACTGTTGGTCGAGGGCTGGGATCGAACCCAGGATCCCCCGGCCAAGGGTGAGTTGCTGTGCTGCCACAGTGCTAACCACTCCGCCACCGCTCTGCCCTGTATGTTTATGTAAATGTTTGCTCCTTTCAGTTTCCTGCCTGGTTTTAGCAGTGCAGTCTTGTGTTTTCTGTTGACAAACCTCATGATGACAGCTGGTTTGTTGCTGTTGTTTTTCCTGGGCAGAGGGTAGCAGGCTTTTTTTGTTTAGTTTAGGAGACACGGTGGTGATTTTATGTTATTAATGGACTGTAATTGTTTATTTTGAAAGTGGCAGAATAATCCGCCTCGCCATGTGGGGGCTGGACGGTAGTCCACCCATCCCCCCTAGTTTTAGTTTGTTGTGTGAATGTGATAAGCCCTTTAGTTATTACAGTTTAGTTTAGTGCATGATTCGGGTCCTAAATTGGGGACGGTCGCAATTGTGTGTGTGTTTTGGACTTTTCTACGGGGTGGGGTGGGGGGGGGTTATATAGTTCATGATGCTCTTATTTATGAAGTACGGTGTGGTGGCGCCCAATTCCATTTCTGCCACTACACCATGCCTATAAATAGCAGCAGGCAGGGAGGGCAGGTCTCTTTGCCAACACTCCTGCCTAGCGGTTGTAGTGTGGAGTTCGGAGCACAATAAAGACAAGTTCAGTCGTGCACCTGGCCTCATTATTTTAAGTCTATTTTCAGACATAACAAGGGACAGTATTACACAAGTTAGAATTAGGTTTGGTAACATTAAACAACACATTGCATGTACTAAATATTACACATAGATACATTAGTGGTGGTGAAACTGAGGCCTTATAAAACAATGAGCAACTTTGAGACAATAGCTTCATGAGCAACACAGTGTTATGAAACATTTAATAAAGAGTGCCATCTGTGGACTGAGTGTCAGAACTGCATCTGAGTAGAGAAAACCTGAAAAAAATCTCAATACTTTTTCTGAGCATTTTCCCATCTGAGGTCTATTCAAAATTGGATGGCAGGAACAAACAATCTAAAGCAAACAAAAAAGATCTAATTCCAATAGAACCCTCTCCAATTTCCTGCAGGCTCTCAAGTCACGTGACGTGACCGAAATAATGAGGCCTTGCTTGCTACGGTCACGTGACTGTGGGCGTGCTGAAACAGTGCTCAATGCACTGCTCATGATGCAAAAACAATTGCAAGAGACATTGAAGAGCTACTATTACTATAATAAAAAAAGACTATTATCAGAGAATTGTTGTGCTCTTTACTCTCTCTCTCTCACCTTTCTTCTTCTTTTAGATTTGATTGGCAGTTGGCAACCAGCTTACAGGTGCATTACTGCCACTGACTTGATTATCATCACTCTATATCTTTGTATAAGGAGTTCTTATAAGGAATTCTGAACAACTCGTGTGAAAAAATTATCCGTCCTTGGACTGTGTGCTACTGCTACCAACTTGGACCAACTGCTCTCTAGATAGATAGATAGATAGATAGATAGATCTCAGAGGTTTCAGTCACTGAAATTTGCCCTTTCACAGATTTTTTCCAGCGATGACTACAAATTCTGAAAGCTGTCTATCATTTGACAGATTATATGGAGGGTTATCTAATTAAAATGATAGATAACTGACTGACAGAATTTTTACAAGCCTGTCTGAGAAAATGACATAAAAAGTGTAGTGCAATCTGTGATCTAGAGTATTGCCCTTTTTCAGATTTTCAACTCAAATGCAGTTCTGACTGCATTCAGTTAGACAGTTCAGTCTGACTGTCGCTCGTGAAGCAATTGTCTCAAAGTTGCTCATTGTTTCATGAGGCCTCGGTTTTAACATCACAATAACAAATTGTGACGTATATCTTCCAAGCAGATATATGAAAATCTGCTTGGAAGTTCAGTTCCTGTCTCCTCCCATCTGAGTTGATCCCAAGTCTTCAGCTTTTGAGTCACTGCAGAAATAAAAATGAGGATAAAGGCATCATGATCAGAATCACTGCTCTGCTCCTCTGCCTCGCCTGTAGGTTGGAAATTATGCTCAAAGTTTATTAATTTAAAAAAATTATTTGACTTTTAACCGTTTCCCCCTTAACACAGGTCTTTCATCCTGCAGCAGTTTATCAGGCTCTGTCTGTAATGGTTCTGTGTATATTCTGCCTTCAGCACTCCCTCTTATTAGGCTCACACCCTGCAGCCTTGTTCCTCAACTGCTGCCAATCAGAGAGGCCCTTTAAATTGGGCACTCTCCCTTCACTCTGCTTGGTGATGTTAACCTGCACACAGCCTGTACCATGTTTTCAGCTCTGCTTTATGATCTTATTCTGCCTTGCAGTGTAGTGATGGGTAGATGAGGCGTCATGATGCATTTCAACACATTGCAAAACTGTATTGATACTGTGTTGATACTGTGTCACTGAATACTGACACCTGCTGGACCTTAAAAATCCCTACAGGCAACCTCGTTGACAGACTCAACTGACACTGATTTGATGACCTAGTATATACAATAATATACTGCTCAAAAAAATAATCAAACTGTCCACTTAGGAAGCAACACTGATTGACAATTTCACATGCTGTTGTGTGATTTTGTTGTCAGCACATTCAACTATGTAAAGAACAAAGTGTTTAATAAGAATATTTCATTCATTCAAATCTAGGATGTGTACGTATGTGTATGGATGTGTTCCCTTTATTTTTCTGAGCAGTATATAATTTAAGTCATTGTATTTTATATTGTATTATTTCATATCTTCATTTTAATTTAAAATATCATTGATATTTTTAGATACAGTCAATAAATAATGTGAACATGCATCATAATGTGAAAATCTAAGTGAACATGTTGTGAATGAGGATGCTTGTGGACTGGGATTTTTTTTTTTTTTTTTGAACAAATTTTTATTCAAAAAAAGTTTTTCCAACGCTTTAAAATTCAGTCTGTTACGCTTTTTTGACAACTTCTCCAGCTGTAGAAAACACCCGCTCACACGGCACAGATGAGGCTGGAGTGCAGAGAAATTGTAAGGCAAGCTGAAAGAGGTTTGGATAGATGGTCTTTTGGTTGTCCCAGTATCTCATAGGATCCTAGGACCTTGGCAATATTGCCCTCTGCCAGGTATCTCTGCACCTCCTGGATGGCATCAGCCGTGGCACTTTTGGTCTGCCTGCTCACTTCAATGTCGAGATGTTGCCAAAGGTTATCTAAAAAACAACAAATTGACATTTTAGTACATGATTTCCAAACAACAACAAACAAATAAGTGCTGAATAACATGCCTGAAGTGGGTGCAGACAGCTGTTGTGAAGACGGTCCCGTCTAAATTGAGACTATGTGCAATGCAAATTGAGTGCTGAATTTGGAGCTGTCTAGTGGATGCAATCATGTTTGGTGCTGCGTCGGTCACAAGACACTTTATTGGTTATGGCCCAGTCCTCCATCATGCCCCTTTTGACTTGGGCCAAATTGTCAGCAGTGTGACTTTGTGGAAAGTATTGCACTCCCAACACAGACGTACACAACTGCAAATTCTCATTAATGTAGTGACAGGTAAGAGCCAAGTACGCCTCCATGTTCACAGATGTCCACATGTCAGCTGTTATACTCACTGCCACAGCTTGCTGTACTTCCTTTTTCACTCGTTCCCATTCCTCCTCGTACTTTTTGGCCACCATTTGTTTGATGGTCTGAAAATTACACCAAGTCAAACCAAAAGAAAATCCATATATTTAAATTAAAGATTAAATAAATTGGATATACCAACTACTACTTTAGATAATTTCCACACAAACCTTTCTGGTGGACAAAACATATGAGGGCTGAAGGGCCTGAACCAGTTCCCTGAACCCTTCACTCTCCACAATGCTGAGGGGCTGGCAGTCCTTCAGGATGAAATTCAGCAGAGCCTCATCCAGCATCTGCTTCCTGGAAGCTTGATGGTTAAAAATGAAGTAAAGAATAAATCAATAGAAATTAATTATCAATAAAGCAAAAAAAACAAAATAACAAAAAAGCAAAAAAAAAAAAAAAAAAGAACCACCACCCCTAAAAAGTGCTGCTGTCGTTATCTTTTTGCTTGTACTCCACTAGTTTAAAATCAAAGACCAGCAAAAATGAAACAGCATTCTTTTTCAGCTTTTATTTAAGAGGGGAAAAAAAATTAGCGCGGAAACAGCGTCAGTTAAAACCCGCAGCTCTCCTTCACCCTGCCTTCACCAATAAAGCAACTGTGAGTAAGTTGTAGAATGGCTGTATACCTGAGTCTATCCTGGGTGTATCTGGGACTTCATTGTCATGCCTGGCCTTATAAGGCCTTAGCATTGAAGAGGTGCTTTTGTTTAAATCGACATTTAACCTGCAGAAAATAATATGAATAGTAAACTAAGAGTCACTTTGAAATGAATTAGAATTCAGATAGATCAAGTGGAAACTCTGAGAGGAACAGGATGAAACAACAAGGAAATTAAAACAAATACCTTATTTTCCGACATGAGATCAAAATGGTCCCACACGGCGGAAACCTTTCTTTTAGCTTAAGGCTGCTCGTGCTCCATAATTCTTGAGGAATTTGCCGATGAACCGTCCGCAACACATCAGAGATTCTTTGGGCAGACGCATCCAGTTGACAGATGCGCTTCCTTATAAACGCTGGCGCGTCAGTGTTCGGTCACGTGACCGATACAGTACCTATATCGGTCACTTGACTTTCTTAAAGCGATATGCACACCGACACGATACGCGTCAGTGTTTGGTGACCTGTATCGGTCACGTGACTTTCTTAAAGCGATACGTACACCGACACAGGGTTTTGCTCTATGAGCTCGACGCATGCGCTGACGCATCGGTGTTGCCGGACCCATCACTATTGCAGTGTTTTTGATCTTTTGCTTGTCCAAGACCCTGAGACTGCCTACTTAATTGGATTCATCTGTCAGCCTGCATCTAGTCTATACCGTGCCCTGACCCCTGCCTGCCTCTGGATTCTGGAAATAGCCTTACAGACTGGATTTGGATATTCTTGGATTGTGCACACCCTCGTTCCCCAAAGTAAGTCGACTTACCACCGTTATTGTCACTGCTCTTCACTCTCACTCCCCAGTGCTCAGGCCTGGCCAGCCTATCCACAACAATCCCCTGGAAACACCTCAGCAGTACCTCTACACATCTCTCCCTGGCGACCCGCTTCCCCAGCATAGCAGTCCTTCACCTGCTCCCAGCCGCTCTCACCTGCAGAAGTGTACGCAGAAAGAAATCAACTATAAAACCTCATCATACTGTTTATCAGTTATACTTGCCTGCCCCTCTGCGCTCTCCTCATAGGGTTGCCAGATCCTCGGGTTCATCAACATTGCACATTACCTTGCACAATTATTGTAATAAACATTGTTCACTTATTGTTTCCTCCTGTGTCTGCTTTTGGGTCATATGGCACACACCTTAACACTCAGTAATAATTAGGCAGACCTCATGGGTCAGCAACATTGAGCTGTAACCAACTGGACGGCTCATAATACAATACTGTGGTATCAGATGAAGAATGGCAACTGTGGCCTTAAACTGACTGGATATACTGTATCCAGCACCTCCATTGAGGATGAATTCCAACAGGATTTCAGTGTGAGTGGAGGCAGATCAAAGGAATCTCAGCTCCAAGTGCTGAAGCTGCAGGCCGCAGTGATGTTTATTACTGTGCAGGCACCCCACATCCATAATTAATTACACACACCAATTAAAAAAAACCATGAAGACAAATAATTCACAACACTTAGCTTTTGGCATGTTTACTGCACCACTGAAACACAAACATACTAGTACTGCTCTCCCAACATGGCGGCCACAACAGGAAGTGAAGTCAGAGTGCTGTTCTCAAAAGGCACAGTGACACAACTTCCAGCTTCAGCAGAAACCCCAAAGATGCGCACAGCTGCATCTTCCTGCAGGAAGTGACCAGTGATCAACGCCCATGATGCTGATCCCTCCTCCATTACACCAAAGCACCAACATTCACTCACAACAGTTGTTTCTGCCTCAGAATCATGATCAGGCTCTTCATACTATTAGCAGCTATGCAGTTCTGTTTAACAGGTAACTAAAGAAAATAAACCTCTCGCGCTTTAGTCACATTTCTATGCTTGATTCTGTCCTGTTTTCCCCCTACAGAACGCTCAAGCAAAAGTGTTCATCAGTCTCCGGCTGCTCTCATTAGACAATCCGGCCAAGATGTCCATATAAAATGCAACCATTCAAACTCTAACTTTGATATGATCCAGTGGTACAAACAGTCCCCAGGAAAAAATGACATGGTCCTGCTGGGCTACGCGCGATTCTCCGCCACAGAAGTTGAGACTCCGTTCAAAGAAACCCACAATGTGACCGGTCATGGGAGCAGTCAGTCCCATCTTCATATTCTACAGGTGAAAGCTTCCGTGGACAGTGCCGCGTATTTCTGCGCTGCCAGTGAGGCACGGTGCTGCAGAAGCCTTTTCCTGTTTGACAAAAACCTTCTCTAATGCAGACAGTGACATCTCTTCACCTGCTGATAACAATATGAGCGTCTAATAAACCACACATGAGAGACTGATCAGACAGCTGCTACTCCTTCACAGAGCTACTCTTACTTTCTCCATAAGGGTGCAGCATTTCCACACAGATGGTTTGTGAATGACAAGGGCTGTTCATTAAAGATTTCCCGTGGACTGAGAGGAATCAGACTTGGCACAGTTGTTAGTCTTTCTCTACACGGGTGCCAACAAGGGTCACACACTTGTCTCATTGCTTTATGCAGCTGTAGAGACCTAGCAAGTCTGCAGGTTGCATCAGAAGCTGCAGCTTGACCTCGGGAATCACCCTTCAGAAATGGCTTCACAGTTAGAAAGAGGTGGAATTCAGATGGTGAGAGGTTGGGAGAGGAAGAGGGGTGAGGAAGGGTCTCATAGCCGTGGGACTGTGCTTCCGTTTGCGCACCATGTGAGTTGTGAACTGGGTGCTGTCTTCTTGCAGGAGGCGGGCACCTTTGGTCAGCATGCCACGCTTCTTGGTTTTGGTGGCCTTCTGTAATTTCTGCAGCAGTGAAGCATTGTAAGTCCTAGTAATTGTGGTACCCTTTGCCAGGAAATCCATCACCAATACTTCATGCTGATCCCAAAAGACCATGAGCATGACTTCGCCTGCTGAGGGTTAGAGGTGGTGATTCATAATGCTTTCATTGCTTTGACTGGGCTTTAGTCTCTGGATCATAGCGAGGGACGCATGTTTTGTCCTCTGGGACTAGTCTGTTGAGGAAGTCTTCCTGGTTTTCTTGGCACATGGCCAAAACAGCCTGGGAGTACGTGACTCGTTCCTGCTTCTGCAAAGGTGTGAGCAACCAGGGAATCCATCATGCAGACAACTTCAGCATGTGCAAATGGTCATGGAGGATTTTTCCACAGACCCCACACTGATCTTGACATCTTGGTCTAGCTGGCGAACGGTTATGTGGTGAGCCTCCAAAATGGTGGCCTGCACTCACTGAATGGTGTCTCCATCAGCGGTGGACTGTGACCACCTGGGAATGGGTGCCATTTCCATCTGATGTCCGACCACACTTGAACTGTCAATGCCAGTGCTTGACTACATCACATGACGGGGCATCTTCCCCATAAGTCTCTTTTGTCTCATTGAACGTCTCCTGTGGTGTGCGGCCTCTCGAGTACAGGAACCCGATGACCGTTCTGCATTCAGCTGACTCCATTATCACACCTTACTCCACCTTAGCACCTGTAAAAGAGAAACTCTTAGGCGTTCAGAGCTGCAAATTACCACATGACCTATAGAGACGTGTGTTATTAAACATGTGCAGTTTCAGACTCCTACAATAACTGGAAGTGGGTCAGGGGAAATTTTTAATGAGCAGTCCTCATTTTATTCGGCTGAACAGTTTTCAGAGGTGGGACGGGCAGACAGAAACTCTACTCAAGTAAAACCCTTATGACATTAATGACTCATGTTTAACTTAAATAGTCACTAAGGTAGTGATTGAGAAAAAGGAAAAAAGTTGCCTGAAGGCTGAGTCACTCTTACATATTTATGAGGTTTTTCTTCATGAATTTCCATTGTTTTGTCATAAATTGGGCTTTTTTCTTCATGAATGTCTAATTTTTCCCTCAGCTTTGCTCCGCTTGGTGACAGATCTGGCTTTTCTGCTTACATTTACAACTGGTTTTGTTTTGTTTTTAAATTTCTCCTATTTGTGAGGATTTTGTCTTATGTGATTCTATAGAAAAATAAATGACAGATTTCATGTGTATGAAACATTTCAAGCATTTTTTAATTTAATTTTGATGATTATTGTTGGCTTTTAACTTAAATTACAAATAATGATATTCTGTTTCATTGAGATGAACTTATACAATACACATCATGTAAAATAGAAAAACAACAAAAATGTGCTGAGCCAGAATAGAAGAACAATGACTTTAGCTCTGATTTCAATGAAATGAAATCAGAAATTCACTAAAAATGAGTAAAAAATGAGTAAAGATGCAGTTATTTCTGGTAAGTTTCTATAGCGCTAATTCTGGTGAAGTTCAGATGTGTAAAATGTAAATAAAAATTAAATAGTCATTTAAAAATCCTTTTCAATCTATATTCAGTTGAATGCACAACAAAACAACATATTTAATGTTCAAACTGATAAACTTTATTGTTTCTTGCAAATATTCACTCATTTTGAATTTGATGCCTGCAACACATTCCAAAGACGTTGTGACAGCGGCGAGAAAAGACTGGGAACGTTGAGGAACGATCAGAAACACCTTTCCGGAACATTCCCCAAGTGAACGGGTTACATGTAAACAGGTGAGTGTCATGGCTGGGTATAAAAGGAGCGTCCCTGAGAGGCTCAGTTGTTCACCAGCAAGGATGGGAGGAGGTTCACCACTTTGTGAACAACTGTGGCAACGCAGTCCATCAGTTTAAGAAAAATGTTTTTTCATCACATTGTTGTGTTTTTTCTTCATAAATGTACCCAAGTGAGAATAAAACGGCATCAGACAATAAAACTACTTGGTAAATACAATTTTATTTTGCTAAAGTTACTTGAGTGCATGTATTCGAGTAATTGTGTCATGGTCTCGGTTTCCTAAGCTTTGTATCTTTATGTTTAGTTTGCTTCTTCTAGGTTATCCTGTAGTGTTTCTGTATATTAAAGGACTCATTGCACTTTTTCCACATTTTAACAGCTCACTCATGTTTTAATGAAGTCTTTGTGACATATTTTGTTCACATTTCCTTTAATTTTTTAATTATTGAAGCAAATTTGTTTTTTATTTGTCTTGGCTTTCTTGAAACACTCTGATTTAAAGCCTGTGTAGGAGTCAAGAATTGAGGAGACTGGATAATTTTCCAGAATCTGCTTTAATTCTCATCCATCCTACGTCCTCTCTCGATCAGAGTGAAAAGAGACAGGACGCAGTCACACACATACATTTATACACTCATCTCTACAAATACATCACACAAAAGTCACAATACTCAGCTACATCCTTTCATCTGTAATAGAACACCCAGAGTCCTTCTGTTCTCCTCTCTGACCCCCAAAGGTCAGGCCGGGTAATCTTCTCCTCTCTCCTGAGTCCCCAGGGGGTGCAGACACATCGTCCTCTTGAGGTGTGAAGTCAATACACATGGCTAGCTCAAAGTCTCTCTTGGCTGAATTCAGCCAGCCACATGTGAGTCACATAGGTTATAATTATGGGCTCCACATCACTCCCCCCTTCCACGCGAAAGACTGGGCACCCACATACAGTCATACAACAGTCATACAGCACGTCACCCCCCCCCAACAGAATCTCACAGCAACCTAAACAACCTGACCAAAAAACACATCATTCTGCATGCAGCTTAGGTTTCAATTTTCTCCCGAATCTGCTGTATGCAGGTCTCCTGCTCTGTGTTGGGCCATCCTGCTGTGCATCTGTGGAGTGAGGGGGAGAAGGGTTATTTGCCCCCCGTGGGGGGTCCCGGGGCCGCCCCTTCGGAGGCCTGCCGCGTCGAGGCGCACCCGCCGGCCGCACAGACTCGTTATGCAACACAAAAGCAGGTTTTAATCTATCGATACTGATCGTCTCCCTCCTGCCCCCCAAATCTAGCACAAAATATTTCTCCCCGGTTTCCAGCACTCGAAATGGACCGTCATAAGGTGGGCGGAGGCTATGCCGCTGAGCATCGTGCCTGACAAAAACAAACTCTGCGTCTCGTAAAGCCTGGGGCACGAACACACGCGGGAAAGAGTGATGAGCGGGGCCCGGGAGCATTTCTGCTCCCGTGTTACTCAGAGACCCCCGGATCGGGGGGGGCCCTGGTGCTGTGTGGTCGGGTAAAAACTCGCCTGGCAGCCTGAGCGGTTGTGCAAAGACCAATTCTGCTGGTGAGGCATCTAGATCCTCTTTGGGTGCCGAACGCAACCCCAATAAAACCCATGGTAGTTTGTTTACCCAATCTGTGTCCGTCAGTGACGCTCTGAGGGCTGCCTTCAAAGACCTGTGAAAACGCTCGCATAAACTCATATAGCATATATAAACTCTTTTTAGTTTATATATGCTTCCGTTAGGCAACATTATTAGAAAGCACTGTATACATTTTCATTGTTATGCAGATGACACACAATTATACCTGTCAATGAAGCCAGATGATAGTAATCAATTAGCCAAGTTAGAAGCCTGTCTTAAGGAAATCAAAGCTTGGATGACTTGTAATTTCCTGCTATTAAATTCAGATAAGACTGAAGTCATTCTTGTTGGTCCAAAAAACCTTAGAAATTCCTTTCCAAATCAAACTTTCAGTTTGGATGCAGTTACTCTTTCTCTTAATAGCTCTGTGAGGAACCTTGGAGTTATTTTTGATCAGGATTTGTCCTTCAATTCACATATTAAATTTGTTTCTAAGACTGCCTTCTATCATTTGCGTAATATTGCCAAGATTAGGAGCATCTTGTCTCAGAGTGATGCTGAGAAACTGATCCACGCTTTTGTTAGCTCGAGATTAGATTATTGTAATTCTTTATTATCAGGTTGTCCTAAAACATCTTTAAAAGTCTTCAGCTGATCCAAAATGCTGCAGCAAGAGTTTTAACAGGTACTAGAAAGAGAGATCATATCTCTCCGGTTCTGGCCTCCCTTCATTGGCTTCCCATAGAGTTTAGAATTAAGTTTAAAATCCTTCTTCTTACTTACAAAGCTCTAAACAATCAGGCTCCTTTTTATTTAAAAGATCTGATACTACCGTATTATCCTAACAGAGCACTATGCTCCCAAAATGCAGGACTACTTGTAATACCTAGAATCTCCAAAAGTACAATGGGAGGCAGAGCCTTCAGTTATCAAGCTCCTCTCCTGTGGAATCAGCTGCCAATCTGGATTCGGGAGTCAGACTCGATCTCTGTTTTTAAGATTAGGGTTAAAACCTACCTTTTTGATATAGCCTACAATTAGGGAGGGATCATGTGTTTCTGAACCCTCCCTTAGTTTTGCTGCTAATAGGTTTAGTCAGCCGGGGGACCTCCAGTAATGCACTGGGCCTCACTCCTTTCCTCACTCTCTATGAAATATTTTTTTTTTTTTGCTGGTCATTAACATTTGTTTGTTCTCTCCCATAGATTGAGTCCCCATCGTGCTGTTTGCTCTCTACATGTCTGTTCTTTTCATCTTCTCTGTCCCCTCACCCCCCAGCCAGTCGCAGCAGATGACTGCCCCTCCCTGAGCCTGGTTCTGCTGGAGGTTTCTTCCTGTTAAAAGGGAGTTTTTCCTCTCCACCGTCGCCAAGTGCTTGCTCACAGGGGATCACCTGATTGCTGGGGTCTTTCTGCAACTGTGGGGGTTCCCCCCTACAGTTGATAGTGCTATGAGATGACTGTTGTTGTGAAATGGCGCTATATAAATAAAGTTGAATTGAATTGAATTGAATTGAATAAACCGTTGGCCTGGGGATGATAAGCGGTCGTGCGATGTACCGCCGCTCCTAAACCGCTGGCCACTGCTGACCACAGTTCCAACGCAAATTGAGGTCCCCTATCAGACGTAATATCTGACGGGACCCCAAACTGCGCTACCCAGGCTGTTAAAAAAGCGCGTGCCACCTCTGCCGCTGTGGTCGATGTTAACGGGACCACTTCCGGCCAATGAGTGGTTCGGTCTACCATCGTCAAGAGGTGCGTGAACCCTTGTGATGTGGGTAGGGGGCCCACGAGGTCCACGTGCACGTGATCGAACCTTTTAGCCGGAATGTGGAACGGTT
This sequence comes from Pholidichthys leucotaenia, assembly GCA_020510985.1. Lineage (NCBI taxonomy): Eukaryota > Metazoa > Chordata > Actinopteri > Cichliformes > Pholidichthyidae > Pholidichthys > Pholidichthys leucotaenia. Next base: position 81,795,019 of record CM035842.1, on the reverse strand, counting down.
CTAAGGGCGCTTTAGTGTGCCTGTGAATTTTAGCCCGCTGGCAAGTCATGCAGGCCTTAGCCCACTCCTTCACGTGCTTGCGCAGACTTGGCCAAACAAACTTCTCCGCCACCATTTTCACAGAAGCGCACACCCCTGGGTGCGCTAGGGAGTGCACGGCGTCAAAAACGCGATGGCGCCACGCGGCTGGCACCACCGGGTGGGGTCGCCCTGTGGATACATCGCAGATAAGCGGGGGAAAACCGGTTTGTAGATTTTTGCGTTCCAGCCTTAACCCTGTTGGTCCAGACAAGAGCGCGCGCACGTCCGCGTCCTCGCTCTGCTCCGCCGCCATGGCTGCATAATTTATTCCCACGTGGACCGGAGCCGCGCGCATGTCCGCGCTGTTACCGCGCTCTGGGTAAGCGGCCGCGCAATCCGTTTCCGCGCGGACGGGTGCTGTTACTGCACGTGACAGTCTGCCACCACATTGATTTTACCGGCTACGTGCTGAATATCGGTGGTAAATTCAGAAATTGCGGCCAGCTGTCTCTGCTGCCGCCCTGACCACGGTTCTGAAGTTTTGGACATCGCAAAAGTGAGCGGTTTGTGGTCGACAAACACGGTGAAACGCCGCCCTTCCAGCCAGAACTGGAAATGTCGAATGGCTAAGTGGAGCGCCAGGAGTTCCCTGTCAAATGCGCTGTATTTCCGCTCGGGCTCGCGCAGAGACCTGCTGAAAAAGGCGAGAGGTTGCCAAACTCCAGCGACCTGCTGCTCTACCACGGCCCCTATCGCTACCTCTGACGTGTCTGTGGTTAGCGCTATGCGAGCTGCTGGGTCTGGGTGCACCAGCAGTGCTGCGTCAGCGAGTGCTTTTTTTACCGCTGTGAACGCGCGCTCCCGCTCCGGGGACCACTCGATCACACTGGCAGGCTTCTGTTTTTTAAGCGCGGTGTATAACGGCTGCATGAGTTGTGCTGTGCGGAGTATGAAACGGTTATAAAAATTCACCATCCCCAAAAATTCCTGCAACGCTTTCATTGTCTGTGGCTGGGGAAACTCAGCCACCGCGCGCACTTTTGCCGGCAGAGGAACTGCTCCCTCTGGTGAGACACGGTGCCCCAGAAAATCAATTTGCGCTGCACCAAACTGGCACTTGGCCGGGTTGATTATCAACCCGTGTGCTTCCAACTTTTGAAAAACTGTAGTGAGGTGCTTCTCGTGTTCCTCCTCTGAGGCACTGGCCACTAAAATATCGTCCAAGTAGACAAAAACAAACGGAAGGTCGCGCAGCACTGCATCCATCATCCGTTGAAATGTTTGCGCGGTGCCTTTAAGGCCAAAAGGCATGCGTAAAAACTCAAAAAGTCCGAACGGGGTTATTACCGCTGTTTTGGGAATATCCTCTGGTCGAACCGGGACCTGATGATAACCACGGACCAGGTCTATTTTAGAAAAAATGCGCGCTTTTGCCAGGTGCACTGAGAAATCCTGGATATGCGGAATCGGGTAGCGATCCTGAGCTGTGGCATTGTTCAACCTGCGATAATCACCGCAAGGTCTCCACGAGCCGTCAGCTTTAGGCACCATGTGCAGGGGGGAAGCCCAAGCGGACTTCGAGCAGCGAATTATGCCCAACCTTTCCAGGTTGGCGAACTCCTCCTGTGCCACGGAGAGCTTAGCTGCAAGCTCCAAGCGCCGAGCTTTAGCAAAAACTGGTGGGCCACTCGTGGTTATGAAGTGCTCCACCCCATGTTTCGCCACCTTAGCTGAAAAAGTGGGAACTGTGAGTGCTGGAAACTGGTGTAGAAGGGTGTGAAACTTACCACCTGCTGCGGCGACGTTGGTCTGTACTGGCGGCGGGCACACCCGAGCTGCACAAGGGATAGAACAGAAAGAGAGTGCATTTATTAGGTGTTTGTTGGCCAGATCAACTAACAAACCATGTGAACACAGAAAATCAGCACCTAACATATTGAAGCTCACTGCCGCTACGATGAAGGTCCACTCGTAAGCCGTGGAAGGACAGAGACAAGGTTCTCTCTCCGTAAGTCTTGATGCTGGAGCCGTTGGCCGCTGTTGCTCCATCTCCGCGGGGTCCAGCCACCCGATCAGCATAGGTGGCAGTGATGAAGCTCCTCTGGGCTCCGGTGTCCACGAGGAATTGCCGCCCGGAGCCCGCATCTGTCAAATAAAACAGCTTGTTCCGTTCGCCGAGAGTGGAAGCTGCTAACGACTCCCAGCCCGGTCGTTTCCCCGCTTGTTGAAACTGCACGGCAGGATGCATCTGTGCGCCTTCTCAGCAAAGCGACGGTGGTAATAGCAGGGGTTGTCATGCCCCCTGGCTCGGGATCTCGTCGCCGCCGTCGTCGCTGGGGTGGGATCTGCTGCCTCTGGCTCCACACTGCCCCCGGCCGTCGTGCCGAGGTCTGCCGCTGCCACAGAGGTCTCTTGCTCGTCGCAGGTGTTGAGGAGCCGCTCCGCCTCCTGGGCCAGCTCGCAGAAGTCCTGCTGGTTCACACACCGTCTGCTGGACAGGGAACCTCTCGTGTGCGCTGGGAGGGTTCTCAGGAAAATATGCTTGAAAAGGAACGCGTCGTTGTCCGTCCCGATCATCTGTAGCATGTCCTCCATGAGGACAGTCGGCCTGCGTCCACCTCTGTCGCGCAGGTCCAGTAGCTGCCTGGCTCTTGCCTCCGCCGACGGCACGAAGCTCCTGATGAGGGTGGCTTTCAGCGCGTCGTATTTGCCGGCAGCGGGTGGTTGCTGCACCAGGCTCCGCACACACCGAGCCGTGCGGCTGTCGAGCGTCGCGATGACATTATGGAATTTAATGTCATCCGCTGAAACTCCACCGAGCAGGAACCGCGACTCCACATGCTGGAACCACGAGTGCAGGTCGCTTTGCCAGAACTCAGGGAGCTTAATCAGTCTTGTGCCCCTGCTGGCATTCCCCGGTGAATCCGGGTCTGAGCGGCTGTCTCCCAGCTCTTCCATATCGATCACGAGGCTGTCCTCCAGCCTCGGCGTGCTCAGATTCATGCGTAGGTCACCAATTGTAGGAGTCAAGAATTGAGGAGACTGGATAATTTTCCAGAATCTGCTTTAATTCTCATCCAACCTACGTCCTCTCTCGATCGGAGTGAAGAGACAGGACACAGTCACACACATACATTTATACACTCATCTCTACAAATACATCACACAAAAGTCACAATACTCAGCTACATCCTTTCATCTGTAATAGAACACCCAGAGTCCTTCTGTTCTCCTCTCTGACCCCCAAAGGTCAGGCCGGGTAATCTTCTCCTCTCTCCTGAGTCCCCAGGGGGTGCAGACACATCTTCCTCTTGAGGTGTGAAGTCAATACACATGGCTAGCTCAAAGTCTCTCTTGGTTGAATTCAGCCAGCCACATGTGAGTCACATAGGTTATAACTATGGGCTCCACACCTGTCCCTTTAAGAAACATCCTTCAGCTGTTGAACTCCACCCTCCCTCTTACATCAGTTAGCCATTAGCTGAGTAGCTTCTAGCCTTCTTCTAGCTTGGATGCGCAGCACTAGTTCACCAATCCACAGTTGGTTGTGCATCTTGTGTCACCCCGGCCCAACCCCCCAACAACCCCGCCAAGACGCCACAACAAATCACCAGCACCAGGCGATCCATCGATCACAGCAAACCGAGGCTGCTGGCTTAGACACGGGATCTCAAAGGGCAATGTCTCGCTCCGTGGTTCTCCGCTTCTCTCCCACGGCCAGGCGGGTGACCCGTCACAAAGCGGCTGCCCCACGCTGCCCGCGAGAGTATGCCCAGAGGATGGAGAGGGAGCTGAGCCAGCCGCTCCAGGCAGCAGCCCTGGGTTGTGGCGCAAGCAGTTGCTGTGACCTGGAGCTGCTGGCTCTCATGTCCAGCTTCCTGTGACTGGCACACAAACCACGGTGAAACCCCTGGGAGATGGGCCGGAGTGACACAAGGCACATTGTGGACCACAGACCGGTGAACCAGGTGGTAACAGGGATGATTATTAGGGTGACTAAGATCTGAAGAAAATAACAATAGCTCAGTTAGAGCTTCCTGGTACCAGTGTTAGCTCTGGCACTAATATGCTACGTTTAGGACCACTTTCATCTACATGACAGACAGCTAGGCAGGCCAATCATAGATTAGTGAGTGGGCTTTTTCAATTCATGACTTATAACAATTCCACAGACAAGTCAAGAATGTTTCTGGCATTTCTGGGAGAGAAAAACGAGATGAAATCTGTATGTTTTTTAAAAAGAATTTTTGGATAATTAGGTGACCCGTAGACTCATTTCAGACAGTTTAAAACCTACAAACACACCATTTTTCAATCCATGACCCCTTTAAATTTTACTCCCTGGGTTTTGCTTATTATCGTCTGCCTCTGTGCTCTGCCCTCGTCAGTGTGATTTCCTCCATTTGCTTTCTCCCTCCCACACGTCTCCACTTGTATAATTATCTCCTATGTACTTTCTTCTTCTTCTGGTCAGCACTAATGCCTCACAGTAAGAAGGTCGTGGGTTCAAATTCACCAGTCAGCAGAGTCTATCTGTGTGGAGTTTGCATGTTGTCCGTGGGTTTCCTCCCACAGCCCAAAGACATGCAGGTTAGGTTAATGGGCATCAACTGGGGTAAACTGTCACACTCCGGCACTCACCCAAAGAGATAGGCTCCACCCCCCCCCCCCACCCCCACCCCACCCCCACGAACTAAAAGCAATTAAGTGGTTGAAGATGAGTGAATGAATGAACAAACAAGCAATTAAACCCTCATGTAGAGTAAATATTTAAACTCAATTAACGCTTCAACTTCAGTCTAACTTAGTGAGGACGAGAATTTACAGTAAGACACCCCACCTCCATTTTCTGTCTGCTTCACTGCCAGGTTTCCTCAGATGAGGAAGTGCAGACCCAGCACGGCAGGGATGAGAGGCAGCAGCTTGAACTTCATCAGAAGACCAAACATCATGATCATCTTCTGTCTAACCTTCCATGTCTTACTGGTTTCAGGTAATACACTTTACAAGTTACAAGTTAAGTTTTTCTATCTTGTATCATATTAAAAGATTCACACTTTATATTTACCAGCAGCCATTATGACATAAACTAATGAGTAAACACGTCACATTATTTATTATTGTTGAACCCCTTCAGGTTCTTCTCTCATCAATCAGGTCCACCAGACTCCACTGCATGTTTACTTCAAACCAGGACAAGACAGCTCAAATCAAGTCCAAATCGTCTGTTCCCACAGTATCCAGAACTACGATGTGATCCTCTGGTACAAACATACGAAGGAAAATCCCATGCAGCTTCTAGGAAACATGAACGTGAACTTTGAAAATCTGGAGCCTAGGGTGAACGTGTCCATAGGTGGGAGCGCCTCTAAAGGCCAGAACTGCACTTTAACCATTAAAGACTTGAGTGTGAAGAGCAGTGCGGTGTTCCTGTGTGCTGCCAGTTACCACAGTGCTGCATGTCACTGCGTCTCAGTGCAGAAACCCTCCCAACAACATCTGGCTCACGTCTGCTCACAGAGCCTGAATAACTCCTGTCATAGGGTGGCAGTATGTCTCTGTCTGGAGCTGAGGAGCAGAGGTGCAACAAGCTAAGGAGATGGTATGACGGTCTGTTGATAAGAGGGTTCACTCAAGAAGATCTAGGAAACCAGTTTAACAACTGAGATCTTTCCTGATTTTTATGAAACATTTATTTCAGCTCTGTTCTGGTTTCTCTTCTGGTCCATTTTAGATGAACGTTGCTTCCTCTAACCAAGGACGTGATGTTAAGATGTCTGGGAGTGCAGACAAAGACTAGAACTGCACATTAACAAAGCTTGAAAACCTCAGTGTGAGTAGAAGTGCTGAGTACGTCCGTGCTGCCAGTTAGCACAGTTCTGCATGCGGCTGCTCTTCAGAACAAAAACATCTTCACCCCTCAGTTCTTATCTCTGCATTATTGCTGCTCAAATCCCCTCACACCTGGTCTTCACCACTACAGACAAGGTGGGTCTTCAGTGCAACATTCATCAGTAGCTCATGGCAATCACAAGCTCACAAATGAAATGTATTAGTGCCTTTTGGAACCCTTTTTACCTTGTGTCATTACTTTATCTTATTAGATTATGGGCCCCTTCACACAGACGGAGATCGGGGGTGACCACTGAGAGATCAAAAGTTGACCCAATCTCTCAACGATCTCCTAAAGCCTCAAAAATGCTGTTTCTGCATAAATGTTTTTGAACTTATTGTACGATTTTCATGGCAATCTATAGAGATCTTTGAAAAATCCTTGAGAGATCACTGAGAGATCAGGAGAGATCGCTGAGGGATCATTTCTACCCCTTTACACAAGGGCAGCAATCGCCAAGAGATGAAAAAATGGCCAGAGCTCTCAAGGATCTTTCACTGGTCTCTCAGCGGTCGCAAAGATCGCTCAATGATCTCAGTGATTTTCCAGTGATCTCCACAGTCGCCATAGGTGAGAGAATGTTTCGACTCAGTCCAAAATAATCTCACAATTTATCACCAAAAGAAAGCAATCTATCAACAAACTGTCAAAGAACTCTCAAGGAGCTCTCAAAGATCTCAGCAAACCCCCACTGATCTCTCAGCCATCTCTACCTTCTGCGTGGAAAATTTGGCATTCTTTGAAAGATCGGTGAGAGATCACTGGGAGAGCAATGAGATTGTTGAGCAGTCAAGGAGAGCTCAATGATCTCCCAATGATCTCTCAGCAACCTTTCAATGAACACCAAAACTTTCCACCCCAAAGATAGAGATGGCTGAGAGATTAGTGAGGGATCGCTGAGTGTTTGATGAAAAACAATAGAATTGATTGAAAGATTGCTATGAGATCACTGAGAGATTGTTGGGCATTATGACACACTTTAGTCTTTAGTTGTAGTTGATTGGCTTTCAAGTTTAGAGGAGGAGATGTGTCGCAGCACAACCTGTCCTCATAGGCTGCTTCTGTTTCCTTGCTATAGTGTTAGTGGAAATGCAACACATCAGTGCTGTAGAAAGAACGAGAATGGTCATAACCATCATGATCGTCTTCTTATGCATCACTGTTAATGTTATGGTGGTTACAGGTAAAAACAATGTTTCTTTTTTAGCTTGTGCTTTTACTGATCCGTTGTAGCATCCTCAATAACTGTACACACACACAATAACTCTGCTCTCTGTTGGACGTTTTACCACCTCTTCCTTAGGCTCCTCTTTGAGTGACCAAGTCCACCAGACTCCAGCTGAGTTGTACCACCACCAAGGAGATAAAGCAGAAATCAGGTGTTTCCACAGTATTCAGGATTATAACCGAGTGCTGTGGTACAAGCAGACAAGCAGCCATCAGATGCAGCTTTTGGGATACATGAACGTAAATAATGGTTATCCAGAGAACGGCGTGGATGTCCAGATTAGTGGAAGTGCAATCAAAGATGAAAACTGCACATTGACAATTGAAAAAGTCGGCCTCGACAACAGTGCACTGTACTTCTGTGCTGCTTATTACCACAGTGCCACACATGGCTGTTCCCTCATACAAAAACCTCCTAATGACAGTTTTTATGCAGCCAGATGCAGCTGTATTAACCCATCTGCTCAATACTGGGCCGCCCTCACATCCAAATCAGATACTACACTGTGATGTTTTTATAGCAGCAGCCTCACCCGACAGTAGTGAAGACTAATGACTATTTAAGACCTTTTATGAACCCTTGAAATCTGAATGCTGGGGAGGATTTGCTGACTGCTTTTGTTGTGTTGGGGCCATGAGTCACCTGACGTTCACCTGGTATTTCACCTGGAGTTGGTCAAAACATCCCAAACAGTGGCAAATAGTTGCTAACGGTTGCAAACACTGTGACTAAAATTTGCTAACAGTCATTAATGTTTGCCACTGTCTTTCGCACACATTTGTGCAACTGTAGCTAGCTGTCACTAAACATTGCTAAATGCTGCTAATGACAGAGGCGAACCCTGATTTTTACAAATATTTGTCAGCAAAGTTTGCGAATCCAAAAATCGCAACATTCGCCACTCTGTGAGATACTAGCTTAAATGATTTTGTGTTTTACTTATTTTACTTTTCACTTAAGTAAAAATTTATTAAATAGTCTGGGCTTCTCTGCTAGGGCTGCTGCCTCCGCGACCTGGACTTCTGGAAGAGCAGTACAAGATGGATGGATGAAAGGAACCAACAAATCAATCAAGTAAAACAAATAAAAGTAAAGAAAAAGACCACATCCAAAAACCATATTGCTGTTAAGAGTTTTAGATCATTATAGTGTTGATTATTATTTTAAATGCTTCAACATTTTTGTTAGCTCTTAAATGTCCTGTAAAATTTTACAGCCCATAGCCCATGTCATAATGTCGGACCCAGGGAACACGCACACACAGGCTCAAGTTCAATACAATAATCTTTATTGAATACCAGCAGGTGCGTGGATGCGTGTGTGCGATATGTAAATGTGTTGTGGGTGAACAAGATGCAGCCAGGGGTGACACAGAGCGCCGTACAGCCTGGCAACCTTGTTGATGTTCTATAGGCGATGTTGGCTTGGCCTTGGGCTTCCTGCCAGGGAGACAGCGTCTGGCAAGCGCACCCAGTAAAGCGCTGTGGAGCGCGGCGTGAAGAGAAGGGCGATTCCGCCGCCGCAAGGGAGAGAGCCGCCGCCTTAGGGATCCACCTGTGCACAGGAGAGAGCCTGGGAAAAAGGTAAGTGGAGGATGTTGAGCTTACGTGCCAACGGAGAGTCCAGCGGAGATGCACAGGGCTGAGAGGAATCAGACGTGCACAGGACGACGAGCGTAGCATAGCAGACAGCTCCGTGCCGAAGCTCCAGACAGGACGGGCTATATAGCCCGAGGCTGATTATTCCCAGATGCGCGCAAAGCTGAGGCAGATGACGGCCCAGAGTTAGTTGTAACAGCCCAGGCTGCCTAGTGTTTGCTTGGTTTGGGGATCATGGTGGGCTTTATATTCTGTCCAACCCCACGAGACGTCTGTGTTTCCAGCTTGTTCAGTCCTCCACAGTCCATAATATATCTCACTCCAGGTGAAGTGCCACGCGGTTGTCAAAAGAAAGCTAAGACAGTGAAAACAAGACAGTGCAGCAACAGTTACCTTTCCTTTGGATTTACTTCCGCTGGGGCTCCAACTGCACCGAGCCGTTATACTTGGTGTGAAGGGAGAAGCTACAGTGCCATGGCCCCATGCAAGCTTAAACATCATCTCCAAACAAAACACCCATCACTTCAAGATAAGAACATTGACTGTTTTGTTTATTTGCATGAGCACAAGGAGAAACAGGAAAAAGTTTCCTGTTTCTCTGAACTGAAACCAGACAGACATCTGTGGAGGAAGATCTTCAATCGTGCCTTTCTTCAGTTCCTGCCAGGATATCAGCTCTGTGTTCATCTACTCACTGCGTGAGTGTAAACTAATTACAAGACCAAATTGTCATTGTATATGCTGTGATAGACAATGTGTCATTTTGTAACATTTTTGGTTGGTGGGGTGCCGCGAGATTCTTTCAACGCAAAAAGTGTTCCTTGACCCAAAAGCGATTGAAAAGCACTGCTGTAGCATGGTCTGCTGACATAATGAGCAGGTCAAAGCAGTGACACACCTACATTAAAAAGTCATGGCTTCCTGCTTCAAGGGTTTACTCAGAAACCAAGGAGGTGGCGATGAGCAGTTTACAGTAGACTGCTCCTATATCAGAATACACCACGATGATATTTTTCATGTGCATAGCTTTGGATTTTGTTCTGGTTACAGGTAAAAAATTCTTTATTTTTTTGCTGCTGCTTTTTAAATGTGTATGAAATATGCTGTGAAGTGTTTGCTAAAGTGATTCATTTATTTCTCAGCGTCTGATTCATGAGGACTGGTTACTGTCGTTACACTGTGTTTTTATGTTTGTTTCACAGGCTCTTCTCTAAGTGACAAAATTCACCAGACTCCAGAGCAGGTGTTTAAAAGAGAAGCAGAAACAGCCCAAATCAACTGTACACACAACATCCAGAGCTATGACCGGCTCCTCTGGTACAGACAAAGGCGAAGCAGCCACCCTGAGCTGCTGGGCTACATGTACAGAGACATGTCTAACCCTGAGGCTGGGCTCCATGTGAAAATAGAAGGGAAGGCAACTGAAAACCAGATTTGCACGCTGACGGTAGAGGAACTCAGCCTGAACAGCAGCGCAGTGTATTACTGTGCTGCCAGTTTAGCACAGTGCTTCAAAGCAATGTTCTACAATACAAAAACCTCATCAGTTCACAGCTCTTTGCACCTGTTTTCCACTCTGATCAACATCAGTGTCTGCTTTTAACAGGAAGGTCTTCCAGTATGATGACACACTTTAACCTTACAGTATATTTTCTCCCATATGAAAGCAATTATAGGAAACACATTTTTTGGCTTGACTGGAGAAAAAGAAAGAACACCTCATAATTCAAGTGGTCGGTGCACTTGCATTACTCTCACTAAGGACCCTGTTACACAGATGGAGATCGCTGAGTGACCCTGGAGAGATTAAAAATTGTCCCAATCACTCAACAATCTCCCAAAGCCTCGAAAAAGCTGTTGCTGCATAGATGGTTGAGAGCTCGTTGTGGGATTTTCATGGTGAGCTACAGAGATCTTTGAAAGATTCTTGAGAGATTGCTGAGAGATGAGGAGAAAGTATATTTAAGAAGTTTCTAGTGCTCTTCTACCATCTTTACACAGGGGTGGAGATATTGAGAGATTGTTGAAAGATGAAAAAATGGCCAGCTCTCTCAATGATCTCTCAGTGATCACCAAGATCTCACAATGATCTCTCAAGGATCTTCAGTGATCTCCACAGCCCTCAAAATTTTTACTTATTCCAAAACAACCTCCCAACGATCACCAAAGGGAAGTGATCTCTCATTGATCTCTCAACATGTGCTCAACAATCTCATAATGATCTCACAATGATCCCTCAGCAATCTTTCAATGAACTTTATTGGTCTTTCATTGAACGCTCATTGATCCCTCACTGATCTCTACCTACTGGGTGGAAAAATCTGGCATTCATTGAAAGATTACTGGGAGATCGATGAGATTGTTGACCGCTCCTTGAGCTGTCCTTGACTGCTTAGCAATCTCATCGATCGCTCAATGATCTCTCGGGGATTTTTCAATGAAAGTCAAACTTTTCCACCCTGCAGGTAGTGATGGCTGGGGCATTAGTGAGGGATTGCTGAGTGTTTTTCTGAGAGATCAATACAGTTCATTGAAAGATCACTGTGAGATCATTGGGAGATTGATCAGATTGTTAAGCACTTATTGAGAGTTCATTAAGAGTTTGTTGAGAAATTGCTTTCCTTTGGTTATCATTGAGAGATTGTTTTGGACTAAGACAATACAATCTGTGGCGACTGCAGAGAACACTGAAAGATCATTGAGAGATCTTGGTGATCGCTGAGAGATCACTAAAAGATTGTTGACAGACCTGGCCATTTTTTAAATCTCACAATAATAATAATAACTAGAAAAGCACTCATAGAGTGCATACCTCCACCAAGGCTCCTTCCATTTGTCATGGATCACCTCCAAAATGTAAAGGGTTTGTGTGTAGGCCTATAGCCACTTGTGGTGAAAATGGCATCAAAGTCTATCCATCAGTTTTGGAGTATTGTTGCTAACACACTGTGAGAAAATAAGAGCCTTGGCTGAGGTATGCATTCTGAGATCATCACCAAAATATAATGGGTTCCTCTGTAGCCCAAGAACCACCTCTGGTGAAAATTTCATCCAAATCCATCCAGTAGTTTTTGTGTAATCCTGCTGCACAAATACAAACAAAGCCCTTGGTGGAGGTATGCACTCTCAGATCATCACCAAAATCTAATCATCTGTTCCCCGTGCCATTACACACCTTTCCTGAAAATTTCATCGAAATTCATTCATAACTTTTTGAGTTATGTTGGTAACAGACAGACAAACAGACAAACCCTGGTAAAAACATTACCTCCTTGGCGGAGGTAATTAGATTTATATGGCACTTTACATGTCAAGTGACATCTCAGAGCGCTTACAGTGAGTCCATTATTCATTCACTTCAGACAGACATTAACCATGTTTACATGGACACAAGTAACCGGATTAAAAGGCTGATCGGAATAAAAATGCTTCATGTAAAAACGTTGATCTGAATATTTTGACCCGATCCCACTCATTTGGATCAAAATTTCCTTCCGACTGAGACGGGTGGGTTGTGCCGATTGTTCTGATAATACCTCTATCTGCCAAGAATGTGTCGCTAGTCCAGCAAAAGCTAGCGGTACTCAAATACTTTGCAAGCAGTTTCATGAAATGGTCAGTCAGAAAGCAACCCGTACCGGCTCGGACGTCGCCCGGGTTAACAAGGTCAGGAGTTCCTGGCAGCGGAAGGCGAATTACAGAGCTGCATGGAGGAATCTGATCAGACCTAAATGAAGATAAGATAAGATAAGATAAGCCTTTATTAGTCCCACAATGGGGAAATTCCAGGATTGCAATAGCACAGGGATAGCAACACTCAGAGCAACAATCAGAAGGCAAGAAAAAAACAAGAACAGCTAGTATACATATGTACATATACTGTATATATATATATATATAGACACACAGTGCGGAGCATTGTGGTTGGTGAATGTGCAGCAGAAAGTCTAAGCTCTCCCTCCCTCCGCGGGTGCGGCGGGCCAGCTGGATGTCTTTGGGCATGATGGTGGTGACCCTCTTGGCATGAATGGTGCACAGGTTGGTGTCCACGAAGAGACCCACCAGGTAGGCCTCACTGGCCTCCTGCAGAGCCATGACAGCGGAGCTCTGGAAGCGCAGGTCGGTCTTGAAGTCCTGAGCAATCTCCCTCACCAGGCGCTGGAAGGGCGGCCTACGGATGAGCAGCTCCGTGGATTTCTGGTAGCGACGGATCTCTCTCAGAGCCACGGTACCAGGCCTGTAACAGTGAGGCTTCTTCACTCCGCCGGTGGCCGGAGCACTTTTTTCGAGCAGCCTTGGTGGCTAGCTGCTTCCTGGGGGGCTTTTTCCTCCAGTAGATTTACGGGCGGTCTGCTTGGTTCTTGCCATCGCTCTTTATTATTCTGTCTTATATTTCTTGCACGCCGCCTAAACTCCAGCCCGGCACCCGCGTCGTTTTCGCCACAGTTCCTTGGCATGTCGAGCTTCTCCGTTAGCACCAGGTGGCGGTTGGAGCTAGCTAGCCAGCTAGCTAGCTCTTCCCTGCTGTATCATCCCCCGCTGCAAACAGTGTCTCCGTCCGCCGACTCGGGAGACCCTTGGGGTGATCTGTGTGTCCGTGATATATATATAGAGTGAAAGGTGTAGAAAGAAGAAGGAAGATAAGAAAAAGGCAGTTGCAAAAGGCAGCCAACTCGTGTGGCGCCGCCGGTCCGGCGGAACCGGAACCGGAAAAAACAGTCATTGTCACCCTCCGACAGACTGCTATGATGCTGATGATGATTCCGATTGGTGCGCATATGAACACTTAATCCGAAGCTTGGGTAGAAACAAAATACTGCGCATGTCTGCGCAGTATGACCACTGCGCATGGCTGCACGGTGGCACAATGGTTTAGCACTGTGGCAGCACAGTTTTACCCTCGGCCGGGGGACCGCGGGGATCATGAGATCGTGGGTTCGATCCCAGCCCCCAACCAACAGTGAGCTGTGTGGAGTTTGCATGTTCTCCCCGTGTTGCGCGGGTTTACTCCGGGATTTCTCCGGTTTCCTCCCGCATACCAAAAACATGTAGGTTTAGGGCGCTCGCGCATGCAGCGACCAACAGCCGGTGGCTTGTCACCAGACTGCAAACCAAGTCTACCTACGGGTACAAATAAGTAACAAAAAAAAAAAAAAATGTCTGTACATCAGCCATACGTTGACGTGACGTATTTCCGCCTTTACAGCAGCTAGCAAAAGACATGGTGGGAGTAAAACAAAACTGGTCTGTATCGTCCTGCTGTCTCTCTCTGTTTGCCATATGCAGAAGTATGTACTTGTAGCTTCATTACGGCGACCAGCAGAAGCAAAAGTACGGTCTGAATAACACAATACTGGTCCATTTCAAAAAGAGAGACACGAAGCGGGGTTTGTTTGCATCAGAATTTGCTTCTTCTTCTACTATTTCCGGAATGTCGGATAACTGTGCGCATGTCAAAATGATTTAGTCCATTAAAACGTGTGACACATGGAAATGCACGTCCTAATCGGATCAGCTTTTTCAGGATCCATGTGTGTCCGACACGATCATCGGTAGCACGGGGGGCCCCCAGGGAGCAGTTTTGGCTCCCTTCCTGTTCACTCTTTATACTGAGGACTTCTCACACAATACAACACACTGCCATCTACAGAAGTTCTCTGACGACTCTGTGATCGTTGGCCTCATCTCCAACAGAGATGAAGCTGAGTACAGAAGACTTATCCAGGACTTCGTGGACTGGTGCCATCGGAACTACCTCCAGATCAATGCGAGGAAAACTAAGGAGCTGGTGGTGGACTGCCGCAGGCAAGGACAACCCCTCACAGCACCAGTAAACATACAGGGAACAGACATCGAGATGGTGACATCCTACAAGTACCTGGGTGTTCATCTGAACAATAAACTAGACTGGTCACACGATACTGACGCACTCTACAAGAAGGGACAGCACAGGCTGTTCCTACTGAGGAGATTCAGGTCTTTTGGTGTACAAGGGGCGCTGCTGAAGACATTCTACGAAACGGTGATGGCATCAGCCATCACTTTTGGAGTGGTCTGCTGGGGCAGTGGCGTTACAGCAGCCGATAGGAAGAGACTGAACAAACTGATCAAGAAAGCTAGCTCTGTACTGGGGCAACGCATTGACCCAGTGGAGGAGATGGGAGAGAGAAGGATGGTGGCTAAACTGTCATCTCTGCTGGAGTCCGAGTCCCACCCTATGCAGGACATACTGAACGCACTGAGGAGCTCATTTAGCAGCAGACTACATCATCCTAGGTGCACAACTGAGAGGTTTCGCAGGTCCTTCCTACCTACGGCTGTCAGACTGTATAACCTAAACAGGGCTGCTCGCAGAGATAGCAAAAAAACGTGACAACCTAATAGTACTGAATGCAAAAGACGCAATAGACTTACACAATGGTCCCCTCCGGTATACAACTAGGAAAATACCGGTCGTTACGGAGGGTGACAATATGTATGGGTACATAATCATACCATGTAGGATAACTAAGTAGACGGTTATGCTGTTCATTCCATCTAGCTACAATGCTCCGCACTGTGTGTTTATATATTTATATATTTATTCCATCTAGCTACAATGCTCCGCACTGTGTTTATATATTTATATATTTATATGTACATATGTGTATTCGCTGCTCTTGTTTTTTCTTGTCTTCTGATTGTTGCTAGCCCTGTGCTGTTGCAATCCTGGAATTTCCCCATTGTGGGACTAATAAAGGCTTATCTTATACAATAAAGTTCTAATCTGAATTGTAATCAGATTGAAGAAATTTTGCCCATGTAACCGTGGTAAGCTACCTCTGTAGCCACAGCTACCCTGGGGCAGACTGACGAAACGTGGCTGCCAATCTGCACCAATGGCCTCTCCGACCACTACCGAACATTTATACTCAGTGTCATGGACACTGAGGCAAGGTGGGTAAAGTGTCTTGCCCAGGGACACAGCAGTAGGATGGCTGGGAGAGCGGGATTTGAACCGCCAACTCTCTGGTTACTGGACAACCTGCTCTACCTCCTGAGCCACTCCCGCCCTCAATTATCTCTCAACAATCTCCACCCCTGTGTAAAAGGGGTAGAAGAGCATTAGAAAACTCTAATGCGTGTCTATATATGTGTGTGTGTGTGTGTGTGTATACACACACACTTCTTTGTTTGCCTAATAAACTCTCAATGATTCTTCAGAGATCTCTCCTGGTTTCTTAGCGATCTTTCAAAGAGCTCTATAGATCGTCATAAAAATCGTATAACAATCCCCAAAGTATTTAGACAGAAAAAGCTTTTTTGAAGATCTAGAATATTGTTGAGAGATCAGAACAATTTTTGATCTCTCAGCGGTCACCCAGCGATCTCCGTCTGTGTCAAGGGGCTGTCAGCAGCGAACAGAGAAGCTTCTGCTTAGTTAGATGATGAAAAATAAAGTAACAGATCATTTTACCAGCCTGTATCATGTTACTTATTACCTCAATAAGAGCAGTGTTAGGTGTGATTCTTGACCACGTGTAAACTAGACCTTTTAATTCCAGACATGAACTTGTCTGCCAAGTTTGGTGACTCTACATGAACTATTTCTACATTAGTCTCTTCCATTCCATCCTAGAGAAACCCTACAGCACACCTGTTTGTTTGAGAGGTTATTGTTTCTCTGCTGTGGGAGGACTGACAGGTGACTACAGCCAGGAAATGTGACACAAATTCAGGTTGTTACTAAAGGCTCACAGCTTGAGAATGGCGAGGTATGAGACTCATTGTCATCATTAGCGTTATATTTACATCCTGCAGATGGCACCAGGGCTCAAGCAGCGTGTGTGTGTGTGTGGGGGGGAGGGGGTGTGTGCGTGCGTGTGTGGGTGTCGGCTGATTTGGCTGTAGTTTCTATGGAAGAATGATTTGTCCTTTTTTCTTGATTTATAATAAGTCTGAAACCATGACTACAACAGGTTAATGCTCCGTACAGGAGTCAGCTGGAGCTGGTGAAGCTGATGGTGGTGAGGCGGTGGCAGGAGATGGAGCAGCTCTTTGACTGATCAGAGGGTCAGTGGTTTGGTCCTCTGCAGCTTTACTGGATTGTTTGGGCTTGTCTGCAGGACACTGAAGCCCAGTACAGCCCGTTATCAGGTCGTCTGTTACAATTACTGTGTGTGTGTGTGTGTGTGTGTGTGTGTGTGTGTGTGTGTGTGTGTGTGTGTGTGTGTGATAACTGCAGTGCTGTAGGAATGCAGAACAACTTATAGCAAAGTCCCATTGAATAATAATAATACTTTTAAACTTTTATAGATTTAAGGAGGACAAAATGTTCATATAAAAACTAAGACTCGGTGGCAGTCTTCATTTATAGTAACTGAATTCATGGTTTTAATGTGCTGTAGATATTGAACAGACCACACCCACACCCCTGAGGTTCATTTGACTCAAATGCTGCATGATGTTGTTTCTTCAGCACATCCTTTTCTGATGAAAACTCAACTCAGCACAACCTGAGTTCTAGCAGAACTGGCTGTTTTATCATCTAAAATGGCCTATGTCTTTCTTTTCGCTTGTCTGACAGGTAAAATACTTTCTTGAACTGAATGTGTTAGAATAAAACCAATTCATATATTTTCTTGATGTAACCTATATGTTTTTGTCCAGGTGTTTGTTTGAGTCTTGAGGTCCAGCAGGTTCCCTCTGAGTCCGTCACACAGCCCGGTGCCACCGTGCAGATTTACTGCACACATGGACGGACTGACTACAGGGTGATGCTCTGGTACCAGCAGCCACCTGGAGACACAGCTATGAAACTCATTGGGTTTTTGAACTTTCAAGCTATCACAATGGAAGACCCATATAAAACAGGTTTTACTATCTCTGGAGATACAAGTGGAACTTCTGAAAAAAATGTGTCTCTTATAATCAAAAATGTTACAAAAGAGCAGAGAGCAGTTTACTACTGCGCAGCAAGAGAAGCACAATAATAAAACCCCCCTCTGAGCTTTACAAAAACCCAACAATCTGTTATCAGCCTGACTAAGCAATGGAATCAGCAGCTCTACAGCTGCTGTGGTTTGGCTGGTTTCGTGCACTTGGTCTGAATAATGAATATTGCACAGGATGGCAAAGGCAAAAAAAAAAGTGTTCTGGGGAGATTTGAATGAAGGGAAGAAAATGCTGTATGTTTAACTTTTTCAATTAATGTAGTCCAATTAACACATTAAAAAGACACCCTCATGTCACTTCCTGTTATTTTCCTGCATTATCTCCTGCGCCTCGAGGCTGACCTGCGTTCACCAGTACTGGTTCCTGTAGAGAAGGAAAAACAAACACTTTTAAGCTGGATTCATGCTGCACCTCTGCTGTCCGCGTACATGTAACCGGAAACCTCTTGTGATGAAATTTACGTCATCGTCTCCACTCCGCTAGCGTCCACAGTGCTCAACCGCGGATGACCACATGCAGCCCAAATTTTGTGACCGTGCTGCCTGCCCACGACTTGAATGCGTTGAAAAGCGCACGCACAAGACTGAACATCTCATTCACAAGGTGGCGATATCGGCATTGCATACTAAGACAAAGTAGACAAAGAAGACAACGAGGAAGCGGAAGATGAGAATAAACATACATGAATCATACATATATACTTCAGCAGCAGCAGCATCTTTGTGGGAAAGGAGTGAAAACCAGGAAGTCAAGCAGCAGAAAGCAAGCAGCGTTTCTTCGTTGGTGAAAATCCTGGCACATCAGCACATTGGTGCTACCTATTGGGCGGGAGTGAAACTACAAATGATGGTTAGTGCACATGCGTCAACTGACTTGGCCTGGGTAGATGAAAAAAGTGAGCATGATCAGTGCCGAGTGCATGCCGGGCTCGTCCAAAGCGCACGTGGACCAAAGTGGACTAGAGGGGAAATGCAGCATGAATAAGGCTTTAGATGGAGGGTTCTCCTTCAGGGGGTTGGACAAGGCGGGGGTTGTATACGTGTTCTGCAAGGCTTTTTCATTGGAGAGGCGCATTGTGGAGGAATAAGTTCAGGCGAGATATGATGAGCTGGAAGGTTGCAGAGTTTTATTTTCCTCCAACATCATGAGATGCACTTTGCAGCTCTGTGAACTACTGTGCTGTGCTGTCTGTGCTGTGTTCCCCTGTGACATGTATAGCAAGCTCTTTTATACATGTTGTACAAACAGAGAGAATGCATGGCACATTAGCATATTGATACACATATCAGTCAATACATATGATTAGCCTGACCAAATGGCGCCCGGACGTCTTCTCCTTAATCCGGGCATGTATAAACAATAGTCCATTGTTCTGGTTGTCCCCCCAGGGGTTCTCTGTCTGTATGTGAATGGTCCTCTGCTTCCTCCGGACTTTCTGAGTGTGAGAATAAATGTCCCTGTAGATTGTGGTGGGTCACCATAGGACTCCCCCCTAGAACACTCAGAAGGGGCTGTGACACCCCCCCCCCATCCCCGTCGTTTGGGCTCCAGCTCCGGTAGAACTGTCCTGCTGTAGAGGAGGAGGGGGAGGGGTGGAAAGGGCAGTGTGCTCCGCTCCGAGTTCCAACACATTGAACGGCCGTGGATCATGGGCGCACGGGCCAGTGTGCGTCATGCATAATGGAACAAGACGGCGATCGGCCAGCTTTAGGGAGTGAGGTGCGGGAAGAGCACTGTGGAGGAGGAGGGGGAGGCTGGTGGGAATAAGTGCGTGCCGGCCCGGGACGTCAAAGGTGTCTGGGCCGCGCAAAAATTGCGTGTGGCTCCGCAATGGTGAGGGACTTTCCAGTTAAACCTGGCGGTGATCCACAGCGGCTGTGAAAAAAAGATTATGTCTCTGACTCCTGTCGCACTCGATCCAGCGAGGATGTGGTGAAGGCGAGCGGCCAAATTCCCCGAGGATGCGTAGTGGCTGTGAAACAACTGCAGCTGTGTGAGGGACCTGGCGGTCTGGCTTTTAGGTGCGGAAGCAGCTCTGAAGTCATCGGGGACAGCAATCGGCTAAATTCCCCTTGTGCGCCGTGGCTGAGAAACCCATACAAAGTCCTGTGTGCATGCTGCACGTCTGCTTCAGGTGCATGAGCAGCCCTGAAGGTTCCGAGGCTGGCGATCAGCCATGTTTCTCAGGCATGTGCAGCGGCGGAGGACAATATATCAGTCTGTGGAGCCAGATTGTCCCTATGCATGGCGTGCGCTTGGCGCAGTGACCACATAACTGGCAGTTGCGCTGTCCTCGTAATCCTGCGGTGTGCGTGCAGGGCTTCGTTGTCACGAGCTGAGTCACGGTCGGGGAGCTTGGTGGAAATCAACGCAGTCAGCGTCGATGTCCTTCCCCATTCAGGCTGCTTCCTTCGGTTCGCTCGTATCACCGTTCATGGTGCGTGTCGGTCCAAGCGCGATCCAGTGAGGGTGAAGAGGTTACAGGCATTCTCTGGTCCTCTGGGATCCACAGCGCGGTGAGAGGGAGCAGACAGTCATTCTCCCTCGTTAGGTCACCAGTGGCGAGGGGCGCACCATGACGCGTGCTGGGGCTTCCCGTCCGGGTGATCTCCAAGGTGTTCGCCTCGTGTTCTATTCTTCGTCAAGGGTCACCAGTGTGGAGGAATAAGTTCAGGCGAGATATGACGAGCTGGAAGGTTGCAGAGTTTTATTTTACTCCAACATCATGAGACGCACTTTGCAGCTCTGTGAACTACTGTGCTGTGCTGTCTGTGCTGTGTTCCCCTGTGGCTTGTATAGCAAGCTCTTTTATACATGTTGTACAAACAGAGAGAATGCATGGCACATTAGCATATTGATATGCTAATGGGGGGTGCGGTGGCACAGTGGTTAGCACTGCACCAGCACAGCAACTCACCCTTGGCCATGGGATCCCTGGTTCGATCCCAGCCCCTGACCAACAGTGATCTGTGTGGAGTTTGCATGTTCTCCCCGTATCTGCGTGGGTTTACTCCGGGCTTTCTCCGGTTTCCTCCCACAGGCCAAAAACCATGCAGGTTAGGTTAATTGGAGACTCTAAAGTGGCCCTAGGTGTGAATGTGTGTGTGAATGGTTAAGGGATAGCGCTGTACCGTGGCTGCTTCATCCATCCAGGTGGATGCCCTCAATTTCCCCTCTGGGGATCAATAAAGTATACAAAATAAAAAAAAAAGAAATATACATATCAGTCAATACATATGATTAGCCTGACCAACTGGCGCCTGGAAATCTTTTCCTTAATCCGGGGATGTATAAACAATAGTCCATTGTTCTGGTTGTCCCCCCAGGGGTTCTCTGTCCGTATGTGAATGGTCCTGTGCTTCCTCCAAACTTTCTGAGTGTGAGAATGAATGTCCCTGTAGATTGTGGTGGGTCACCACAGCATCTTTCTTTTGTCCTCTGGGAGGGCAGCACTGGGACGCCATTACAGAGACATCCACTGGGTCTCTTCAACAGACTATTTCAGTGCAGCACACACTTAGTACATGCAGTAGGTGATTTGTTGGGGGGTAGCATGGGGGGTGATGGCTGTGGGGTATATTTGTAAATTTAGCATGCAATTTCAGTACAAATTTGCAAAAATATAGCTCCAAAATTATAAGAGATACTAATTTACCATTTAAAAAATCACAAATTTACTAAAAGGAAGTCCCAAACTTATGAGACGAAAGTTATATTTTCATTAGAAAAAAAAACAACACAACTTCCAAATGCAGAAAAAACACATTTCCAAGAAAAAAGTCATACATTTACAACAATAGTCACAAATTTAGAAGAATATTTTCAATTTTTAATGGTTTTTCTCTCATAAATGTCTAATTTTCTTATTAATTAGTTAAGTTTTTCCTGGAAAGTTATAACTTCTTTGATAAATTCTCAACTTTTTCTGGCAAATTTATCACTTTTGTAATACTGTAGTAATAATGTAGTACTTTTTTCCTATAAATTTGCCATGTTTTTTGTCATGTTCGTGCATTTTTACGCACACTCAAAAGAAAGGAGTTAAGCCCACTTGCAGGAAAGGAGGGTGTTTATTAAATAAAGAGTCTGAATGCAACAAAAGTCCAACACAAGAATCCAGAACGATTAGCTACACAGCAGATTAATACAATTCTGCTGGGTCGGGTTTGGCTGAAGGAAACAGCTCACACAAGCCCCAGGGCAGGCTGGCCACTGAGGGAAACAAGAAACATGAACTGGAAAAGGAGGACTTACATGGACGTGTCTGAGTGCACCAGGCTCCGGAGAAAACAACACAAACGTAATCCTGGGAGAAATAGTCCAAAAACAGAAAGGCAACAGAAGTGAGCTACTGGCTGTGAGCAGAGTGTAGACTAATGCCGTGACAAAAGGTGAATGAACTGATAGGGAATAAATACACTGTGAACTAAGGACATAGAGTGAATACAGGTGGGTGGCTGCACAGGTGCACTAATTACAGGCTGCTCGCTGCAGCACGGGCTGAGCAGTCAATGGGGAGCGCCTGGAGGAAGAGGGAGAGGCAAAACAGGACACAGACACAATCAAGACACTAAGTGGGTACAATAAGGAAACAGAATATAGCAGTAACCTGTGTCTGAGGTCTTGGACAACATGGAACCTCAGACACATGACATTTTGTGATAGAATTTTTACCTTTTCGCCACACAGATTTACAACAATATACTCATAAATTTGAACTTTTTTCTATAAAATTTGCAACTTTTGTCCCTGAGATTTTTGTGATTTTTTTCTGACCACTTGCTATTATCCTCTCTCTGACACGTGAAGTTGCCCTGTACTGCATAAACTATCCTCACAGTCTTTATGGGGATGGAGCCATGAGCGCCTCTATGAGCCGGAGAGAGACAGACTCAAGCACTGGATACACTCGTGACATTTTATGAAAGAAAAGAACAGAAAACCAAAAACTGTGCCAAAATAGACAAAAATAGGAATAATCAAAAACTTACAGTGGGCATCCCTGGGCCGACATTGCCCAGCGGACGCAGGAGAAGAACAGGATAACACGGATGAAATGTGAGATTGACATACAATAGCCCAGCAATGATCAACTGTGGATGCAGTGCTTAAATACATACAGAAGGTGAGCTGCAGGTGTGAATCATTGAGTGAGCGGAACCAGAAGATTAACTGCTCCCAGCTGAGCTGAAAACAGACAGAGGCAGTGTCTGGGAAAAGAGAGGTTCAAGTGAAAACAAACCCAAAAAATACATACAAGAAACTAACAGGATGAAACTAACCAGACAAACAATACTAGGAACAAGGTGAGGATCTGAGCTCAGAGAAACCCTGAGCTCAGATACATGGCAGAGCCCGCCTTTAAGGGATGGATACCAGACACCCCCAAGTAACACCGAAAAGAGCCCCCCCTCCCCTGAGAGAAAGAGGTACATCAAAAAAACACTCCGGGAAGGAGGTGGGGGGGGGGGGACAGGCTAGGAGGGAAAAACACACACGCTCATGATCTGCACCTGCGCTACACCAGGGCCCTGGGCCAGTTCAGGTGGCCGACCGAAGTCCCAGCCCAGCCGGACGGCCAGGTGGAATGAGTTGGGTGGTCTACTGGAGAACATGGACCACCCGACCCGGCGGCTCAGTCTTTCTGGCGGCCAGCCCAAGTGTTTAAGCCACCTAAACAGAAGGGGCGGCCCGGGGGGCGGCTCCCCCACTGGGAGACCCATTGGGAAGGAGGAGAGCCAATGCAGGGGGAACCACGATGGTGTCTGGCAGTGGAGGAAGAGGGGCCACAACGTTCTTGATGGTCTCGGACTGAAGTAACGTTGCACTCGCGGTGGCTCCGGGCTGGAGCACTGCAGCACCCTCGGTGGCTCCAGGCTGGAGCACTGCAGCACCCTCGGTGGCTCCAGGCTGGAGCACTACAGCAACCTTGGTGGGCCCCGGCTGGGCCAACGCTGGACCCTCGGTGGACCCTGGGCTGGGGCGCAGTGCCCATGGCAGACACAAGCTGGAGCGCAGAACCCACGTCGGGCTCAACCTGGGGTGCAGCACCCACGGAGACTCAGGCTGAGGAGGAACCCACATGATGGCCTCGGACAGAGGGGAAGCTGCACCCTCGGAGGACCCAGACTGGGCCACAGCTGCACCCACAGAGGTCCTGGGCTGGGACGGGACACCCAAGATGACCTCGGCGGGAGAGGCTGAACCCAGGGCGACCTCCAGTGCTGGGGAAACTGGACCTCTGACAACCTCAGGCGATGAAGCTGAACCCACGGAGACCTCTATTTGTTCTAGATCATCTCCGGCGACCATGGGGGAAGGTTCAGACGACAAAGACAGAGAGGGAGGGTCAGGGTCACTGGCAGCGGCAGAGCCCGGCAAGGCAAGATCAGGTACAGTGGGTGGCTGCACCCGGCTCTCCTCACCAAGAGCCAGGCAAGATCTCTCCAGGGCAGAAAAGAGAAAACTAAAAGAGATAACTTGCCTGAGCTTGAGCTCCACCGCCATCCAGGACTCCGTCGATCTGCCTGACAATGGTGTTTCGGGCCCGGTCCAATGGCGGTCCAGCACTGCTGTTGGCTCTGCTGCACCAGCCCCCACAGCAGGCATGATGGTGATCGCAGTTTCAGTTTTCCCAGATGACGTGACACATGCTCATGGCTCCTCCTGCGTGGCAGCTGAGGATCGGCTCACCAATGGTACTGGAGTAGGATCTTCCAGGACCTCAGGCTTCCCCCGTGTCTGGTGGCTCTGTCCTGTGGCCGACGGACACTCTGAGGGAAAAAGAGAAGACACGGAGAGGACTGTGAGCAAAGGGTGGCTGCAGCAGGTGAAAAGAACTCAGGGAACTGCAAACCCTGAGCCTCATCACCGGGAATCAGACAAGGTATATTATCATTAACAGAAGAGGAAATAAATGCTACTTGCCTGTCATCCCGGTGCGTGATGTTATCTGCCGCAGCCGGTGAACAGTCACCCCTCTCCGTGCCTATGGTGAGCCTGGATTCCTCTGTGGGTTGTGGAAGAACCGCTTCAGTAGACACGGAAGTGGGTGTTGCTGGGGGAAGCCTGGAAGACCTCTCAACAGCGGGAAAATACGCCAAGGTGACAGAGGTTGCAGCAGCGGTGGAGGGATACTGGGCTGGCGGAACAACAAACGAGGAATAGAAAAAGAGGGGCCCTGCTGCGAGAATTGTCAAACTCGACGTGGGGAATATGGCTGTCGAAGAGGAGGAGGGCTTCCCCTGACGGTTTGACGGGGATGACGATGGCGCCGTGGGGCTGATGGAAGAGGCAGAGGCATAGGCGGTAGCGGAAGCAGTGGAGGTTGAGCACCCGGGGATGGAAGCGCACACTGGATCTGACCTCCAGCAGATTCGCCACTCCCCCCCAACAGAGCATCTCGTCTTCTTGGGATCTGCTGCTCTGAGTGCCGGCTGCCATGTCCTCGATCACGGAGACGAGCTCCAGCTCGTCCCGACTCCACCTTTTCCTCCTCCCAGCTGGGTTGCCTGCCGAATCCATCGGAAGTGCTCCAACAGGCAGGTGGGTGAGAAAAAGTACACAAAATGCAAAAAATGCACAAGTGTACAGCTGAGTCTTTTTTTTTTTTTTCTGGCTGGACTATTCTGTCATGAGCGCCTCTACAAGATGGATAGAGACAGACTCAAGCGCTGGATACACTCGTGACATTTTATGAAAGAAAAGAACAGAAAACCAAAAACTGTGCCAAAATAGACAAAAATAGGAATAATCAAAAACTTACAGTGGGCGTCCCTGGGCCAACATCACCCAGCGGATGCAGGAGAAGAACAGGATAGCACGGATGAAATGTGAGATTGACATACAATAGTCCAGCAATGATCAACTGTGGATGCAGTGCTTAAATACATACAGAAGGTGAGCTGCAGGTGTGAATCATTGAGTGAGCGGGGCCAGAAGATTAACTGCTCCCAGCTGAGCAGAAAGCAGATAGAGGCAGTGTCTGGGAAAGGGGAGGTTCAAGTGAAAACAAACCCAAAAAATACATACAAGAAACAAACAGGATGAAACTAATCAGACAAACAATACTTGGAATAAGGTGAGGATCTGAGCTCAGATACATGACAGGACGATGGCAGGTCAACAAGAGGGGAGGATTTTGACTCAATTTGCTGACAAGGGAAATGGCCTTTTTAATTTTTTTTTGCAAAGATTTGCTTATTTGAATGGAGGTTTAATTGTTTATTGAAAGAAAAGCCCTTTTCAGATTTTTGCAAAGAATTATTTATTATGAACAGATATTTATTTTTCATTGGAAACACCCCCCCTTATTTGTCATTGACCTTTTATCCTGTAAGTACATAACTAATGATGAAGACCATAGTCTGTGTGTGAGTTGATAATTTTGAAGAAATCTATGGGGTATTAAATATCTCTGTGAGTATATACAGTTAGGCCCAGAAATATTTGGACAGTGACACAATCTTCATGATTTGGGCTCTGCATGCCACCGCATTGGATTTGAAATGAAACAACTACAACGGAATTGAAGTGCAGACTTTAAGGTTTAATTCAAGGGGTTGAACAAAAATATATGATTAAAAATGTAGGAATTGTAGCTATTTTTATACAAACACTCCTCATTTCAGGGGCTCAAAAGTAATTGGACAAATAAACATAACCCTAAGTAAAATGTTACTTTTCAATATTTTGTTGAGAATCCTTTGCAGGCAATGACAGCCTGAAGTCTGGAACCCATGGACATCACCAAACCCTGGGTTTCCTCCTTTGTAATGCTTTGCCAGGCCTTTACTGCAGCTGTCTTCAGTTGTTGCTTGTTTGTGGGTCTTTCTGCCTTAAGTTTTGTCTTGAGCAAGTGAAATGCATGCTCGATTGGGTTGAGATCTGGTGATTGACTCAGCCATTGCAGAATATTCCACTTCTATGCTTTGAAAAACTCCTGGGTTGATTTGCAGTATGTTTTGGATCATTGTCCATCTGTACTGTGAAGCGCCGTCCAATCAACTTTGCTGCATTTGGCTGAATCTGAGCAGAAAGTATATCCCTATACACTTCAGAATTCATCCGGCTGCTTCTGTCTTTTGTCACATCATCAATAAACACAAGTGACCCAGTGCCATTGGAAGCCATGCATGCCCATGCCATCACACTGCCTCCACCATGTTTTACAGAAGATGTGGTGTGCTTTGGATCATGAGCTGTTCCAATTTTTCTCCAAACTTTCTTCTTCCCATCATTCTGGTACAGATTGATCTTAGTCTCATCTGTCCAAAGAATGCTGTTCCAGAACTGGGCTGGCCTTTCTATTTTTGAGGCTGATTAATGGTTTGCACCTTGTGGTGAATCCTTTGCATTTACTCTCATGAAGTCTTCTCTTTATGGTAGACTTAGATACTGATACACCTACTTCCTGGAGAGTGTTCTTCACTTGAGTGGATGTTGTGAAGGGGTTGTTCTTCACCATGGAAAGGATTCTGCGATCATCTACCACTGTTGTCTTCCGTGGATGTCCAGGCCTTTTTGAGTTCCCAAGCTCACCAGTGCACTCTTTTTTTCTCAGAATGTACCAAACTGTTGATTTGGTCACTCCTAACATTTCTGCTATCTCTCTGATGGATTTCTTCTTTTTTTCAGCCTCAGGATGGTCTGTTTCACCTCCATTGAGAGCTCCTTTGACCGCATGTTGTGCGTTCACAGCAACAGCTTCCAAATGCAAACGCCACACCTGGAATCAACTCCAGACCTTTTAACTGCTTAATTGATGACAGGTTAACGAGGGAAGAGCCTATGCAGCCTTGTTTTTTTTTTTTTTTTTTTTTTTTGCAGCCGAGTCAATTGTCCAATTACTTTTGGTCCCTTGAAAAAGAGGCGGCTACATATTAAAGAGCTGTAATTCCTAAACCCTTGCTCCAATTTGGATGTGAATACTCTCAAATTACAGCTGAGAGTCTGCACTTTAAGCCCACATTGATTATATAATTGTATCCTGAATATGTTTTCATAAACAGCTAAAATAACAAAATTGTGTCACTGTCCAAATATTTTTGGGCCCAGCTGTAGGTATTAAAATAGATACACCACATAGTAAGAACAGTAAAATTTGTGCTACTGTCACTGTAGTGCAGTACTAGAGGTGAGTCATTAAGTAAACAAACGCCTGATAAACTATTAAAATCGAACAGTTTGAAGCTCACTTGGTATTGATTGTCTCAGTCATTGGCTCAGTGTAAATAAAGTATAGGTTTTGTTGTTCTTTTTTCAGGGTTCAAAATAGTTTCACAATTTGCTGGGTATAAAGATTGTGGACTGTTAAAATATAACTTGTTTGAAGCTCAGTTGGTGCATTGTTTAAAAACTAACCTCTGTTTGTTGATGCAAATAAGGCAGTGTCACTTTATTTGTAATGGTGTAATCCTGGGCACATCATGATTAAAGAACAACACTGTGGCAAGGACATTAACCCAGCCACAGGGGTTGCACAAGCCAGTGTACTCCCAATGCCAGTCCCAAGCCTGAGTAAATGGGGAAGGTTGTGTTAGGAAGGTCATCCATCTGACATAAAAACTTTGCCAAATCAAACATGTGGATAATGACGAATGAGACTTTCATACTGGATCGGTCGAGGCCCGGGTTAACAATGACCGCCACCGGTCGACAGGGTGCCGGTGGGAATTGGGCTACTGTTGGTTGAAGATTGAGGAGGAGGAGAAGGGGAAGGTGTGTTAGGAGGAAGAGAGAGAAAAGGAAAGGTAGAAGTGTGGAGGTGAGAGTAGGGACTTTAAATGTAGGGACTATGACTGGTAAAGGCAGAGAGTTGTTTGATATGATGAGAGAAGAAAGGTAGATATACTGTGTGTTCAAGAAACCAGATGGAAGGGAAGCAAGGTTAGGAGCGCTGGAGATGGATTTAATCTCTTCTACCATGGTGTAGATAGAAAGAGAAATGGAGTAGGAGTAATCTTGAAGGAAGAGTATGTGAAGAGTGATCAGGAGGAACAGCCGTTTAAGCTTCTACCTGGATGTCAGGTAGAAGAGAAGGAGGAATTCTGGAGTAAGTTGGATGAAGCAGTAGTGTTCCCGGGGGGGGGGGGGGGAGTGGTGATTAGAGTGGACCTTAATGGACATTTAAGTGAAGGGAACAGAGGTGATGAGGAGGTCCTGGGTAGGTATGGTCTTAAGGAGAGAAATGTGGAAGGACATATGGTTGTGGATTTTGCTAAAAGGATGGAAATGGCTGTGATGAACACATACTTCAAGAAGAGAAAGGAACATAGGGTGACATACAAGAGTGGAGGAAGGTGCATAAAGGTGGACTACATCTTATGCAGAAGGAAAAATCTGAAAGAGATAGGAGACTGCAAAGTGGTGGCAGGGAGAATGTAGCTAGACAGCATCAGATGGTAGTCTGTAGGATGACTTTGGAAAGCAAGAAGAGGAAGCGAGTGAAGGCAGAGCCTAATATTAAGTGGGGGAAGTTACAGAAGGAAGAAGGTCGCACAGAGTTCAGGAAGGAGTTGATACAGGTTCTGGGTGGTAGGGAAGAATTACCAGATGACTGGGAAAGTACAGCAAAAGTATTGAGGGAAACAGGTAGAAAGGTATGTGGTGTATCCAGTGGACAGAGGAAGAAAGACAAGGAGACTTGGTGGTGGAATGAGGAGGTACAGGAAAGTATTCAAAGGAAGAAATTAGCAAAGAAAAAGTGGGATAGTCAGGGAGATTAAGAAAGTAGACAGGAGTATTTGGAATCTAGGTGCATGGCAAAGAGAGAGGTGGCAAAGGTATATAGTGAGATGTATGAGAGGCTGAACAAAAAAGGAGTTGTATCGACTGGCTAGACAGAGAGATTGAGCTGGAAAGGATGTGTAGAAGGTTAGGTTGATTAAGGACAGAAAGGGTAATGTACTAACAAAGAGAGTGTGTTGAGAAGGTGGAAGGAGTACTTTGAAGAGCTGATAAATAAAGAAAATAAGAGAGAGAAGAGGATGGATGAAGGAAAGATTTTGAACAAGGAGGTCCCGAGGATTAGCAAGGCGAACGTGAGGAAAGCGTTGAAGAGGATGAAGAATGGAAAGGCGGCTGGTCCAGATGACATGCCTGTGGAGGTATGGAGATGTTTAGGAGAGATGGCAGTGGACTTTTTAACCACATTCTTTCACACAATCGTGGAGAGTAAGAGGATGCCTGAGGAGTGGAGAAGAAGTGTTTTGGTACCAATTTTCAATAATAAAGGTCATGCTCAAAGCTGTAATAACTACAGAGGCATAAAGTTGTTCAGCCACACTATGAAGATATGGGAAAGAGTTGTTGAAGCCAGGTTAAGAGAAGAGGTGACAATCCGCAAGCAGCAGTACGGTTTCATGCCAAGAAAGAGTACTACAGATGCAATGTTTGCTTTAAGAGTGTTGATGGAGGAGTATAGAGAAGATCAGAAGGAGTTGCACTGTGCCTTTGTGGATCTAGAGAAAGCATATGATAGGGTGCCAAGAGCGGAAATGTGGTACTGTATGAGGAAGTGAGGAGTGGCACAGAAGTATGTGAGGGTGGTGCAGGATGTATATGAGGACACCGAGACATGGTGAGGTGCACTGTAGAAGTGATGGATGGATTCAAGGTGGGGGTGGGATTATATCAGGGATCGGCTCTGAGCCCCTTCTTGTGTGCCATGGTGATGGACAAGCTGACAGATGAGTCAGGCAGGAGTCTCCATGGACCATGATGTTTGCAGATGACATTGTGATCTGTAGTGAGAATAGGGAGCAGGAGAAAGAGAACCTGGAGAAGTTGAGGTATGCTCTGGAGAAAAGAGGAATGAAAGTCAGTAGAAGTAAGAGAAAATACATGAGTGTGAATGAGAGGGAGGCAGGTGCAATGGTGAAGATGGAAGGAGTAGCAATAGTGAAAGTAGATGAGTTTAAATACCTCGGGTCAACCAACCAAAGCAATGGGAAATGCACAAGAGAGGTGAAGAAGAGAGTGCAGGCAGGGTGTAGTGGGTGGAGACGAGTGTCAGGGGTGATTTGTGACAGAACGGTTGCAGCAAGAGCGAAAGGGAAGATTTACAAGACGATAGTGAGACCTACTATGATGTATGGTTTGGAGACGGTGATGCTGACAGAAAGAAAGAAGGTGGAGCTGGAGGTGACAGAGTTGAAGATGCTAAGATTTTCATTGGGAGTGACTAGGATGGACAAGACTAGAGATGAGTATATCAGAGGGACAGCTCAGGTTGAGCGGTTTGGAGACAAAGTAAGAGAGGGAAGGCTGAGATGGTTTGGACATGTGCAGAGGAGGGATAGTGGATATAATGGACAAAGGATGTTGAAGATCGAGCTACCAGGCAGGGGGAAAAGAAGAAGACCACAGAGAAGATTCATGGATGTAGTAAAGGAGGACATGGAGAGGGTTGGTGTTACAGAGGAAGATGCAAGGGATAGGGTGAGATGGAGGCAGATGATCCACTGTGGTGACCCCTACAGGAAGCAGCCAAAAGAAGAAGAAGAAGAAGAAGCAGACTGCAGCAAGGACATTGAGTTGCTAGCCATTAGCATGCGACCGGCCTACCTCCCCAGAGAGTTCTCACACTTCATTGTGACTGCTATTTATGTAACCCCCTCCACGAGCGAGGGGGCTGCATGTGACATCATCCACTCAGTCACCAGCAGGCTGCAGACTCTACACCCAACTGCTCTCCAGCTCATCTCTGATGATTTTAACCATGCGTCCCTGTCCTCCACTCTGCCCACTTTCACCCAGTATGTCACTTGCCACACCAGAGACAATAAGACTGGACTTATTTTATGCAAACACCAAGGAGGCTTATACCTCATCACCCCTTACCCCCTTGGTAGATCTGATCACAACCTGGTTCACCTCCTGCCTGTGTACAAACCCCTCATACACAGACAACCTCCTGTTACCCGCACAGTGAAGATATGGTCCAAGGAGGCGGAAGACGCTCTGAAGGACTGTTTTGAATCCACAATGTGGGAGCAGCTTTGGGATCCACATGGTGAGGACATCGATGGCCTCACCCACACCATCACAGACTACATCAACTTCTGTGTGGAGAACACCGTACCCACCAAGACCATATGGTGTTTCTCAAACAACAAGTCCTGGATCAACCCTGAGATAAATAATGCATCAGATTTATATAGCGCTTTATCATAGACACTCAAAGACACTTGTACAAATGGATACATTATTCATTCACTCCACAGACAGAGGTAGTGGCAAGCTACTGCTGTAGCTACAGCTGCCCTGGGGCAGGCTGACGGAAACGTGGCTGCCAATCCACGCCAACGGCCTCTCCGACCACTACCAAACATTTATACACATTCATACCCAGTGTTATGGACACTGGAGGCAAGATGGGTAAAGTGTCTTGCCCAGGGACACAACGGCAGGATATCTGGGGAGAGCTGGATTCAAACCACCAACCATCCGGTTATTGGACGACCTGCTTTACCTCCTGAGCCACTGCCGCCCTAATAAAGTCACCACTGAAGGAGAAGAAAAGGATCTTCAGGTCGGGAAACAAGGAGGAGGTGAAGTCCGTGCAGAGGGAGCTGAGAAGGAAGATCAGAGAGGGGAAGGACAGTTACAGGAAGAAGATGGCGGTGTCTGGACAGGCATCAAAACTATCTCTGGGCACCAGAATACCTGTTCCCAGGCCATGGGGGTAGGGAGTGGGTGAATGACCTGAACCTGTTCTTTAACAGGTTTGACCAACTGCCCTCTTCGCCACCTGCCCACCAACCACTGCTGCCTCCACTTTCATCTAGTCCCGCTGTCCACTACCCTCCCTCCATCCCCCCTTACATCCCCCCAGCTCTCAGTGCACCTCCCCTGCTGTTTTTCCCTTCACAGACCCAACACCCCCCTTCCCAGTACACAGCCCCCCTGCCCCAGTCTGTCCCTCACCAAGACCCAGGTGAGAGCTGAGCTAAAGAAGATCAAAGTGAGGAAGGCTGTGGGTCTGGACGGCATCAGCTCGAGGATCCTCAAGTCCTATGCAGACTAGCTGTGTGAGATCGTGAAGCACATCTTCAGCTTG
Source organism: Pholidichthys leucotaenia (assembly GCA_020510985.1). Taxonomy (NCBI): domain Eukaryota; kingdom Metazoa; phylum Chordata; class Actinopteri; order Cichliformes; family Pholidichthyidae; genus Pholidichthys; species Pholidichthys leucotaenia. Next base: position 81,762,284 of record CM035842.1, on the reverse strand, counting down.
AGCCTGAAGCTGGGGAGGGTACCACAGCTTTGGAAAACATCCTGTGTGGTACCCGTGCCCAAGACTCTGCACTCCAAGGATCTGAACAGCTACAGACCAGTGGTCCTCACATCACACCTAATGAAGACCGTGGAGGGGCTGCTCCTCGCACACCTCCACCCCCTGATGGGACCGGCGACGGACCCACTTCAGTTTGCCTACCACCATGATATTGGGGTGGAGGATGCAGTGATCTTCTTCCTATACATTCCCTGTCCCACCTGGAGAAGCCTGGGAGCACTGTGAGGATCATGTTCTTTGATTTCTCGAGTGCTTTCAGTACCATCCAACCAGTGATCCTGAGTGACAAGCTGCTGTGTGCAGGGGTGGACCAGCACCTGTCATTGTGGATCTTGGACTACCTCACAGACTGACCACAGTTTGGAGGACCCAGGACTGTGTGTCTGACACCATCATCTGCAGTACAGGGCCCCCCCAGGGTACAGTTCTGGTTCCCTTCCTGTTCCCCCTCTACACTGCTGACTTTTCATACAACACACCACACTGCCATCTCCAGAAGTTATCTGATGACTCTGTGATTATCGGCCTCATCTCTGATGGTGATGACGTGTACAGAGGACTTATCCAGGACTATGTGGACTGGTGCCTGCGGAACTGCCTCCAGATCAATACAAGGAAAACCAAAGAACTGGTGGTGGACTGCCGCAGGTGTGGACAACCCCCCACAGCACTGGTAAACACCCAGGGAACAGACACTGAGATGGTGACATCTTACAAGTACTTCGGTGTTCACCTGAGTAATAAACTGGACTGGTCACACAACACCAATGCGCTCTACAAGAACGGGCAATTCAATTCAACTTTATTTATATAGCGCCATTTCACACCAACAGTCATCTCATAGCGCCTTCAACTGTAGGGGAAACCCCCACAGTTGCAGAAAAACTCCAGCAATCAGGCGATCCCCTGTGAGCAAGCACTTGGCGACGGTGGAGAGGAAAAACTCCTTTTTAACAGGAAGAAACCTCCAGCAGAACCAGGCTCAGGGAGGGGCAGTCATCTGTTGCAACTGGCTGGGGGGTGAGGGGATAGAGAAGATGAAAAGAACAGACATGTAGAGAGCAAACAGCACGATGGGGACTCAATCTATGGGAGAGAACAAACAGATGTTAATGACCAGCAAAAAACAAAAAAAAATCATTGAGAGTGAAGAAAGGAGTGAAGCCCAGTGCATTATTGGAGGTCCCTCGGCTGTCTAAACCTATTAGCAGCATAACTAAGGGAGGGTTCAGAGACACATGATCCCTCCCTAATTGTAGGCTATATCAAAAAGGAAGGTTTTAACCCTATTCTTAAAAACAGAGATCAAGTCTGACACCCAAATCCAGATTGGCAGCTGGTTCCACAGGAGAGGAGCTTGATACCTGAAGGCTCTGCCTCCCATTGTACTTTTGGAGATTCTAGGTATTACAAGTAATCCTGCATTTTGGGAGCGTAGTGCTCTGTTAGGATAATACGGTAGTATCAGATCTTTTAAATGAAAAGGGGCCTGATTGTTTAGAGCTTTGTAAGTAAGAAGGATTTTAAACTTAATTCTAAACTCTATGGGAAGCCAATGAAGGGAGGCTAGAACCGGAGAGATATGATCTCTCTTTCTAGTACCTGTTAAAACTCTTGCTGCAGCATTTTGGATCAACTGAAGACTTTTTAAAGATGTTTTGGGACAACCTGATAATAAAGAGTTACAATAATCTAATCTAGAGCTAACAAAAGCGTGGATCAGTTTCTCAGCATCACTCTGAGGCAAGATGCTCCTAATCTTGACAACATTACGCAAGTGATAGAAGGCAGTCTTAGAAACAAATTTAAAATGTGAATTGAAAGACAGATCTTGATCAAAAATAACTCCAAGGTTCCTCACAGAGCTATTAAGAGAAAGAGTAACCGCATCCAAACTAAAAGTTTGATTTGGAAAGGTATTTGTAAGGTTTTTTGGACCAACGAGAATGACTTCAGTCTTATCTGAATTTAATAGCAGGAAATTACAAGTCATCCAAGCTTTGATTTCCTTAAGACAGGCTTCTAACTTGGCTAATTGATTACTATCATCTGGCTTCACTGACAGGTATAATTGTGTGTCATCTGCATAACAATGAAAATGTATACAGTGCTTTCTAATAATGTTGCCCAAGGGAAGCATATATAAACTAAAAAGAGTAGGGCCTAGCACAGATCCCTGTGGAACTCCATGACTGAGCTTTGAGTTGAAGGAAAACTCATTTTTTGACATGAACAAACTGGAACCTATCAGATAAATAAGATCTAAACCACTGCAACAAAGTTCCATTAAGTCCAACATAGTGTTCTAATCTATCAAGTAGAATATTATGATCGATGGTATCAAAAGCTGCACTAAGGTCTAAAAGGACAAGAACAGAAACAAGTCCATTATCATATGCGATAAGGAGGTCATTAGTGACCTTCACTAAGGCTGTTTCAGTACTATGATGGATTCTAAACCCAGATTGAAACTCTTCAAGTAAACCATTTCCCTGCAAGTGGTTAAATAATTGCGTAGCAACAACTCTTTGTAAGATTTTTGAAATGAAAGGGAGATTAGAGATTGGTCTATAGTTAGCTAAAACTCCTGGATCCAGCGTTGGCTTTTTGAGTAAGGATTTAATTACAGCCGTTTTAAAAGCCTGTGGTACATGGCCTAAAGTTAAAGAAGAATTGATTATTTGAAGAATAAAGCTACCAATAAGTGGGAAGACTTCTTTAAATAACCTGGTAGGAATAGGGTCTAAAAGACAAGTTGAAGGCTTGGATGAGGAAATTATGCTGTCTAACTCTAAAAGGTCAATTGGAGTAAACTCATCCAAACAGATATCAGTTGAATGAGTTGTAGTAGTTACTGTATTTAAGTTAACTGTGGGAAGAATCTGATTGATTTTATCTCTGATAGATAAAATTTTATTATTGAAAAAGTTCATAAAGTCCTGACTAGTAAGCTCTAAGGGAATGCTAGGATTGACAGAGTCCTGACTCTTTGTCAGCCTGGCTACAGTGCTGAAAAGAAACCTAGGATTATTCTTGTTCTCTTCTATTAATGCAGAATAATAACTTGTTCTAGCTTTTCTAAGAGATTTTTTATAAATTAAAAGATGATTTCTCCAAGCTAAAAAGATTTCATCTAAATTAGTGGAGCGCCTTTTTTTCTTTCTAATTGACGAGTCTTCTGTTTTAAGCTACGAGTTTCTGTGTTGAACCAATGCAATGCAGACTGTTCCTCCTGAGGAGACTCAGGTTGTTTGAAGTATGAGGGGCACTCCTGAAGACCTTCTACGATTCAGAGGTGGCAACAGTCATCACGTTTGGAGTGGTCTGCTGGGGCAGTGGCATCACGGCAGCTGACATGAAGAGACTGAACAGGCTGATCAAAAAAGCCAGCTCTGGGGCACCCCCTCAACCCAGTGGAGGAGATAGGAGAGAGGAGGATGGTGGCTAAGCTGTCATCTCTGCTGGAGTCCGAGTCCCATCCCATGTGGGACACGCTGAACGCACTGAGGAGCTCATTTAGCAGTAGGCTGTGCCATCCTAAGTGCTCGAGGGAGAGGTTCCGCAGGTCCTTCCTATCCCTACCTACGGCTGTCAGACTTTATAATTAACCAGTGCTGCTCATTGAGGCTGTATTAAATGTCACAACTTTGCACAATAGAGATTGTCCCCTCCGATATACAATTAAGACAATTACAATTATTATTGAAGGTGGCAACAAAGCTGTTCATTCAATGTAAAATTTTCTGTCTGGGTCCATATTTATTTATTTATTTATTTATTTTGTAATTTAACTGTAATAAGATAAGATAAGCCTTTATTAGTCCCACAATGGGGAAATTTCAGGATTGCAACAGGACAGGGATAGCAACACTCAAAGCAATAATTTAGAAGATAAAATAATAAGAGCAGTGAATATACATACACTACCGTTCAAAAGTTTGGGGTCACTTAGAAATTTCCTTATTTTTGAAAGAAAAGCACTTTTTTTCAATGAAGATAACTTTAAACTAATCAGAAATACACTCTATACATTGCTAATGTGGTAAATGACTATTCTAGCTGCAAATGTCTGGTTTTTGGTGCAATATCTACATAGGTGTATAGAGGCCCATTTCCAGCAACTATCACTCCAGTGTTCTAATGGTACAATGTGTTTACTCATTGCGTCAGAAGGCTAATGGATGATTAGAAAACCCTTGTGCAATCATGTTAGGTCTGCAATGCTGTAATTGCTGCAAATGGAGGATTCTTTGACCAAAGCAAAGTTCGAAGGAAAAAATTATTATTTCAAATACAAATCATTATTTCTAACCTTGTCAATGTCTTGACTATATTTTCTATTCATTTTACAACTCATGGTGGTAAATAAATGTGACTTTTCATGGAAAACACAAAATAATTGTCTGGGTGACCCCAAACTTTTGAACGGTAGTGTAGGTACACAGAAATATACGTATACAGCATGGAGCATTATAGCTAGATGGAATAAATGTCACCATGGGTTGAGATGCCGTCTCGGCGCTCAGCCCATGTTTTCCCTCATCCCTGCCTCCCATTGAGCAGCGTCTCAGCAGGCTCCCAGCTGGCAGCATTACGGACAGCTGGGGCCAATTAGTCCTCATCAGCTGGGGCGCTGCCAATGTGAATAAATAGGAGCAGCCTCGATGACTCGGGGCTGCGACATAAGCACTGCTAAGCTGAAGCCCCTTCGTCTGGTGTCAGCCTCTACTCCCCTTGCAGCATTCCTGTGTTTGTATCCCGCTGTGAGTATGCACGTCTTGTTACCCCTATGTCCGGTACAAGCTTCCTACCCCTGCGCTGTGCAACCTGTGAGTGTACGTCTGCATGAGTATCTGTGCTCTCCTCATCCCTCATCCCTCAACCTTAATAAAACATCACGACTCACTGGCTCGTCCTTGGCTCTTATTGCTCGGCTCCCTAGAGCCGGGTATGACAGTATGTCGCAGCCAGAAGAGTTACCGGCGGCCGTGAGTCGCCGTGGAAATGTACCTTTCTGTCCGGGAGTCAGCGCTGCTAGCATGCCGTTTCCCAGGAGTCACTTCCGGCGCCAGGGCGACGAGCTGAGGTCCATCTCGGAGGCTGTCGACGGGACGCTCTTCACCCTGCACGACGCCTCCAACGCGAGACGCTGGCATCCGGGCCGTGCTGAGGAACTCCTGGACTGTCACCCTCGTTCTGTGTACCATCTGGAGGACAGCGCCAGGATAGACGCCGCAGGTACACAGCGAGAGAAGCTCCACGGGGTGGATGGAAATCCCGGCAGGAAGTCGAAGTGGGCGACGTCTTTCCCCGCTTCAGAGTCCTGTTCCTGCCGCCATTCCAGTCCGGGAGTTCGCGCCAACCAGAGGGCTTCCCCCGACCTGCGCCACGTCACTCGGGATTCCCTTCAAGGAGCCGCAGCTGACAGCAGTTATGTCTGGGGTCGAGTGGCTGTCGCGAGCTCCACTGTGTTTCCTGTCACCACCTTCAGGCATGTGGCGGCGGCAGTGAGATTGATGGAGAGGACTTCAGGGCTACGAAGCTTTCCCGTGCTCGACGCCTTCCTCGCCTCGATCTCCGATCTGGAGCGGCGAATCCTGGGTTTCCCCCTCACTTCGTCCCCTGGGAATAGTCGTCATCACATCGCCGAGTCACCTCTGCACGAACCTCGTCCGGATCCAGTTCTGGGCCGCCGTCAGGACCGTTCCTCCCACGCAGCTGTCACCTCTTCGCCTCGTCAGTGTGGAGTTTTCACAGCCTCGTTCCCTGAGCCTCGTTTCCCCGCTGTCATTCCTGGACAATCGGGCTGGCTCACCCCGGCTGTTTCCCCCTCCTCCTCGACGCGCTTCCTGACTGCTGAGTGTGCCTGGAATCCCGGCCTGGCGAGCTCTCTGCTGGAGACAACGCGAGCGACCCTCAGACGAATTCCCGGGGGGTCCTCCGTTATCGCCGGGCGGGGAGAGGAAGAAGCAGAATCCACTACAGCAGGCGATACTCAACCTCCAGGAGGCAGGCAAGTCATAGTTTTTTCACACCTGCTTAGTGATTTGCTCTGTCACATTCCTGGAGGAGGAGTTCAGGGTTCGCAGCTCCCTGAACTCCCCCCACCTGCTGTAACCTGTGCTCCTAATCCTGCATCCTCTGTCTCTCTCCGCCGAGCGGTCCCCGGCTCCAGGTCAACGTGGTGGGGTAAGGAGAGGACCTGTGGTTCGGCAGCTACATTGCGGACGGAGGAGGGGGACTGACTGCTGCGTGGAGTCTGCGCCGACGACTGAGCGTCCCCGGGTCTCCATGGAAGAGCAGTTCGGTCCAGCGGGACGAGATTCCTCTGGCTTCCCACCGAGTGGATCGTCGGCGGGGTCACCGGAGCTGGAGGGACCTCAAGCTGCGCTGACCATCGTGCTGGCTGAGGGGCCCGACGCGGCTGGATGGGAGCCTGACAACGACCTCCTGACGACGGATCCTGGATCTTCGCAGTCCTGGACGGCATCAGAACCCAAGATCAGGCGAGTGCTCTCCTTTCTTTTCTCCCTTTTTATCTTTGAGCACTTCAGCCTGTCTCTAGGGGAGACGAGCCAGGTGCAGCCGCCCGCTGCGTCCGAGCTCGTCTCGCTGGGTTCTGGCGCTGCCAGTGATCCTGATCCCGGTTCTGTTTTCTCTTCTGAGCCTTCTTTCAGGGTCACCGGCGAGGAGTTGCTGTTCCTCGTGGTGCTGGAGGGTCCAGGTTCAACGTTGGAGGTCGGTTCCGGTGCGGTGTCCAACGTGGGTTCGCCCGAGACCCAATTGGGGTCCAACGTGGGTTTGCCTGAGGCCCGATCGGGGTCCGACGTGGGTGCTGCCCCAGTGTTGTCCAGGTCCGGTGAGGAGGTGGCCGTTTCCCTGCGGCCTGACGCCCGTCGCCCTCGTCATCGGCTTTCCCCTGAGCCTCTTCCACCGGGATCCGCTCTGACCCTTCGCCCGTCTCAACGGTCCTGGTGGTTGAGTGATGCGGGTCGACGACCCGACCCACAAAACTTTCGGTTCGGTGATCTGGTTCCCCCCACTGGTCTGTGTTTGCCTTTGGGCGGCCTGGTTCGGCTGCCGGTGGACTGGATTCCTGGGATCTGGGTCCGGAGTTCGCCGTCCGAACATTTCTCTTCCCCTGGTTCGCCAGCTGGACAATGGGCGGGGAGATCTCCGGAGCCATCTTGGCCATTTTTGGACTCTGCCTGCCATACTCCTCGGGTGTCACTTTTTCTTTTATCATTATTAAGGTCACTCGGGTGTAATATTTTGTCCTGTTGGTGGATATGTATTTATAGTGCTGTGTGTTTTCCATCCCTCGTACTCAGCATTTTACTTTTTGTACCATGTTTTTAGCCTCGTTTTTGCATTGTAGAGTTATGTTTTGTTTTCCTATCAGACTATACTCTGCAGTTGTCCGTTCGCTCCAGTCACTTTCACTTCTTTAGGTGACTGTGGGTATTTATATATTCGTGTGTGTGGGTTTTCCTTTGCCCGCACTCAGCATTTCCTTTTTGTGCCCTGTTTGTTCATTATAGAGTCATGCGCTTTGTTTTCCTTAACACCATGCTCTGTAATTGTCCATTGGTTCCAGTCACCTTCACTTCTCTTGGTGACTGTGTGTATGTATATACTGTATATTAGCGCTGTGTATTGTGTGTTCCCTTTATTAACCATTCTCAGCGTTTTTTTTGCCCTGTTACCTTTTTAGTGGGTTTTTTTCTCCCTTGCTCTGGGTCACACATTGTTGGTACTCTCTGAGTAGTGTGTAACCGGCGTTTTGACCCAGTTTTTCTCCCCATCTGTGCCCTGGGGTTTTTTTTTTTTTCTTTTTTTTGGTGCGATGTAGAGTACTGTGTTCGGGTTTTTCTTTTGCCCTGTTACCCTACATTGGCCTGTTGGTGTTCCCCTTTGCTTCGTCCCCTCCGGCCCTGCCTCCCTTCCTCCCGCCCTAGGTGTGTGTGTGTGGGGGGGGCTGGGATGTTTCTGGTCGTTCAGGAGCCCGACCTCGAGGGGGGGGCTCTGTCACCATGGGTTGAGATGCCGTCTCGGCGCTCAGCCCATGTTTTCCCTCATCCCTGCCTCCCATTGAGCAGCGTCTCAGCAGGCTCCCAGCTGGCAGCATTACGGACGGCTGGGGCCAATTAGTCCTCATCAGCTGGGGCGCTGCCAGTGTGAATAAATAGGAGCAGCCTCGATGACTCGAGGCTGCGACATAAGCACTGCTAAGCTGAAGCCCCTTCGTCTGGTGTCAGCCTCTACTCCCCTTGCAGCATTCCTGTGTTTGTATCCCGCTGTGAGTATGCACGTCTTGTTACCCCTATGTCCGGTACGAGCTTCCTACCCCTGCGCTGTGCAACCTGTGAGTGTACGTCTGCATGAGTATCTGTGCTCTCCTCATCCCTCATCCCTCAACTTTAATAAAACATCACGACTCACTGGCTCGTCCTTGGCTCTTATTGCTCGGCTCCCTAGAGCCGGGTATGACAATAAACAGCATAACGGTCTATTCAGTTACCCCACATAGTATGAATTTGTACCCATACAGCATATTTTGTATTTGAGTCAGCCTAAGGGACCATTATTGTGCAAGTTTGTTACGTTTTGTACATTCAGTACTTATTAGGTCTTAAAGCTTTTTTTTACAGCCTCTACAAGCAACCCTGCTTAGATTATAAAGTCTGATAGCCATAGATAGGAAGGACCTCTCGGTCACACACCTAGGTTGGTGCAGTCTACTGCTAAATGAACTCCTCAGTACGTTCAGCGTGTCCTGCATGGGGTGGGACTCGGACTCCAGCAGAGATGTCAGCTTAGCCACCATCCTTCTCTCTCATATCTCCTCCACTGGGTCGAGGCACTGCCCCAGGACAGAGCTAGCTTTCTTGATCAGCCTATCCAGTCTCTTCCTGTTGGCTGCTGTGATGCTGTTGACCCAGCAGACCACTTCAAATGTGATGGCTGATGCCACCACCAAGTCATAGATGAGTAATGCTGCTGTATTGCTGCCATACCATCTGGCTGCAATGCTCCTGCGCTGTGCATATAACTGTGTACATATGTATATTTATTTATTGCTTTGGCTAACCAATTCTTATCTTATTACCTTTTTACTGTTGCTCTGAGTGCTGCTATCCCTGTGCTGCTGCAATCCTGGAATTTCTAGGACTAATAAAGGCATAGCTTATCTTATCTTATCTTATCTTATCTTGCCCTTAGTCTCAAATTCAGATACTCTAGCTGTATTTTTGTTGAATATGAGGGTCACAGTTATATTTTAATTTTAAAAATGCAATTAAAAGCTACTTAAAAATACTCATTGTAATTCGGTGTAATTTTAGTCATCACAATTATAGAAAATGTGCAATATATATATACAGTATATAGCTGGTTAAGAGAGCTCACCAGCGGCTATACTTTCTGAGGAGGCTGAGGAAGTTTGGCATGTCCCCTAAGATCTTCAACAACTTCTACAGCTGCATCATTGAGAGCATCTTGACCAACTGCATCACTGCATGGTATGGCAGCACTACTGCTTTGGACCGCAAATGCCTGCAGAGAGTGGTGAAGACAGCAGAGAAGCTCATCAGAACTCCACTCCTCTCTCTGCAGAGCCTCTATCACCGCAGAGTCCAAAGGAGAGCTGCCTCGATCCTTCAGGACCCCACCCACCCCCCGCACAGAATGTTCACACTTCTACCCTCAGGCCAGAGGTAGAGAAGTGTGAAATGCAGGACATCCAGACTAAAAAATTCCTTCTTTCCCACTGCCATCAGACTCCTGAATAAATAAAAAAAAACTTCAGACACAGTTTTGCAAATAGGAATTCATGTCATCATCATCCTCATGTGCTTTTACACAGCGCATGCAGGAGGGGAAGGAAGAATGGATTTACACGCAGATTACACCACAAACACATTTATTAACACAAAGGGCAACAGTTCTAAAAATAAAGACATACAAAAAGGCAATGGGGTGCACTAAAGGGCATCACACGAAGAACGTGCAACGGGCAGACCACAGTGCACAGTGGCCACGTCAAACAGTACAAAATAATATTATGGCTTGGGTTAACTTAGAGTCCTCCAGGACGCTCAGCAGGTTAGGGAGAAATAAACTGGGCAACAGTGCCGGAGCGTAGCAGCAAACTGCACGGGGAAACGCAAACAGTTTTACTCACAGAACAGGAGAAGTCCGAGTAGTCCAAGAGATTCCAGCGAGCACACACAACCAGTAACTACACTGAGGGGAGTAGCGACAGTGTAGTTTCCAACTCCCTCATTAGACAGTATATCCATAGGACAATACACAATGGTCCAGCAATGCTTGACTGGCAAAGGCCGCTTAAGTACAAGCATTGCTGGCATACAGATTGAGTGCACCTGGGCGAGGCGCAGGAAAATCAATCACCGGAGTGGAACCAGCTGGCTGTCAAGAGAGAGGGGGCGTGGTCGGACCGGCAAGTGTTAGACAACGCCCACACGAATGTAGGTCAAAAAGGCTGCCTAACAGCTGCCGGCCAGAACAGTGGCTACAGGCATGGAAAAAAGAACAAAAGACATAGAAACAACAAGAACTCACAAGATAACACAATACACAACTATACCGATAACCTGAGCCACAGAGAACGGTCAGAACCGAGCCTAAAGGACAACACCAGCTCGGTTCGTGACAAATTCACACACTGGATGATAAATTTGCACATTGCTCATTTGCACATTGTACATAGTCTCACCCTGTCTCATGTTCATATCATCTCTGCTGCTAAATTGTCTCTGTACAGTCTACTGGGTATTATCAGGGCACACGGCTTTACACAGAGGAATTCTCACACTGGGTGCTAATTTGTACATTGCTCATTTGCATATTCTACATAGTCTTATGATATCTCAGGTTCATATCATCTCTGATATTAAGATTGTCACAAGCCAAGCTGGCTTGGCTTTTCCCAGCTCGGTCTCGATCTCTCTGTGGGTTTTGGCTTCACTGTTTATGTGCATTTTGTGTTTTTCTGTATTTATTCCATCACCTTAGCTATTGCCTGAACGGCAGCTGTTAGTCTGTTAGTCTGCCTCTGTGATCTTTTTCCCACGCTGCTGACAGTCTGTTGGTCCAACCACACCCCCTCGCTCTCCTTAATTCCACCAGCTGTCCCAGCCCTGGTAATTATCTTTCCTGCGCCTCGCCCAGGTGTTCCCAATTTGTGTGGCCAGCAGCGTTTGGATTTAAGCAGCTCTTCGCTAGACAAAAGCCACTGGGTCATTGTACGAGTCACACCAGTGTTCTACGTCAAGTGACCATCATGTCCTTGAAGGATTTATTATTCGTTGGGAGAACTGGACCTCTTGGACTGTTCCTGTCTGTGAGTAAACTGTCTGGCGTTTCTTGGTGCGATAGTTTCTGCTACGCTTAGTTGATAGCATCCCCCCCCCCCCCCAGCAGTGCTACTGCCACACTTAGGCTGTTGCCCAGTTTGCTTCCCCTAGCCAGTAGAGCCTCCTTGGGTCTTCCTCACTCTCCCGAGTGTATATACTATCGTATTTTTGTCCTGTGACCACAGTACACAGTGGTCAGCCATTTTGTGTACATCACTACCTTCTTGTAAGTCTTTATGTTTTTGAACTGTTTCATGTCAATAAATGTGTGTTTGGTGTGAATCTGCGCGAAAATCCATCCATCCTTCTCCTCCATGCACCATGGAAGAGCACACGGAGAGTTTATGACAGAATAACCCAGCCCATAAAAGGGATTTAGCGGGTTCACCCACACATCACTTTTTCCTTAACGAACTGTCTTTTTCACCAACCTGTTGTGGAACACATAATGCCCTGGGCTTGTCGACCTCGTCGCCGCAAGGAAGGAACGGCAGCTGGCATTCCCACGCTGGAAGAAGAGTGGGCAGCAGATTTTATCCAGGACTTTGTGGAGGAGGCTCTCACGTCCCGTGGGCCCAAGAAAAAATGGGAGTGTTTGCTAGGGGCTATGGCATCCTAGAAGCGCATCCCGGTCTCTGGAGGTGCCCACAATACACTGAGCTGCTCTCCATGGTCTGCGTGCTCAAGTGCTGATTCCCTGGATTATCTGCAAGGACACTTCCCGCCGAGCCTAAGCGGAGTTGTTCCCCTCGTCAGTCATCCGTTTCCTCTCCAGCTCAGCTCGAAGTGCCAGCCTCAGCCCGTGCATCTCCAGCTCCACCACGGCAGCGTCATCCCATGTCGAAGCGCCAGGAGAAGCCCTCTCCTCTGTCAGCTGCCATCGTCCCTCTGGCAGCCATGAGGTCTGCTGAGGTCATCCCAAGAACGCCCACCTCCGTTGCCATGGAGATGGCTCCTCCTCCACCCGTTGAAGAGGACCAAATCACCGTGGACACAGAGAGGGATGACAGCCTGCCAGCTGCAGCAGTTAACATCAAAGGCCGGGATGACAGGCAAGTGTTTTTTTTTCTTTCTACTCATCATGACAGTAACAAACCTTGTCTGTCTCCCAGGAAAGGGGCCTGCTGGTCCAAGAACCGAGCCGCCAGATGGTGGAGGAGCCGGTGGTTTTGGATGATTCCTTCCCAGAGCCAGCACAGAGAGGTTCCCCTGCAACCACGCCGGTGGACGAAGAGTGGTCGGCAATGCTTGTCTTGCTCAACCACCGGGTCGAAAAGGAACGCCGTGAGAGGGAAGTCCATGGACGCGTTTCCCTGGCGGTGAGGGTCTCACCTCCTACGCCTACCCAACCCCCGAATTCACCATCAGACGAGGAGTGGGCAAACCTGCTCGCCACAGTCAACAGCTGGGTCGAGGAGGAGCATCAGAGGACCTGGACAGCTAACACCATCTCGCTAGCTAGGAGACACCGGGAGAATCCCTCATCACCTTCAGCACCCCTCTGCCCTCCAGCTGCCGTGAAGTTCACTGAGCTCACCCCGGTAACGCCTGCCTCCAGCGTCATGGAGACAGCTTCTCCACAAGCTTTCAAAGGGGCCCGCGTCACCACTGACACAGAGAGGGATGACTGTCAGCTGCCTGCAGCTGGAGACAACAAGGACCAGGATGACAAGCAAGTATTTTAAACCATCTAATGGCACTGAATCTTGCCTGTCTCCTGAGGGAGAGGCCCAGTTTAAGCAGTCCGCTGGGTCCTCTCCTCCAGCTGCATATATTAATTCATTTTTCCCCCTCTCCGTGTCTCTTCCAATTCTCCCTGAGGACCTGTCAGCCCAAGGTCAGGGCCATCAGACGGTGGAGGAGCCAGTGGCTTCGGAGGAGTCCTTCCCGGAGCCAGCATGGAAAGGTCCCCCTGCAACCACGCCGGAGGAATCCCCAGTGTTGGAGCCGCTGCAGGAGGACAATAGGACTGCAATCACCATCTTGCCAGCTGCAGAGGTGTCTGCAGTGGATTGGGAGCCTGAACTGGACCTCTTGGAGGCCGGGCCCGAGCCTTCATCACCAGGATTCACGGAGTCCTGGACAGCGGTGGAGCTCGAGCTCAGGCAAGTACTCTCTCTGGTTTTTCTGATCACAGTGTTAGAGAAATCTTGTCTGGCTCTAGGTGGGGAGAGTCAGGTGCAGCGCACAGCTGCGGCTGAATTTCCCTCGCCGGGCTCGGCCACTGCCGGCAACCCTAACGACCCTGTTTCTTCTCCCGCTCCTGAGCCATATTCTAGGGTCACCGGAGAGGAACAACCATCTCCAGGGGTCCATGTGGAGCCGGTCTCAGTGCCTGATGACATCGCGGGTCCAGCTCCCCTGAGGTCGTCGTGTAGTCTCCTCCGCAGGCCATGCCGCTGTGGGTCCAGCAGGCTGGCTTTGTACCCTTGTGGGGGCTGCGCCCCAGGATTAGCCCAACATGGGTGCTGCGTTCCTGCCCAGACCCATCATGGACACCACGTTCTAGGTCGGGGTCCACCGTGGGTGTAGCTGAGCCTCAGCCGAAGGTCACCGTGGGTGCAGCTGAGCCTCGGACGGAGGTCACCGTGGGTGCTGCAGAACCTCAGCCAGTGGTCACCGCAGGTGCTGCAGAACCTCAGCCGGAGGTCACTGCGGGTGCAGCAAGGCTTCTGCTGGAGTCCACCACGGGTGCAGCAGAGCTGGCCTGGTCGGGGTCCACTGTGGGTGCAGCGGAGCCGGCCCGGTCGGGGCCCACCGTGGGTGCAGTTGCGGACCACCCTGAGGACGCTGTGGTCCCCTTATCCCTGCCCGACGTGGAGGTCCCCTTTCCCCGGTCCTGTTACCCACCAGTGAGCCTTGCTGTGGGCAGGCTGCCTCCTGCTTCACCCCTTCAGTCCTGGTGGCTAGGCTACGCTGGCCGGCCACCAGAAGAATTGACTTCCCAGGTCAGGTGGCCCATGTGTTCTGGCAGGCCACCGGACTCGGTCCACCGGACCTTCTGCTGGGCCTGGGACTCTGGACTTGGGGGATTAATTGTGGGCCCTAGGCGGGGCATTGTGGGCCCTAGGCGGGGCATTGTGTTCCCTCCTTCCTGTTCCCCTTACCGCCCTCCCAGGTCCATGTTGTGTGTTGTTGTCGCAACTGTGTGTGTGTGATGGTGGTGGAGGGAGTCTTCTTGATGTTACCTGGGGTGTCTGGGACCCCACCCCTTAAAGGGGGGGCCCTGTCATGAGCCGAGCAGGCTTGGCTTTCCCCAGCTCGGTCTTGATCTCTCTGTGGGTTTTGGCTTCACTGTTTATGTGCATTTTGTGTTTTTCTGTATTTATTCCATCACCTTAGCTATTGCCTGAACGGCAGCTGTTAGTCAGCCTCTGTGATCTTTTTCCCACGCTGCTGACAGTCTGTTGGTCCAACCACATCCTCCCGCTCCCCTTAATTCCACCAGCTGTCCCAGCCCCGGTAATTATCTTTCCCGCGCCTCGCCCAGGTGTTCCCAATTTGTGTGGCCAGCAGCGTTTGGATTTAAGCAGCTCTTCGCTAGACAAAAGCCACTGGGTCATTGTACGAGTCACACCAGTGTTCTACGTCAAGTGACCATCATGTCCTTGAAGGATTTATTATTCGTTGGGAGAACTGGACCTCTTGGACTGTTCCTGTCTGTGAGTAAACTGTCTGGCGTTTCTTGGTGCGATAGTTTCTGCTACGCTTAGTTGATAGCATCCCCCCCCCCCCCCCAGCAGTGCTACTGCCACACTTAGGCTGTTGCCCAGTTTGCTTCCCCTAGCCAGTAGAGCCTCCTTGGGTCTTCCTCACTCTCCCGAGTGTATATACTATCGTATTTTTGTCCTGTGACCACAGTACACAGTGGTCAGCCATTTTGTGTACATCACTACCTTCTTGTAAGTCTTTATGTTTTTGAACTGTTTCATGTCAATAAATGTGTGTTTGGTGTGAATCTGCGCGAAAATCCATCCATCCTTCTCCTCCATGCACCATGGAAGAGCACACGGAGAGTTTATGACAGAATAACCCAGCCCATAAAAGGGATTTAGCGGGTTCACCCACACATCACTTTTTCCTTAACGAACTGTCTTTTTCACCAACCTGTTGTGGAACACATAATGCCCTGGGCTTGTCGACCTCGTCGCCGCAAGGAAGGAACGGCAGCTGGCATTCCCACGCTGGAAGAAGAGTGGGCAGCAGATTTTATCCAGGACTTTGTGGAGGAGGCTCTCACGTCCCGTGGGCCCAAGAAAAAATGGGAGTGTTTGCTAGGGGCTATGGCATCCTAGAAGCGCATCCCGGTCTCTGGAGGTGCCCACAATACACTGAGCTGCTCTCCATGGTCTGCGTGCTCAAGTGCTGATTCCCTGGATTATCTGCAAGGACACTTCCCGCCGAGCCTAAGCGGAGTTGTTCCCCTCGTCAGTCATCCGTTTCCTCTCCAGCTCAGCTCGAAGTGCCAGCCTCAGCCCGTGCATCTCCAGCTCCACCACGGCAGCGTCATCCCATGTCGAAGCGCCAGGAGAAGCCCTCTCCTCTGTCAGCTGCCATCGTCCCTCTGGCAGCCATGAGGTCTGCTGAGGTCATCCCAAGAACGCCCACCTCCGTTGCCATGGAGATGGCTCCTCCTCCACCCGTTGAAGAGGACCAAATCACCGTGGACACAGAGAGGGATGACAGCCTGCCAGCTGCAGCAGTTAACATCAAAGGCCGGGATGACAGGCAAGTGTTTTTTTTCTTTCTACTCATCATGACAGTAACAAACCTTGTCTGTCTCCCAGGAAAGGGGCCTGCTGGTCCAAGAACCGAGCCGCCAGATGGTGGAGGAGCCGGTGGTTTTGGATGATTCCTTCCCAGAGCCAGCACAGAGAGGTTCCCCTGCAACCACGCCGGTGGACGAAGAGTGGTCGGCAATGCTTGTCTTGCTCAACCACCGGGTCGAAAAGGAACGCCGTGAGAGGGAAGTCCATGGACGCGTTTCCCTGGCGGTGAGGGTCTCACCTCCTACGCCTACCCAACCCCCGAATTCACCATCAGACGAGGAGTGGGCAAACCTGCTCGCCACAGTCAACAGCTGGGTCGAGGAGGAGCATCAGAGGACCTGGACAGCTAACACCATCTCGCTAGCTAGGAGACACCGGGAGAATCCCTCATCACCTTCAGCACCCCTCTGCCCTCCAGCTGCCGTGAAGTTCACTGAGCTCACCCCGGTAACGCCTGCCTCCAGCGTCATGGAGACAGCTTCTCCACAAGCTTTCAAAGGGGCCCGCGTCACCACTGACACAGAGAGGGATGACTGTCAGCTGCCTGCAGCTGGAGACAACAAGGACCAGGATGACAAGCAAGTATTTTAAACCATCTAATGGCACTGAATCTTGCCTGTCTCCTGAGGGAGAGGCCCAGTTTAAGCAGTCCGCTGGGTCCTCTCCTCCAGCTGCATATATTAATTCATTTTTCCCCCTCTCCGTGTCTCTTCCAATTCTCCCTGAGGACCTGTCAGCCCAAGGTCAGGGCCATCAGACGGTGGAGGAGCCAGTGGCTTCGGAGGAGTCCTTCCCGGAGCCAGCATGGAAAGGTCCCCCTGCAACCACGCCGGAGGAATCCCCAGTGTTGGAGCCGCTGCAGGAGGACAATAGGACTGCAATCACCATCTTGCCAGCTGCAGAGGTGTCTGCAGTGGATTGGGAGCCTGAACTGGACCTCTTGGAGGCCGGGCCCGAGCCTTCATCACCAGGATTCACGGAGTCCTGGACAGCGGTGGAGCTCGAGCTCAGGCAAGTACTCTCTCTGGTTTTTCTGATCACAGTGTTAGAGAAATCTTGTCTGGCTCTAGGTGGGGAGAGTCAGGTGCAGCGCACAGCTGCGGCTGAATTTCCCTCGCCGGGCTCGGCCACTGCCGGCAACCCTAACGACCCTGTTTCTTCTCCCGCTCCTGAGCCATATTCTAGGGTCACCGGAGAGGAACAACCATCTCCAGGGGTCCATGTGGAGCCGGTCTCAGTGCCTGATGACATCGCGGGTCCAGCTCCCCTGAGGTCGTCGTGTAGTCTCCTCCGCAGGCCATGCCGCTGTGGGTCCAGCAGGCTGGCTTTGTACCCTTGTGGGGGCTGCGCCCCAGGATTAGCCCAACATGGGTGCTGCGTTCCTGCCCAGACCCATCATGGACACCACGTTCTAGGTCGGGGTCCACCGTGGGTGTAGCTGAGCCTCAGCCGAAGGTCACCGTGGGTGCAGCTGAGCCTCGGACGGAGGTCACCGTGGGTGCTGCAGAACCTCAGCCAGTGGTCACCGCAGGTGCTGCAGAACCTCAGCCGGAGGTCACTGCGGGTGCAGCAAGGCTTCTGCTGGAGTCCACCACGGGTTGCAGCAGAGCTGGCCTGGTCGGGGTCCACTGTGGGTGCAGCGGAGCCGGCCCGGTCGGGGCCCACCGTGGGTGCAGTTGCGGACCACCCTGAGGACGCTGTGGTCCCCTTATCCCTGCCCGACGTGGAGGTCCCCTTTCCCCGGTCCTGTTACCCACCAGTGAGCCTTGCTGTGGGCAGGCTGCCTCCTGCTTCACCCCTTCAGTCCTGGTGGCTAGGCTACGCTGGCCGGCCACCAGAAGAATTGACTTCCCAGGTCAGGTGGCCCATGTGTTCTGGCAGGCCACCGGACTCGGTCCACCGGACCTTCTGCTGGGCCTGGGACTCTGGACTTGGGGGATTAATTGTGGGCCCTAGGCGGGGCATTGTGGGCCCTAGGCGGGGCATTGTGTTCCCTCCTTCCTGTTCCCCTTACCGCCCTCCCAGGTCCATGTTGTGTGTTGTTGTCGCAACTGTGTGTGTGTGATGGTGGTGGAGGGAGTCTTCTTGATGTTACCTGGGGTGTCTGGGACCCCACCCCTTAAAGGGGGGGCCCTGTCATGAGCCGAGCAGGCTTGGCTTTCCCCAGCTCGGTCTTGATCTCTCTGTGGGTTTTGGCTTCACTGTTTATGTGCATTTTGTGTTTTTCTGTATTTATTCCATCACCTTAGCTATTGCCTGAACGGCAGCTGTTAGTCAGCCTCTGTGATCTTTTTCCCACGCTGCTGACAGTCTGTTGGTCCAACCACATCCTCCCGCTCCCCTTAATTCCACCAGCTGTCCCAGCCCCGGTAATTATCTTTCCCGCGCCTCGCCCAGGTGTTCCCAATTTGTGTGGCCAGCGGCATTTGGATTTAAGCAGTTCTTCGCTAGACAAACGCCACTGGGTCATTGTACGAGTCACACCAGCGTTTTACGTTGGATGACCGTCACGTCCTTGAAGAATTTATTATTCACACTTGTTGGGAGAACTGGACTTCTTGGACTGTTCCTGTCTGTGAGTAAACTGTCTGGTGTTTCTCGGTGTGGTAGTTTCTGCTACGCTTAGTTGTTAGCGTCCCCCCCCCCCCCTGCAGTGCTACTGCCACACTTAGGCTGTTGCCCAGTTTGCTTCCCCTAGCCAGTAGAGTCTCCTTGGGTCTTCCTGGCTCTCCCGAGCGTATATGCTATTGTATTTTTGTCCTGTGGCCACAGTACACAGTGGTCTGCCCACTGTTCGCTCCGGCATCAGCCAATTTGTGTACATCACTACCTTCTTGTAAGTCTATATATTTTTGAACTCTTTCATGTCAATAAATGTGTGTTTGGTGTGAATCTGCGCATAAATCCATCCATCCTTCTCCTCCATGCGCCATGGAAAAGTGCAGAAGAGAGTTTATGACAAAGATTACCATTGTACAGTCTATTGGGTATTATCAGAGGTGAGGCATACTCATTCAGTGAATTTTTACTTATTCAGGGTCATGTTATAGTCATCCAGTGAATTTTCAATTTTCATTCTTCTTGTTTCCTCTAGTCTTAACTGCTTTAACTGTCCTAATTACTTTTAATTTGCATTTATTAGTATTAGTATTAAGGTGTGTTTATTACCTTTATTATTATTGATGTGTATTTATTACCTTGGTGTTTGTTCAGAGAGCAGAGTAAGAATTTCATTGCTCAGGAAATGTTGCATTTCTTCACTGTGCACATGATAATAAAGCCTCTGAATCTTTGAATCTTGAATCTTAAATGGAGGGGTAGCATAAATAAAGCTGAGACCCTGTCATGGCTTCATCGATGCATTTCATCCTCAACTTTAGGATAACTCACTGTGATGATGTTAAGATTTCTCCTTTTCTATTTTCTCATAGGTATTGCTTTACAGATTCACTGTAAAATGTGAGCTACTGTCTTTAGGCTGACATTTTCAAAGATTAATCTGTCCTTTGTTGGATCCTGCAGCTGTTTCTTCAGGGGTCCTGTTCCACCAGTCTCCCTCTGCTGTCATCAAAGAAGCAGGCAACGACGTGCGACTGATTTGCACACATGGACAACCCGACTACAGAGTGATGCTCTGGTACCAGCAGTCACTATCAAACAATGCTCTGAAACTCATCGGCTATGTGGACTATAAGTCAATATTTTATGAAGATGAAAATAAGAGCATAGGGCTGTTGCAATAACCGCAATTGTGTAATACTGCGCTATGGACAAGCCAACGAGCAACCGCAACAACTGCGGTGTTCACCTTTTTTTGCGTGTGTGGCTAAATCTTGTTGTTCACTTATGTACCCCTATTGATTAACAAATAAATTGTTAAATGTTAAGTGTATTTTTATTGTCAACAGCATGTTTGCACCCGTACTGTGGAAGCTTCCATAGCACCGAGTGCTGGCGGCGTCAGTAACGTCATGACAGTGAGCACTGAATGGGCACAAAGCGTGTTATTTCATTCTGAGTGGAGTGTGAGCTCCGAGATCAAAACAACTACTGCATAGTGCATTGCTTGTTTGAACGTGATTTTCTGGACAGCAGCAAAAATCCAAAAATCATGGAGACAAGAGCCACACAAGGTCCTGTACGGAGGCTGTCCTGTAAGGTGAATGTCGCTGCCGTCTCCAGTCCACACACACCGTAGTTGAAATACTGGAGTTCCCGCCACTGCTTCATGGAAATGATCATTTTGGGGTTTTTTAAACAGAATCAGCAGTTCATACCTAGTAAGACCGGAGCTCTGCACAATTGTCACACACGCACATTAAGTTGAGAGCGGAGCTGCAGCGAGTTTCTCACAGCTTCCATTGTTTGCCACATAAGTTATGAACCCTGTTTAAATTACGAGACCACAGGGTCCTAAAAACATTTGCAATAATACCGCATATCGCGGTGTTGAGCTATCCACCGTCACCACAGGGGAAATTCCTCTACCGCGACAGCCCTATAAGAACATCTATAATATCACTGGGCATTTGAGTGGAAATTCAGACAAAAATGGGTCTCTGTTCATCAACAGTCTAGACAGGTCTGAGCACAGTGCTGTGTACTACTGCACTGCACGGTCCCACACTGAGGCAGCTCTCCTCATAATGATACAAAAACTAAACAGCTACACGTGTAATCATCAGTGATTTTTTTGTCTTCAACCAGACAGCTGCTCTCATGGCCCCCCGTCATGTGACTTCTGCCTCATTTCACCTCTCACCACTTTTTTTTCCTTGTGCAGTTTGCTCATAACCCCATAACTACCATTACATTTCCCTTATAAGCTCACAGTTAAATCTCTGTGGGGCAAATGGCTAAAATGATTCTTTTTCTCTTTTATTGCCATCTTGCAGGTAATATCATAATTTATTTATAAAACATTTTTGTTATAGTTCAACAAGTCTGAGTGTTTTCTCTTTTTGCAGGTTTTTCAGTGGGTATTCAAATCGACCAGTCTCCATCCAGCATCTTCAAAAGGCCAGGAGATGAAGTTAAGCTTTTCTGCGCACATGAACAGTCTGAATACAGGGTGATGTTATGGTACCAGCGGTCACCCAGAGATACAGCTCTGAAACTTGTTGGATATGGATATTCAGAGTTCAACAACAACAGCGTGGAAGCGCAATTTAGAAAACATTTCAAGATGGCTGGAGATCTTAAAAGTGCAAACAAGAATGGTTCACTTTCCATAAGCAACCTGCAACCTCTTCAACACACAGCAACATATTTTTGTGCAGCAAGGATGGCACACTAAGTCAAACACCCATCTGCTCTGAACAAAAACCTCTTCCTGTGTCGCCTCTTGCCTGAATGGAGATGAAAGATTGGATTGTCTCTTCTACAATCATGTGACGCTTTGTGGTTTATCACCTTATCTTAGAAGTTCGTCCTTCAGTTTACTTCTTTTTACATTGAAAGGTGTTAAAATCTAGTTCAGCATAAACGTCCAATAAATGGATGATACTTCGGGTCCATGTGGAAATTAATAGCTAACAAAAAAAGGTGTTCATTGCTTATAATGTATTTTCAAGGAAGCAGCCCACTGCCACTTAGAGCAAAAAGAGTGAATAGAAATTCCATTGTAGTGTTTTTTCAACATTCATTCATACAAAAAACTTCCACTCGGGACTGAGGTCTAAGTCCAGCTGCAAATCGCTGGAGACTATTGCTTTACTTCTGGGCTGCTGATTCTCCTCCTTATCATCTCTTTTAAGCTAGTATCTCACTGGGTTGCAACAGTGTGTGACTAGTTGGAGAACAGCATTTAATAAGGGAGTTTCCAAAATTATCTCCAAACGTTTGTGGGGTTCGCAGTTTCCTCTTGTGAGTCGCAGGGTGTCGCTCTCCTCCCAGGAATTTTCAATATATTCAAAAAAATATGTGACAAATTTTCTCTTCAAGTAGTCGCAGAGTTGTCATGCGTGTCTTAAGCCCTTCTTGAACCCTTCTCAATGTAGATTCCTTGAGTGCGAGAAGAGTTTGCGAGGGGTTGGGGACCTATGAAACTAAATTGTGACTGATTGGAGACAAAGATGTCAAGACGTGCGAACAGCCCGGTCATTTTCTAGCACATGCTGACACAACTGCAACCAACAGTGTCACCATGCCACCCAAGGGCAAGAAAGGCAGTTATTATAGGAAATTATTTATATACCATTACTGTGTTTTTATGACAATAATGATAAAGATCATTGTATTACAGATTAGGTCACAGTAATGTGAAAAGGCTGAGAGCAATAAAAGTGCATTTCACTTTAGCCATGACATATAAAAAGTCATAAGAATATATAAATTAAGCAATATATTAATGTTCATATGTTTAATATTTTCTAATTTAATTAATATGAAAGCCTCAGCTGCTATGGACAAACAAAAGACTCTATACTCTAAATAAGTATTCACAGCTGAATCGAATTAGCCGATAGGTGGAGACACAGCACATGGTATGAAGCTTTTTTATCATGAGGATGTGGTGATGAACTAACCCAACGTCCCAACCCCTTCACAGCTTTAATCTAGGCAGAATAGTTCATGTTATATCAGTGGTTGTCTTTATTTATTCAGACATTTTCTTGTTTTGTTGTGTTAAACTATAAGGAAATCAATTGTATTGTGTTCTAGAAAAGCAAGGCAAATTTATTTATATAGCGCATGACACAAAAGGCAATTCAATGTGCTTTACATAGATGAATAAAAGAACATACAATGAAATATTAAAACAAAGTGCTTAACAATAAAAGCTCAAGATGTTAAAACATAATTAAAAGGAAGAAACAAAATAAGATAACTAAAATATATATAATTAAAATTATTAATGGTTAAAAATATGCAGCAGTCTGGACAAGTTTAAAGATAAAGTTAGATTTCATGCATAGGTGCATGAAAAAAGGGGTTTTTAACCTGGTTTTAAAAGTGTCTATATTTGGTGTATTTTAATTCTGTGTATGTTTTTAAGTGTGTAAAAAGCTGTCTTAGTGACAACTGTGATGTGGCTATTAGTTGCCAAATAGAGTAATTTTAGTTTTGTCCTTATTTAATTAAAGAGAACTGTGGCCCATCCAGATCTTCATTTGCTCCAGACACTGACACAGTGAGTCTATGAAGCTGCAGTCGTCCGATGACAGAGACACGTATAGTTGTGTATCATCTGCATAACTGTGATAATTAATGTCAAAGTTCTGTAAAATTTGACCCAAAGGGAGCATATACAAATTGAACAGAAAGGGTCCCAGAAATAATCCGTGGGGGATTCCACAAGTCAAAGCCACTGTTTCAGATTTACAGCTGTCAATCACAACAACCTAACTCCTACCTTCTAAATAAGACCAGAACCAATTAAGGACTTCTCCAAAAAATCCAATCCAATTTTCCAACCTGTTCAACAGGATTCTGTGATCTACATTGTCAAATGCAACACTGAGATCTAACAAAACCAGGACTGATAACGTGACTAGAATGTGTATTCTGAAAGTAGTAATTATGTCAATATACAGTACAGAGGTAGGCATATCTAAATCATTCTTAGGCAACTTCCTTGAGAGGTCAGGTGAGTACAGCAACATTTCTGATATCTGATTCTGCAAAACAGTCAAAACGGAGGTCCAGATCCCCCTACAGCCAGCAAGGGTCAGATTGAACTAAGGCTGTGAAGAGAAGACATATTGACAGGAACTGATTTAAAACCCTTTGACACTCCACTCCTTATGACTGCACATCAGCACTGAGGGGTGTGTTCAAGAAATGTCCCTCCTGATTCAGAGCTTTACTGAACAAAGCCATGCATCTCCCTCAACAGCACAAACCTGAATGATGCCTCCAACTGTGGTTGGACTTCTTCTCATCTTGCTCTTAGGTATTTAAAGTATGGTAGTTAAAGTGTTATTCATGACCTCTGGATCAACACTAACAGTTGCTTTTTTCTCCCACAGATCAAGCCCAGAGTGTTAAATTTAAGCCATCTTATCCCAAAATAGTCACCGAAAGAGCCAAGGTGGAAATCGAGTGCAGCCATGATGATAGCAACCTTTATGTAATGCTGTGGTACCAACAGAAAGAAAATGGTTTGATGGACTTGATTGGAAACAGCTACTCAGGCAGTGCCCCTTCCTATGAGGGGAAGTTTGAGAATCTGTTTGAGATCACAAGAAAAGACATCAAAACAGGCACTCTAATTATTAACAGTGTGAACGTGTCACACTCAGCTGTGTATTTCTGCGCTGGCAGTACACAGTGATGTGGTCTGATCATACTCCTTTGCTAAAAACTCCTTTTTCTGTCTTTTGTCATCCTTCTCTTAATCCAGAGACTCCTTGGTAGAGTTGCCTAAAACAGCTAAATTACTGTTTTGACATTAACAGACCTCAAATAATTGTGCAGTCTTTCTTCCAGTCCAGACATTTTTTGTTTTATTGCAAAATCTTTCAGCCTTGGCATAATCTTATAGATGATGTCTTTCCAAGCTTATGGTTTATTACCAATAAAATTAACAAAAAAATATCCACCCCTCCAGATATTATTCAGCATTTAAATTCACAAAATTAATTACATTGTGATTGAAATTATTCATTCCCTACTCATTAAAGTGAATTCAAATGTAGGGAACTACATGGAGTGAGCTCAATATATCTGAAAAATTGTGGCTTGGGATATTACTAGTTTGCTGCATTTGCATAATGAAATACACAGGTTAATCTAGTGACTACTGGTTGAATTACTTTTGAATGAATGAATGAATGTGAATTTTATTCAGTAATGAATATACAAAAAAAACAACAAAAAACATATAGGACACATTTTTCATTTTTCCACTTTTCAAAATGCATTGCACACAGACATGCTCCTGTTTAATGACTGGCACTTTATAATCTCCAGCGTACAGCAGTAGACACAGACAAATAAAGCTTCTGGTCGTAACAAAAAGATAGACATAAAGATGTCAAAACCACCATGTCAAAACCACCATGCCAACAGTGTACAAATTACTCAATCTCAGTGCATCACCTCCATTAAAAAGTTCTAAGCTTCAGCATGGCAAATCTCATAAGCCAAAGTCAGAGAGGCCTGTATGCATCAATCCACCTGGCTTGCAGGTGGATTGATGTGGTATTATGTACTTACATGGATGTGTAGCACATGCAGACCGAAGTGGCTGGAAATAATTTTAAAATTCCTCAGCATGTTTGCTTGTGTATACATAAACTGAGGCAATGTAGAACTCCGATGTGCCAAGCAGAAGTACACCTGTAGATACCTATATATTTGTTTATCTATTCCACTATAGTTCACGTAAACACTAGTATTCTCCATGGTCACATATGGTATTACATCAGTGTTTACACACATCCTGGCCTGGTTCAATACAAGCATTCCTGAATGAACTGCTGTTACTCAGGAATGGGAACCTCAGACGGCAATGGCAGCTGACTAGCGAAGGGACCAGGCGAATGGACGGCTGACTAAGGTGGCTGACCATCAGATGGACCAGATGAGGGGAAAGGCTGCTCAGCGGTGACCTCAGGCAAACGGAGGACCCTCAACGACCTTGGGTGATGGCAGAGGACCCTCAACAACCTCAGGCAATGGCGGAGGACCCTCAACAACCTCAGGCGGAGACGGATGACCCTCAATAACCTCAGGCGGAGGTAGAGGACCCACAGCGACCTCAAGCAGAGGTAGAGGACCTACAACGACCTCAGGTGACAGCGGATGATCATCAGCAGGACCAGACAAAATGGACTGATGACCATCAGCGGGACCAGACGAAGTAGACTGACGACCATGAGCTTGACCAGACACAGTGGACTGACAACCATTAGCGGGACCAGACGAAGCGGATTAATGACCATGGGCGGAACCAGACAAAGTGGACTGACAACCATCAGTGGGACCAGACGAAGACTCAAACAGCAAAGGAGAAACACACACTGGGTTACTACCACCGGCAGCAGTGGAACCTGGTGAGGAGAATTCAGGAACAGCCAATGGCTGCAACTGGTTCTCCTCCCCAAGAGCTAAGCAAGATTTCTCTAATACTGATAATGTGAAGACAAAGAGCACGTGCCTTAGCTCAAACTCCACCACTGTCCAGGACTCTGGCAACTCTGGCTGGGGCATCTCGAATACATTCCTCTGGCGCTTCCACCCGACCTCAGCCACCTCAGATGGGGAGAAAGATAAAAACACCGCAACATAGTTACCGGCAGTGGTGGAGCTCGGTGAGGAGAATTCAGGAGCAGAGGACA
This sequence comes from Pholidichthys leucotaenia, assembly GCA_020510985.1. Classification (NCBI taxonomy): domain Eukaryota; kingdom Metazoa; phylum Chordata; class Actinopteri; order Cichliformes; family Pholidichthyidae; genus Pholidichthys; species Pholidichthys leucotaenia. The sequence continues at coordinate 81,735,794 of CM035842.1, read as the reverse complement.
TCTGCAGCCGGTTCTCCTCACCATGAGCCAGACAAGATTTCTCTAGATCTGCAGGTGTTAAAACAGAACTGTCATGCTGCGGTCCTCGCGGACCGCAAATAAAGCACTGTAGGCCACCAATGAGTTTGCATAATTTATTAAAGGAAAACAAATGACAAAATAATGAGCCACGGGGGGCAAAACACACAATAACTAAGACTACGACTAAGGGAAAGGAAGAACGGACTCTCAGCGAATACATTTACTGTGAAAAGGCACAAATCGTGAATCTGGGACGAGAGGATGTTTGACGAGGTCGCAGCCCCGAGCAAACAGAGCTGCTTCCTTAAATAGCGCTTGACAGATTGACCAGCTGATGAAAAGCCGTCAGCGGATTGGAAACCAGCCGTCCCGCGAAGCTTGGCTTCTGACAGCTGGAAGCGCCGCCGAGACGCTGTCATAATAAAGGCCTGGAGGCCAAGAGGTGCGCCAGAGGAGAGAACGGGAAACTACCGCACAACCCGAGTGCAGACAGAGTCAGCATACGGACCATGACAAGAACACATTACTTGCCTGGACTCGAGCTCCACCGCTGTCCAGGACTCAGACGACTCTGCTGCGACAACCCCAGCAGCAGGCATGATGGTGGATGCAGCCCAAGGACCCCCAGGTGTGACGACCGACGCAGATGGAACTCCCAGAGTGGTGGCTGAAGATGGAGGTTGCCTCATCGATGATGCCAGCTCCAATGCTACTGAAACCAGAGGACACTCTCCTGTTGGCTCAGGTTTTAAGATGCGGGTAGCATTCTCCTCCCATCCGGGGTGTGGCTGCGGGGATGGAACGGAATCCTCTAGGGACGCAGGTTCCTCCACCATCCAGCAGCTCCATCCCAGGACTGGCGCACACTCAGGAGACACAGGAGGAGACATGGGAGAGGCAGGTGAGGAACCGGTGGCAGCAGCAGGCAGTGAGGACTCAGCTAATGTGGGCTGCAGATACTGAGCCTCACCACCGGGAATAAGGCAAGACATTTCATTTTTATGTGCTGAGAAATGAAAACACACTTGCCTTATCTCCCGAGGTGCGATGGTATCTGCTGTTGAATAACCTCCAGATGTGGTGACCGACACTGGTGGAGCTCCCAGTGTGGCAGCTGATGCTGGAGGTTGCCTCACCGCTGAGGCAGAGACCCGTGCAGCTGAAGTCAGGGGACACTCTTTTGTTAGTTCAGACATCAGGGCACCTGGGGTGCTCTTCTCCCATCCAGAACATGGCTGCGGGGCTGGATCGGGACTCTTCGGGGCCGCAGGCCCCTCTGTCATCCGGCGGCTCTCTCCCAGGACCAGCGAACCCACAGAGGAGGACACGGGAGAAGCAAGTGAGGGAAATATGACAGCAGCAGGTGGTGGGGACTCAGCTAAATTGGGCTGTTGTTGCTGAGCCTCACCACCAGGAATAAGACAAGGCATTTCATTTAAAGTGCTTGAGAATGAAAATGTACTTGCTGCGGCGGATGATAAAATAAGGCAGCGATGCTGAAGGTTTTAAGTAGAGTTTATTATCATACCGCCGTCACAGGATCCCCGCCCCGGCCCAAGTGTGTGCAGGCTGGAGCGGGATCCTCAGGCTCTCAGAGAAGAGGAGACACAAAGTCTGTGTCCAGCAGCAGTTGAAGTGTGAGTGAATGAGAGGTTGAACATGAAATTCAGACAGCTTATATACTCAGCTACAACAATACATCAAAGCATTCACATGGGTCGATATGAGCATTTGCATATGAGAGGCACAGAGAGGATGCATGAACACAATGCATGGATGGCACATTAACCTCACAGCAGTGAAATGCATAAATGGCAGATTAGATCACAGCATGCAGCGGAAAAAACCCAGGAGTAGCGAGCTGTCTGTCCCTGTGTGTTGTGGGGGTTTTCCCAAACCGCCACACTTGCCTTATTTCCCGTGGCGTGATGGCAACTGCTGCTGAGGACCCAGGTGAATTCCTCTTCGTGGCTGCAGCGGGCACGGGCACCAATATAGAAAATGGAGGAGACGGCCCTGCAGGCATGCTGATAGCCTGCCGATCAGCAGTGGGAGGTGACACCGTGGAGGGGAAGGGGACAGCAGTGGCAGACAAAGAGGTAGAGACTGACAGGACAGCCGAGGGGAAACAGTGGTGAAGAGGCTGTTGCTGCGGTTCTCCAGAGCGGCAAAGAGGAGACTGCTGGGAAGGTGGAGGCTACGAGGGGCGAGGAGGAGGCGGGCGAGACACCGAAGTCCAAGGATGCTCATTTGTCAGCACAGACCTCGGCGCAGATGGTTTGCTGGACCGCCTCCCGCGGAGTGGCTGCGAAGATGACGAAGCGGGAACTGGAGCTGGGGGCTAGTGAGGAGCTGATGGCGCTGAGGTCCAGGGATGCTCTCCCGTCAGCGCAGACCTCGGTTGGCTGACAGGGCTCTTTCCACGATACTCCTGCTGCAGATCCTCCATCAGGAAAATCCTCTTCCTTCTCTCGGCACGATGACGCTGCATAGCCGCCTCCGCGAAACCCAAGCACCACAAAGCGTCTTGAGGAGTGGAAGATTGACGAGTGTTGGCAATATGTTTGTCCATCTCCATAAGAGCTGTGCGGCGCTCCCACCCCAAGCTCTGCGGGTCCTGTCTTCCACCTGCTGACATCTCAGCAGGCGCGAAGTAACAAAAAGGAGAAAAATAATTAAGAAAAAAAAAGAAAAAATACAAAACTCACAGAGGCTGGTGTCACACACTGGCCGTGTCCTTCTGTCATAAAGCACCCTTTTCAAGGGCAGCAGAAGACACCAGATGCCATCTGTGAGTTTGTAACATTTATTAACATAAGCATGAACATAGAACAAAAACACTGCACTTACACAAAAGGAAATGATGAGATGTGCATGAGGAGAACGGGGCTCTTGCCAAGGGGGAGAAGAACAGTCTGGACGGAACAGGCTGAAGCATGTGGGAACGCCGGGAAAAGGAGACAAACCAGCCGTAGTCACACCTGAAAGGAAACGGGACTCACGGCTGAGGGAACCGGGGAAACGAGTCTAATCCTGGATGGAGCGCACCCGTTCACCTCTGCAGGGAAAATCACTTTCACTCAGGGCTAGGCTGGAGCTCTGAGGAAGCAACAGTAGGACACGGCAAAGGGGGAAACGTTGCCATATCCTTAAATAGGTGAGTGAAAATGAATCAGAGAATGACAGGTGTGGATCACGAGAATGAGGAAATAATTACTGCAAGGAGTGACAGCTGTGCAGTCCACAAAACAGTTTGACAGCCGGACATACACGGAGTGCTGTCACAATAAAAGCACCAGAATGAAATAACTAACGTTGCAGGGACTACTGGGATGAAATATACCCACAAGCTGCAAATAATACAATACATACAAAATGAACACAAACAAGACTATAATGACAAACTAAGAATAAAAGGTAACTCATAAATAAACAGAGACAAAATACAAAAATGCACGAAAACCCCAAACTAAGATAATCATAATAAATACAAGCTACACAGAGATGCCACATACAGAAAAAGACTTAAACCAAACCTGAGGCTGAGCACTGCTCCCACCCGTGCTCAAGAGCCCATGGCAAAAAAATCCTGCAGAACAAAACATGACACTTGGTATTTTCTAACCTGTTTGTATACCACCATAGACAGAGAGAGAACCTGAATTAGACAGAGCTCAGAGAGGGCAAGATTAGACAAAAGAGAGGAGCCAAGGAGAGGAAAGTGTTCAGGCAGAGGGTCCAGGAGAGGTGAGAGCAGAGGAAGGAGAGAAGGATGACATCAGTAAAAAGTCCAAACACAGGACGTCTGGGTGGGACCCCAACTGGCCAAATATTCCAACATTCAAGCCTTGGTTGTACAATGTTTCAAATAATAAGTTCCATATGCAAAGTTACTGTGCAAAATAAAAAAAGAAATAAATAGTATAAAATTAACATGTTCCAGTTACAACAGTGTCATGTGTTTTCTGCCCCCCCCCCCCCGGAAAAATATGTTGCCACCGCGCCAAGGTCTTTAAGCCAGAGGAAACACTGAAATCCTGATATGTTTATTACAAGAAACTCATCTATCAGAATCAGATAACAGTAAGCTTAATTCTTCATCGTTCACTCACTCATTTTCTGCTCCCTTTAATAGAAAACAAAAAGGCGTAACAATTTTAACCAATTCGAGAATCTCATTTGTTCATAACACCACAGTTATGGATCCCAAAAGCCACTTCATTATTATCAATATATCAATCAATAATAGCCAGTTCACCATTGCAAATGTTTATGGCCGTAATATAGATGACCCACTGTTTTTTAATAATTTATTTTCCAAGATTTTAAATGTCTCTAACTGCCCAGTTATCATAGGTGGTGATTCCAATACAGTTATTGATCCTTCAGTAGATAGAACCACTCATTCCAGCAATAATATAACCTGGCAATCAACCAAAGTAGTTAAACAGCTCATGAATAGTTTTGGTTTAGGTGATGACTGGTGCCAACAGCATCCCAGTAACAGAGAATATACATTTTTCTCACCAGTACACCAGTCATATTTTCCCGTCTGGATTTTTTCCTCACCAGTAATTCACTTATGCCTCATATTTCAGAGTCAATGATTCATCCCATAAATACTATCAGTGACCATGCCCCAGTGACCTTTTCATTGTATATAAACAATACACATAAGCCATCTACTAGATGATGGTTCAACACGTCCCTTCTGAATAAGTCAAATTTTGATAGTTATATTAAGAAAGTGGACATCCTTTTAAGAAATGAAAGGTTCCCCGGGGACATCACCAACTGTTCTATGGGAAACAGGAAAGGCAGTCTTGAGGGGCAAAATAATTTCATTTTCAGTTCATCAAAGAAAGCTTGATAGACAAAAAGAGATCTTTTTAGAACAAAAACTTAAGCATCTGAAAAATCTTGATGCAACCAACACTACATATGAAACTCAAAGGGAATTAAGGGACCCTAACTTTCCAAAAATCTCAAAAAACCTTTTTCACATTGTCATTATGGGGTATTGTTTGTAGAATTTTGAGGAAAAAAATGAATTTAATCCATTTTGGAATAAGGCTGTAACATAACAAAATGTGGAAAACGTGAAGTGCTGTGAATACCTTCTGGATGCACTGTACAATGTAACGATAGGCCCTATAGTTCACAGAAGATGCATACCTGAGTTGAAACCAACAAGGGTTTTCTCACATACATTTTCAGTTATGGTATTCCAGACCTTCAAAATTTAATTTCATTATTTTCAGTCACACGGATTTAGCAGAAGTGCAACAGGGACACAAGGAAAATGGTTTTGGAGAGATTACAAGTAAATAGAGGAAGAAGGCAGGGAAGATGAGCTGTTTAGAGGAGAGGCAATGATAGAATGATATGTATCGTAGGTGGCAGTAATGCACCTGTAAGCTGGTTGCCAACCGCCAATCAAATCTAAAAGAAGAAGAAGAAGAAGGAGAAGAGAAGCAATGTGTGTAGCCTACTGTGAGCAGCATCTGTTACAGGTTTGTCAGACTAGAGAAACACCTATATTAATAGAATACACGATTACAACTGACATTAAAATTTTAAATTTGCTTTCAAGTAATTCCGTACAGATTCAGGTTCCTTTCACAGAATGTCCACTGTTATTTATATATATGGATTTATTCCGCTGCTGCTTCTTACAAGTAAGCTTATCTTTTAACTTTTTGGTGCTTTGAGGAGAGTCCAAACTTTACCTCACATTAATGAACTTTTTTTTTCACAGGAATAGCAGACGGTATTACCTTTGAACAGCCTGCTGCTCTAGTTGTGGAGAAAAAGACCAAGGATCTGAGGATTGACTGCAATCATGACAGCAACACCCTCCAAGTGATGCTGTGGTACCAACACAAACACAGCAGCCGGTCTATGAGCCTCATTGGGTATACAGTCCTACAGAGTGAGCCACAATACGAGACCCAGTTCAAAGACCAGTTCCAGATATTAAGGGCCAGCACAACACATGGATCTCTGATTATTAAAGAGGCTGATCCATCAGACTCAGCTGTGTATTACTGCGCTGCCAGCGCACAGTGATGTGGTTTAATACCTCTGCTTTACTAAAAACCTGCTATGGAAACGTCACAACAGCTGCTGCCAGTTTATATAACTTAAGAGAATATTTTATGTTTTGGCATCCACAAGGACATACTGTATATTATATAGTTTTAAAGACCAAAAATGATCTGTTTATTTTTATAGCTCCTCAAAAAGACTGTGTGACGATGGAGTGTCACCACTGTTATGACTCTGTATGTGTGATTGTGGTGTATCTGTAATATGGTAAATGTTATTATGATTGTTTGTAAAGTGCACACATTATTTTAGGATCTGTCTTTGTCTAATTTTGAATGCCCTTGGGAGAATTGTTATGGTTAAGTATTTTGGTAAAATAATTGATAATGATTTATTTCACATACCTTTGCCAACATGCTTCCTGTGGGTGTCTGGGCAAAAGACTCTGTTAGGGGTTGACGGCCTTTTATAGAACACCAGCAGGAAGGAAACATGTATGGTAAGTTAGAGGGGTGGTTTAGCTTTTGTAAATAGGGGTTTGAATTATTTATTGAATTATTTATATTGTTATTTATTATATGTTATTTATATTTACATTGTATATAGTTGGGGAAGTATTTATGTATTTTTAGATATTAGTGGGTATGTGCAAAGAATGGAAATGTTTATTGTCTTACCTGGGGTTATGGTAGGGGCTAATCAGCCCTAATTATCTCGAGTAGTATTTAACAGGTGTGGTTAATGATAATGGGATCTTTCTTTAGTACTCTTAGTATCCTTGGTATTCGTCTTGGTTGTTGGCGATTTGTTCATTGTTGATGAAGAGTTTGTGTCAGATGTTTTTTTTCGTGGGAACTATTTACTCGGCGCCACACCAGTAGGCTGCCTTTTGCAACAGCGGCTCGATTCCGAGTTTTTTTCCCTTCCTCTCTTTTTGATCACTTTTTTTTTTTTTTTCACCCCACTTATATCACGGACACACAGATCGTCCCAAATGTCTCCTGAGCCGGTGGACGGAGCCACTGTTTATAGCAGGATACGATACAACAGGGAAGAGCTGCTAGCATTTAACCGCCACCCGGTCCCACTGGAAAAACTCAACATACCGAGAGAATTGAGGCGAAAGCGTCGCGGCTGCCGGGCTGGAGTAAGGCGGAGGACAAAAAATATAAGGTACAGACCCTCCCTTCCATCTGTTGTCATGGGAAATGTACGGTCGATACTGGGAAAGGTAGATGAGCTAGCGGCTATCTCCCGTTATGATAGCACTTACCGGGAGTGCTCTCTCCTTTTGTTTACTGAGACGTGGCTAACTGAACTAGCAGCAGATGCTAACATTGAGCTGGAGGGTTTTCACATGATACGAGCTGACCGAACACCAGAGAGTGGCAAGGCTAGGGGCGGTGGAGTGATAATGTATGTTAACAACAACTGGTGCAGACCGGGACATATCACTGTTAAACAACGACACTGCAGCAAAGACATTGAGTTGCTAGCTGTTAGCATGAGGCCTACATATCTCCCGAGAGAACACTCACACGTGATCTGCATTGTTGTTTATGCAAATCCGACGGCGAACGCTGGGACAGCGCGTGACGTCATCCATTCAGTAACCAGCAGGCTGCAGACAGAACACCCAGATGCTCTTCTCCTCATCTCAGGCGATTTCAACCACGTTTCACTGTCTCCCATTCTGCCCACTTTCACCCAGTATGTCACATGCCACACTAGAGACAATAAAACACTGGATTTATTCTACGCAAACACTAAGGAGGCGTACACCTCATCACAACTCCCCCCACTTGGGAGATCGGATCACAACTTGGTTCATCTCCGGCCGGTGTACAAACCCCTAGTGCACAGACAACCTCCGGCCATGCACACTGTGGAGTTATGGTCTGAGGAGACAATGGACACTCTAAAGGACTGTTTTGAAGCCACTGCCTGGAAGCAGCTCTGCGATCCACATGGTGAGGACATCGATGGCCTCATTCACACCTTCACGGGCTACCTCAGCTTCTGTGTGGACAAATCCGTTCCCACCAAGACCATACGGCGTCACTCAAACAACAAACCCTGGATCAACCCTGAGATAAAAACACTTCTGAGAGAGAAGAAGAGGATCTTCAGGTCGGGGAACAGGGAGATGCTGAAGTCCGTACAGAGGGAGCTGAGGAGAAAGATCAGAGAAGGCAAGGACAGCTTCAGGAAGAAGATGGAGGACAAGCTGCAACAGAGTGACATCAGCGGGGTCTGGAGAAACCTCAAAACCATCTCGGGGCTCCAGAATACCTCCCCCCAGGCCACGGGGGGCAGGGAGTGGGCGAACAACCTGAATCTGTTTTTCAATAGATTTGACCAACCGCCCTCCCCCCTGTCTGCACAACAACCACTGCTGCCTCTAAGAAATCAAGTCCTGCTGCCCACTCCCCACTCCACCGACACCCCCCCCCCACTCCCAACACACAGCCCCCCATCCTGACCCTGACCAAGACCCAGGTGAGGACGGAGCTGAGGAAGATCAAGACGAGGAAGGCGTCGGGACCGGACGGCATCAGCGCAAAGCTCCTCAAGTCCTGTGCAGACCAGCTGTGTGGGATTGTGACGTATATCTTCAACATGAGCCTGAAACTGGGGAGGGTACCACAGCTGTGGAAAACATCTTGTGTGGTACCTGTACCAAAAACTTCCCACCCCAAAGACCTGAACAGCTACAGACCGGTGGCCTTGACGTCCCACTTGATGAAGACCCTGGAGAGACTGCTCCTTGCTCATCTCCGCCCCCTGGTGGAACCAGCGATGGATCCACTCCAGTTCGCCTACCAGCATGGCATTGGGGTGGAGGATGCGGTGATCTTCCTCCTTCACCGTTCTCTGTCCCACCTGGAGAAGCCCGGGAATATGGTGAGGATCATGTTCTTTGACTTCTCCAGTGCTTTCAACACCATCCAACCGATGATCCTGAAGGACAAGCTGCTGCGCGCAGGGGTGGACCAGCACCTGTCATCATGGATCCTGGACTACCTCACGAACCGGCCTCAGTTTGTGAGAACCCGGGACTGTGTTTCCGACACGATCATCAGTAGCACGGGGGCCCCCCAGGGAACGGTGCTGGCTCCCTTCCTGTTCACTCTTTATACTGCGGACTTCTCACACAACACAACACATTGCCATCTACAGAAGTTCTCTGATGACTCTGCGATCGTTGGTCTCATCTCCAACGGAGATGAAGCTGAGTACAGAGGGCTTATCCAGGACTTTGTGGACTGGTGCCATCGGAACTGCCTCCAGATCAACGCGAGGAAAACTAAGGAGCTGGTGGTGGACTGCCGCAGGCATGGGCAGCCCCTCACAGCACCAGTAAATATACAGGGAACAGACATCGAGATGGTGACATCCTATAAGTACCTGGGTATTCATCTGAACAATAAACTAGACTGGTCACACAATACTGACGCACTCTACAAGAAGGGACAGCGCAGGCTGTTCCTGCTGAGGAGACTCAGGTCTTTTGGTGTACAAGGGGCGCTGCTGAAGTCATTCTATGACACGGTGGTGGCATCAGCCATCACTTTTGGAGTGGTCTGCTGGGGCAGTGGCATTACTGCAGCCGATAGGAAGAGACTGAACAAACTGATTAAGAAAGCTAGCTCTGTCCTGGGGCAGCGCCTTGATCCGATGGAGGAGATAGGAGAGAGAAGGACGGTGGCTAAACTGTCATCTCTGCTGGAGTCCGAGTTCCACCCTATGCAGGACATACTGGATGCACTGAGGAGCTCATTTAGCAGCAGACTACATCATCCCAGGTGCACAACCAAGAGGTTTCGTAGGTCCTTCCTACCAACGGCTGTCAGACTGTACAACCTAAGCAGGGCTGCTCGCAGAGATAGCAAAAAGACGTAACAAACTAATAGTTTTGTTTTTTTTTGTTTTTTTTTGAATGCAAAAGATGCAATAGACTTACACAATGGTCCCCTCCGGCATACAACTAGGAACATACCGGTCGCTATGGAGGGTGAGAATATGTATGGGCACATAATCATACCATGTAGGATAACTAAGTAGACGGTTATGCTGTTTCATCCCACCTAGCAACAATGCTCTGCACTGTGTGTGTTTATATATTTACATATTTATTCCATCTAGCTACAATGCTCCGCACTGTGTTTTTATATATCTACATATTATTCCATCTAGCTACATTGCTCCGCACTGTGTGTGTTTATATACTTGCATATTTATTCCACCTAGCTGCAATGCTCCGTACTGTGGGTGTTTATATATTTACATATTTATTCCATCTAGCTACAATGCTCTGCACTGTGTGTTCATATATTCATATATTTATTCCATCCAGCTACAATGCTCTGCACTGTGTGTCTGTGTGTGTGTGTGTGTGTGTGTATATATATATTTTATAGTAATATGTACATATGTATATTAGCTGCTCTTGCTTGCTTGTTTTTTTTTTTTCTTGCCTTCTGATTGTTGCTCTGAGTGTTGCTATCCCTGTGCTGTTGCAATCCTGGAATTTCCCCGTTGTGGGACTAATAAAGGCTTATCTTATCTTATCTTATCTTATCTTATCTTACTTGTAAGTTATTGAAATAAAAATCTGAAAATGGAAAATTGAAGATCTGGCCTCCTCCTTGCCACCGTATTGTTACATTTGGTGGCAGCGGTGGTCCGTTCCCAGGACGTCGTAGCGTTTGGTGGACGGAAGGACTCATGGCCAGAAGGAAAGTGAGGCAAGAGGAGCAGTCTGACCTGGACGCAGGTATGGCAGCCGAGGAACCGGGAGTCAGCGGACTGGGCGAGCTTGAGGAGCTAACGGGCCTGGTGAAATCTTTGGTGCATTTGCTGACTCTCAGGGATCGCCAGATGGAGGAAGAAGCCGCTCTTCAGGAGCAAAAGTGGCAGGCTGTAGAGAATCACATTCGTTGGATGGAGTCGCAGGTTGCAGAGCTGAGAGAGGAGTATGGGAGCCGGGCTGAACATAGTGGTGACGACAGCGCTTAGAGGGAGGTCCCCGGGGTGACGGCCAGTCGGGTCGGCCCACAGGAGGATGATTTGCCGCTGCAGATGCAGCCAAGGAGGCCACAAACGCACCACGAGCCCAGGCTGAATCCTCTCTCACGAAGATGACGTTGAGCACTACCTGGCGACGTTTGAGAGGATCGCTACAGTCTGCTGCTGGCGTGAAGAAGAGTGGGCTATCCATCTAGCTCCTCTGCTTACAGGTAAAGCGAGGAGCGCATATGTACTTACGGATATTGCTGACACGAACAATTATGGGAAAGTCAAGGAAGCAATTTTAAGTAAATACGAGATCACGTCTGACACTTATAGGAGGAGGTTTCGGTCCCTGGACATTCATCAGGACGAAACCCCTCGTGAACTTTATGTACGTTTGAAAGACCTGTTATGTAAATGGATTAAACCAGAAACCTTAACTATAAAAGACATTATGGAACAATTGATTTTGGAGCAGTTTCTACGGATGGTGAACCCGGAACTGGGAATCTGGATACAAGAGCGGGACCCAAAGACTGCAGAGGACGCTGCTCGTCTGGCAGAGGTTTTTCTGTCAGCCAGGTCTGGGAGCAGGAGACCTACTCTTGGCCGTGACAGATCTTTCACCACACGGAGTGACTTTAATGAGGGTGAAAGGGGTGGTCCAGCTCGAAATAGGTTGTATTCCAGGCCCAGTCAGATCACAAATAGCAGATATGATAATAGCAAAAAGTCACGTGTGGTTGCAAATAAAGATATACGCTGCGATCAGTGTAATAAAATCGGTCACACCCAGTATTCATGTCCTGCCACAAAGAATGAGAAACCATCATTATTATGTTCAGTTCCTAGACCCACTTTTTCAGCCCCAGTGCACAGGGGAGTGTATAAAACGAAGGTGTTGCTTAATGGTCAGTGTGAAGAGGCCCTGTTAGATTCAGGTTGTTTTCAAACAGTTGTGCTGCCCAGTTTGGTCCCTAGGGATTTGTGGAATGAATCTGAAGTAAATATCAGTTGTGTTCATGGGGATAAGAAACTGTACCCGACCGCTGAGGTTTAACAGTGGGGGGATGGGGGGGGGGCAAACTTTTCTCCTTCCTGTAGCTCTTGTGCCTGATTTGCCTTACTCAGTTATTCTTGGCAATGATGTTCCAACTTTGCTGGACATCATACAACAGGTTAGAGAGGAACAAACGGAGGAGAGACAGGCAGGTGGCGCTGTTGAGCAGAGAGTAAACACACCTGTGGTGAAAAATTGTAATATGGTGACAACCAGGGCACAGAGGGCACAGAGGGCTGCCAATGTTCTTCAGGAGCTACCATTTTCTGATTCTGAGATAGAGGCAGGCCCTATTAAACAACCTAAATCCAAGGCTCAGAGGAGAAGAGATAAGGTGTTAGCGTCAGCAAAGAACTTGGGTGAAGAAACACCACAGCTAAATCAGTCAGTAGAGTTTGACATCCCTCCTGACATAGCTACATTGCAGAAAGCTGACCCTGCACTTAGACCATGGTTCAATAAAGTCTCGGAGATTGAGGGTGTGAAACAGGGTAGAACTGATTGTTTGGCTGAGGCCATATATGTCATTAAAAAGGGCATTTTGTACCAGCAACAAGGTGAAGTTATGGCCATAGCTTTGCCACAGGACCTCACACCAAAGATTATGGAACTGGGACATGTTATTGTCATATCCGGCTTTAGGGAGCCGGGCAATCAGAGCCAGGGACAAGCCAGTGAGTCGAGATGTTTTATTCTGGGTAAGGGATAAGGGATGAGGAGAGCACAGACACTCATACAGACGTACATTCTCAGGCTGCACAGCGCAGGGGTAGGTAGCTCGTACCGGACGTGGGGGTAACAAGACGTGCATACTCACAGCGGGATACAAACACCGGAATGCTGCAAGGGGAGTTGAGGCTGACACCAGACGAAGGGGCTTCAGCCTAGCAGTGCTTATGTCGCAGCCCCGAATGATCGAAGCTGCTCCTCTTTATACTCATTAACAGCGCCCCAGCTGATGAGGATTAATTGGCCCCAGCCGTCCCGTGACACTGACAGCTGGGAACCAGCTGAGGCACTGCCCAATGAGAGGCAGGGATAAAAGGAGCATGGGCTGAGCGCCGAGCCGGCGTCTCACCCCATGGTGACAGTTATCCCTTGGGCAGGTCATCTAGCATTTCATAAAACTTTACAGAGAATTGCTAGAAGGTTTGTGTGGCCGGGAATGCATACCCAGATAAAGGAGTTCTGCACAACGTGCTCAATATGTCAGATTACATTATCTAGGGGAGTAGCTCGTGCCCAACTGCAACCATTACCAATCATTGGAACACCTTTTGATAGAATAGGGATGGATGTAGTTGGCCCCGTAGAGAGAAGCTACTCTGGTAATAAATACATTCTGGTAAATTTGTGACTATGCTATTCGGTACCCAGAAGCCTTTCCCCTGAAATCTATTAAGGCTAGGCAGGTTGCCAACTGCCTTATCCAGTTGTTTTCAAGGGTAGGCATACCCAGAGAAGTTCTAACAGACTGTGGAACAAATTTCTTGTCCAAACTGTTGCAGCAGGTATATAAACTGTTGGGTATTAAGGGTATTAAGACCACCCCATATCACCCTCAGACTGATGGACTAGTGGAGCGATTTAATCAGACTCTAAAAAACATGCTGCGGAAATTTGTTTCTGAAACGGGCTCGGATTGGGACCAATGGGTACCATATTTATTGTTTGCTTATCAGGAGGTGCCCCAGGCTTCAACAGGGTTCTCACCTTTTGAACTACTGTATGGTCGTCAGGTGAGGGGCCCATTGGACTTATTAAAGGAGCACTGGGAGAGTCCACCGAGTGATCAGGACAATGTGGCCTCTTATGTCATTAAGATGAGAGAGAAACTGGATCGAATGACTGCTTTGGCTCAGGAGCACATGAGGATGGCGCAGGCCAAACAAAAAACTTGGTATGACAAGAAGGCCAGAAAAAGGGTTTTTTACCCAGGACAACAGGTTTTGTTATTGCTGCCCTCGTGTGACAGTAAGCTGTTGGCTCGATGGCAGGGGCCATATGAAATTTCTAAGAAACTAAGTTCAGTGACATATGAACTATATATGCCTGACAGGAAGGTAAAATATCAGACCTTCCACATTAACTTGTTGAAAGAGTTTCAGCAGCCTGGTCATCAGCAGCAGCAACCTATTCTTCAGGAGACACATCAGCTCTTAATTTGTGCGACGGAAGTGGATGAGGAGAAAGAACAGTCCTTTCCCACAAATGTGTCAGAGCCTTATTTGTTTCAAGTTTCTCATTTGCAGGATGATCAGCAGAGACAGTTAGAGGCACTATTAGATCCAGAATTGTTTCAGGAGAGACCTGGTTTCACCACGCTGGTGCATCATAAGGTTTATTTGAAAGAGGAAGCTGTTCCACGTAGAAAATCTTATAGGATCCCGGAGCGATTGGTCCCAAAAATGAAGCAAGAAATTGACTTGATGTTGCAGCTGGGAGTGATCGAGGAGTCAGTCAGTGAGTGGTGTAGCCCGATTGTGCTGGTCCCCAAAAAGGATGGCTCATTAAGATTCTGTATTGACTTTAGATACCTTAATTCAGTATCTAAGTTTGAGTCATACCCCATGCCCCGGATTGACGAACTGTTAGAGAAAGTGGGCAGGGCTAGGTTTATTTCTACTCTGGACCTATGCAAGGGGTATTGGCAGGTGGCATTGGCATCAGAAACAAAGGAACTTACAGCCTTTAAAACAACTTATGGCAGTTTCCAGTTTAGGGTCATGCCATTTGGCCTTCAGGGGGCACCTGCAACTTTTCAACGGCTTATGGACCAAGTGTTAAGGAGGGTATCAAATTTTGCGGCTGCCTATTTGGATGACGTGGTCATCTATAGTCAGACCTGGGAAGAACATTTGATACACCTTAGGCAGGTCCTTCAGTTAATTAAGAGGGCAGGACTGACAATCAATCCACACAAATGTGCGTTCGGACAGCAGCAGGTGGAGTACCTGGGACATGTGGTTGGTCAGGGGGTTATTAGACCACGAGTAGGTAAAGTAGATGCCATCCGGACCTATCCTGTACCCACCACTAAGAAGAAGGTACGATCATTTATGGGAATGGTAGGATGGTACAGCAAGTTCATCCCCCACTTTGCTGAAAGAGCCGCAGCTTTGATTGACCTCACTAAGGCTTCGGCACCAAATAAGGTAAAATGGACAGAGGAGTGTGACAGAGCGTTTGAGGATCTGAAGAGGGCTATTTCTGGGGAGAAGGTTCTCTACAGTCCAGACTTTGCTCGCCCGTTCATTTTACAGACAGATGCTTCAGGAGTTGGCATTGGAGCAGTACTTCTCCAGGAGGAGAGGGGAGAGAGACACCCAGTACTGTTCTTGAGCCGTAAGTTGTTGGACCGGGAGACAAGATACTCTACGGTAGAAAAAGAATGTCTTGCCATGAAATGGGCAATAGGGTCTCTCAAATACTATTTACTAGGGCGTCATTTTGTATTGGAGACAGATCATCGGGTCCTACAGTGGTTGGACAGGATGAAGGACGTAAACAGTCGTCTCACAGGGTGGTATGTGTCCCTTCAACCTTATAATTTTACTGTTCGGTATGTGGCAGGGAAGACAACCTTGTGGCAGATAGGTTCTCAAGAGTACATGACTCTTAGAGTACTGTACTCTCGGGAAAGGGGGGAGGAAATGTGACGATGGAGTGTCACCACTGTTATGACTTTGTATGTGTGATTGTGTTGTATCTGTAATATGGTAAATGTTATTATGATTGTTTGTAAAGTGCACACATTATTTTGGGATCTGTCTTTGTCTAATTTTGAATGCCCTTGGGAGATAATTGTTATGGTTAAGTATTTTGGTAAAATAATTGATAATGATTTATTTCACATACCTTTGCCAACATGCTTCCTGTGGGTGTCCGGGCAAAAGACTCTGTTAGGGGTTGACGGCCTTTTATAGAACACCAGCAGGAAGGAAACATGTATGGTAAGTTAGAGGGGTGGTTTAGCTTTTGTAAATAGGGGTTTGAATTATTTATTGAATTATTTATATTGTTATTTATTATATGTTATTTATATTTACATTGTATATAGTTGGGGAAGTATTTATGTATTTTTAGATATTAGTGGGTATGTGCAAAGAATGGAAATGTTTATTGTCTTACCTGGGGTTATGGTAGGGGCTAATCAGCCCTAATTATCTTGAGTAGTATTTAACAGGTGTGGTTAATGATAATGGGATCTTTCTTTAGTACTCTTAGTATCCTTGGTATTCGTCTTGGTTGTTGGCGAATTATTCATTGTTGATGAAGAGTTTGTGTCAGATGTTTTTTTTTCGTGGGAACTATTTACTTGTAAGTTATTGAAATAAAAATCTGAAAATTGGAATTGAAGCTTGGCACCACCATATTGTTACAGACTGTCTATGAAGCTCTAACTGAAACAATTTCCTGCCTCGTTAGCTTTGCTAAGCAACCATGGTTTTTATGGCGACCGTATATATATTCTAACCACTTACATCTGTGTTCCCAGCTGAATCAATAATCCATATTGGATCAAGTATATCACTTCCAGGCATTGCACTGGTTAACTTTGTTATATTTTTGCCAGGATTGTCCCATAATGATGCCTTTAGTTGAGTTAGAATGGCTTAGCTATCACTTGCGGCATCTCTCCATGTGCTTCAAGCAGTTCATTCAACATTTCTTATACCAACTTGATCATTGACCAACACTTGACCATATACAGGTGCATCTCAATAAATTAGAATATCACTGAAAACTTGATTTTTTTCAGTAATTCATTTTGAAAAGTGAAATTCATATATTACATAGATTCATTACACATTTCAAGCATTTATTTCTTTTAATTTTAATTAAATAAATTTTAATTAATAGTAATTTTGATGAATTATTCCATCAGTGTGGCGTGGCATGGAGGCGATCAGCATGTGGTACTGCTAAGAATTTTAGAGCACTTCATGCTTCCCTCTGCTATCAAGCTTTTTGGAGATGTTGATTTCATTTTCCAGCAGTACCTGGCACCTGCCCACAAAGCAACCTGAGCCTCCATAACACCTCAGCAGTGACACAGGCTGATCGCCTTCATGCCACACTGCATTGATCAGTCCCTCCAGAATTTCATGTTTTGATTATTGTTGTGGCCCAAAAAGTCTGAATTCGCGGGAGCTTTTTTTAAAAAAGTTGCAATGTTTTGAGAGGGGTTTTTTTGCACTAAAACTTGTGGGAAGAATTACAAATTTTAAATCAGATGGGGTTTTTTTTTTCCTGTTTACTGCAGTGATATTCTATATAACAATACAAGAAAAACACAGGATTGTCAAAAATTTCCTATTAAATTTCTTATTAAATTTTTGTAAATTAAGCAGAAACTTCTGCTTTACAGAAAAAGTCTTTTGTTCAACAGTAAATACAGATTTTAACACAATATCCATTACAACAGCTAAATTGCATTGAATGCATGTTAAAGAGTGTAGATGTGGAAATTATTTGCGGCACCTTCCTTTGAAAACTCCTTACGATCCCCAACCACTCAGTACCGAGCGAAAAGGAAAAAATAAATAATTTATTCTGTTGCTCTGTATTGTCTATTGGAGTCTGTGTTTTTCTGAAAAAAAATTAGACAATATTCTCTCTTTCCATTCCTAACTCCTACCTGTCTATCTGCTGCACGTCTTCACACACACATTTGTCTCTTCAGACACACATCTTTCATTTATGGGGGGGCGGGGAATGTGTCCGTGTCCAGACTGGACATTCACAGCTTTAAAGCTCATTGACAAGATGTAGCAATGATTTTACCTCTAAAGATGTCTAAAATGTTCAAACATTGGCTGTAGTGTTAGATTTGCTTGTTTTGTTAGTGGTTTTATGGTGTCTTTTCAGGCAGGTGGACATTTTTCAACACACACCCAGCACTTTGTACAGGCGGTTAGGATGGAGACATGGCAAAACGTCCACCGGCAGGCTGGGGGAGATGGAGGAAGGGATGGTGTTGGAAATCTCACGGGTGAGTGTTTTCTTTAAACACACACTCTGTTTTTGCTGATGCGTTCCGTTAATACTCACTGTAAACACGGAAGTGAACGCAGTGCAGCAATGCATTTGATTGGTTAGACTGATTTTGACTGATTTGATTGGTGAAATTGGCAGAAGTTGAGGAGGATTGGCCAAAATTGTGGGAAAGTTGCGGTGATTGGACAAAGTTGCAAGGTTGCACAGTAGTTGCGTTGATTGGCTGATTTCGTGTGAAATGACATGATTACAACGTCGCAAAATTCTGGAGGGACAGAATGATGCAGTAATTCATGCAAAAAGAGCCCTGACCAAGTACTGAGTGTGTGCATGAACATACTTTTCAGTCGGCCAACATTTCTATTAAAAATCAGTTTTTAATTGATTTTATATAATATTTTAATTTTCTGAGAAATTGAATTTGGGGTTTTAATTAGCTGTAAGCCATAATCATCAAAATTAAAAGAAATAAACACTTAAAATATATCACTCTGTGTGTAATGAATCTATATATTAGTTTCACTTTCTGAATTGAATTACTGAAATAAATAAACTTTTTGATGATATTCTAATTTATTGAGATGTACCTGTAGACTACCAGTCAAAAGTCTGGACACACTTACACATTCATGTTGAATGGGTAGATGTGCCCAAACTTTTGACTGGTAGTGTATACAGTATGCCATTCCATTTGCCACTAACTGCCATTATTCACCAATAAAGCCTAGTTTTTGTGTTTATCCTATGCTGGTCCCCAGGGACCAGTCCAATTCCATCAACCTCTAAAACCACACAAATGTCCCCAAAGATACTTTAGTCGGTAATTAGCTTGAGGCTGTGTCCAGCGACTAGAGCTAGTCACCTGTTATCCTCAGCCACAGATCCTAGAGTGAAGAAAAAGGGAAGGTGGGCTAAACTGGAGCTCATTAACATTAAGGAGACAGGCACTAAAATGGGTTGCTGTGAAGGAGGGTATTTACTCGAACTGGTAAAAAGGCATTGCAGTATTTAATCCCATTTAACCAAAACATATCACAGACACTTTATTAAGACCTCTTGGAATTGTGGTAACATGTAGAAAAAGATCACCTCTCCTTTAATGAGTAAAAGAAATGAATCAGTAACCCAGCAGTAGAAAGTGAATGTCGGAGTGAAGAAGTGAAAACAGCATTTCATTCCTAATAGCCTGAAATTTTTCATTGCTCCTTATTTCATTGTACTTGATTTCAGGTCCTTGTGAAATGGGGAAACAGTGTGAGAGTTAGCAATTAGACCAGACAATAAATTTGGTCGTATTTTAAGATGATGAGCTGATATGATTTTTTTTTTAATGTGTTTTACATTTGGAGGATTTTCCTTAATCCACCAAGGAACAGAAATGTTCAGCAAAAATTCAGTATTTGCAGATTATTTCTTTACTAATTTTTGTGTGAGAGAAACAAAACTATTCCAACTAAACTATAAAGTATGGACAATATTTTAAAAAAAATACTTCTTATGGTTGATTGTGAGAGCTGACAGAATTACAAAGATGTTTAAAGTTTACTACCTAAAATACTGATTGCTTATTTAAGCCATATTATACAAGAGGGGGTGTGAGGCAAAGGGCTGAAGACATCACTGCAGTGGTATGTTCATGATACTGCAGGACCTTGAGTGTAATATTATTATTATAAAACAGTTCCACAGGCACAGTTTATTAAATTACAGCAATACATGACAAAATTTTATGATTTTTGTTTGTTTAACCAGTAATTTTGTTTCACTGAGAAAAATAGTCCCTTCTGAATGTACCAAGTGTCATGTTCGCCCCTTTCAGGGCATTAATGAGGCGCCAAGTGCCGACAGAGAGTTTGTGTATATTTATTAAAGAAGAGTGACAAAATAACAAGCCTCGTGGGGCAAAATACAAATACCTATACATGCGGCCCCAGAGGGTGAACTAAGGAGAGAAATAAAGAGACATTACACATTTACGTCCAGAAAGTGAGGGCGTAACCTAACGCTGTAGAGTAACACTTACAATTGAATGAAGCGAGGGCAAAACTTCCGCAGAAGAAAGACTGGAACCAGGGATAGGGATCCCAGCATGGAGCAACGACGAGGTCACAGTGAGGATTGACCCTCAGCTGCTCCCTTAAATACTAGAACACAAAAGCTAAGGGCCAAACAGGTGAAGAGAAAACATAATCGCAGAATCAAGATCAGCTGTGACAGGACCAGCTTGACTTGACAGCCGGAAGTCCGGCTGCAGCGCTGTGACAGTAAAAGTCCCCGCGGTACAAATAATAGTAGAACTAGAAGTACAGAGGAAAAAAGGGAAAATACTGAGTGACACGAGTGCGGTGCTGATCCGCGCTCGGAACACCACACCAAGTGAATTGAAGCTAAGCACCTCAATAAACATAGTATCAAAAAGAATAGGCCTATTGTCATTTCACACACACATGTAACCAAATTAAATACTGTCCAGTGCAGAAGTCAGTGTTTATATACATACCTCCACCTTTGGGCTGGGCAATATACCAAATATATTCATTGTATCGGTACATTTGGCCGCCTGTGATACATAAATGGTTGTATCGCACATATTCGAATATTTGTCACACTAATATGAGCTGCCGCTGTGAGATCGGTCTGTCTGCAGCTTGGCCGCTGCTGAAGTCTGACAGCCAAAGCTCGGTGCGGCTTGCCCTGCATGCTCACAGAGAAATCTAAACTGCAGCGAGCAGAGATGACAAGGAAGAAAACACAATAAAAGTATAAAAGTAGGCTCACCTTAAGCACAGGAAATGGTGGGGGGAGCCATGAGAGGATAAACATTTCGGGTCTGATCTCTGCACGTGTTAAAATCATGCTAACTTAGCAAATGAACTTCCAAAATAAGAGTTCCCATCCAGTCTTGCAACTCTTCAAAATGAGAGTGAGTGGCTTGCCAAATAAAGAACTCATGGAATGTAGACACATTAAAAAAAACAAAAATAAGTGGCAAATTATACTTGGGCCACTTATTAGACTGCCAAGTATTATGTGTGATAAACTGAAGCATTTCTGCCCATGTGGATAAACTTGATTACTTGATCATGTGAGTTCTGTTAAACAAAGGGAAAAAGACACTTTCCTCAGTTACACACTGCTGTGAAGAATTTTCTCTGACATAAGTTTTCATCTTATTTTATTATTCAGCTTTTTCATAAGTGAAAGGATTATGTATATATATATATGTATATATATATATATATATATATATATATATATATATATATATATATATATATATATATATATATACAGTATATATATACTGTATATATATATATATATATACATCCATCCATCTTCTACCGCTTTTCCGGAGGTCCGGGTCGCAGAGGCAGCAGTTCAATATATATACTGTATATATACTGTATATACACATGCATACACACACAGTGGTGTGAAAAAGTGTTTGCCCCCTTCCTGATTTCTCATTTTTTTTGTATGTTTGTCACACGTAAATGTTTCAGATCATCAAACAAACGAGAGAAATAAACATCAAAGATGCTTTGCTACAAGCAGAAACTGCAAAAGCAAAATAGATGAGACATCAGTTTCTCTTCTTAACAGTCCTGGTGGATGAGTGGTCAAAACTTCGTTAGAGGATCCCTCCTGCATCATCAGCAGGTGTCTCAGGGTCATCGGCGTTTCGCCCCTGAACCTGTATTTTATTTTATTTTAAATATTAGACAAAGGTAACAGAAGCAAACACAAAATGCAGTTTTAAAATGAAAGTGTTTATTATTAAGAGTAAAAAAAAATTCAAACCTACATGGCCCTGTGTGAAAAAATTATTGCCCCCCCCCCTCATTAAAACATAAACTAACTGTGGTTTATCACATCTTTGGAAAGCTGAGTTCAATTTCTATAGCCACACCCAGGCCTGATTACTGCCACACCTGTTATCAATCAAGAAATCATTTAAATAGGACCTGCCTGACAAAGTGAAGTAGACCAAAAGATCCTCAAAAGCTAGACATCATGCTGTGATCCAAAGAAATTCAGGAACAAATGAAAAACAAAGTAATTGACATCTATCAGTCTGGAAAAGGTTATAAAGCCATTTCTAAAGCTTTGGGGCTCCAGCAAACCACAGTGAGAGCCATTATCCACAAACGGCAAAAACATGGAACAGTGGTGAACCTTCCCAGGAATGGCAAGCCGACCAAAATTACCCCAAGAGCGCATCAATGACTCATCCAAGAGGTCACAAAAGACCCCACAACAACATCCAAAGAACTGCAGGCCTCACTTGCCTCAGTTAAGGTAAGTGTTCATGACTGCACCATAAGAAAGAGACTGGGTAAAAATGGTCTGCATGGCAGAGTTCCAAAACGAAAACCACTGCTGAGCAAAAAGAACACAAAACTTATCTCAGTTTTGCCAGAAAACATCTTGATGATCCCCAAGACTTTGTGGACTGATGAGACAAAAGTTCAACTTTTCGGAAGATGTGTGTCCCATTACATCCGGCGTAAAAGTAACACAGCATTTCAGAAAAGGAATATTATACCAACAGTAAAATATGGTGGTGGTAGTGTGATGGTCTGGGGCTGTTTTGCTACTGCAGGACCTGGAAGACTTGCTGTGGCAAATGGAAAAATGAATTCTGCTGTCTACCAAAAAAATCCTGAAGGAGAATGTCCAGCCATCTGTTCGTGACCTCAAGCTGAAGCGCACTTAGGTTCTGCAGCAGGACAATGATCAAAACACACCAGGAAATCCAACTCTGAATGGCTTAAGAAAAACAAAATGAAGACTTTGGAGTGGCCTAGTCAAAGTCCTGACCTGAATCCGATTGAAATGCTGTGGCATGACCTTAAAAAGGCAGTTTAGGCTCGAAAACCCTCCAATGGTGCTGAATTACAACAATTCTGCAAAGATGAATGGGCCAATATTCCTCCACAGTGCTGGAAAAGACACATTGCCAGTTATCGCAAATGCTTGATTGCAGTTGTTGCTGCTAAGGGTGGCCCAACCAGTTATTAGGTTTAGGGGGCAATCACTTTTTCACACAGGGCCATGTAGGTTTGGATTTTTTTTCGCTGAATAATAAACACCTTCATTTAAAAACTGCATTTTGTCATAAGCTCCTCGTGCACTTCTCCATAGCGCATGGAGGAGGAGAAAAGGACAACTGGATTTACACACTGGGTTAACACCAGACACACATTTATTAACACAAAGTGAACATACAAAAAGACATAGACAGCTCGGGTACACTAAGAGTCCTCCAGGATGCCCAACACACACACCGGAGGATTACACTGGGCAATAGTCAAACAGTTGCAGCACAGCAGCGAACAGGAACACAAGCAATTACTCACGGTAAGGGGGTAGTCTGAGTAGTCACAGCGTTTACCAGCAAGCACACACAGAAATAGTCCTTCAGGCGATGTGATGGTTAGACGGCGGAGAACTACCATCTAACGCATATAATGGTCCAGCGGTGTTTGTCCAGCAAAGAACTGCTTTAATACAAACACCGCTGGCCTCACAAATTGGCAACACCTGGCCGAGGCGCAGGAAGGATGATTACCAGGACTTGGAACAGCTGATGGAAAAGAGAGAGAGAGTGAGGGGCATGGCTGGACCGATAGACTGTCAGCAGCATGGGAGAATGTAGGTTACAGAGGCTGACTAACGGCTGCCGGTCAGGCAGTGGCTATGGGTATGGAAAGGGGTACAAGATACACATAATGCATACATACAACAGAACCAAACCCCACAGAGAAATCAGGGCCGAGCCGGGGAAAGCCAAGCCAGATCAGCTCTTGACAGAACCCCCCTTTAAGGGGTGGATACCCAGACACCCAAGGTAGCATCAAGAGAACCCCCCCAATCCCCCCATCCCCTAACAGGAGCAACAACAACAACAACAACACGAACCCGGGTGGAGGTAGGGGGAACAGGAAAGGAGGGAACACAATGCCCCGCCCAGGGCCCACGATTACCCCGCCCCCCCAAGTCCACGGGCGTTGAAGCTCAGGAGGCCACCCAGAGTCCCAGGCCCAGCAGAAGGTCCGGTGGATGGTGAATATGAGCCACCTGACCCGGGGAGTCAATTCTTCTGGCGGCCAGCCAGCGTTGCTCAGCCACCAGGACCGAAGGGGTGAAGCAGGAAGCGGCCTGTCAACCGGAAGGCTGACTGGTGGGTAACCGGACCAGGGAGAGGGAACCCCCATGGCGTCTTCAGGGTGGTCCGCAATGGCACCCGCTGTGGGCCCCGGCCGGGTCGGCTCCACTGCACCCACGATGGACTCCAACGGAAGCCTTGCTACACCTGTGGTGACCTCCGGCTGAGGTTCAGCTGCACCCACGGTGACCTCCGGCTGAGGCTCAGCTGCACGCACGGTGAGCGGGCCAACCCGCAGGAGCACCAGCCTGAGGGGACAATCGAGGGGAGAAGCCCTGACGACCCTGGCAGGAGGGGCAGGAGGGGCTGGAGCAGCGACGTCCTCCTTCGGTAGGACTGAACCCTTGGCGACCTCCAGCGGTGACACACTCTCTCCGGCAACCCTAGATGAAGGCTCAGGGGTAGCAGGAGAGGAAAGGTGGTTAAGGTCGCCAGCAGCGGCAGAGCCCGGCGAAGGAAGTCCAGATGCAGCTGCGTGCTGCATTCGACTCTCCTCACCCAGAGCCAGACAAGATCTCTCTAGAACTGTCATAAGAAAAAAAGAGAGAAAACTTGCCTGAGCTCGAGCTCCACCGCTGTCCAGGACTCTCAATCCTGGTGATTAACACTTGGGCCCGGCCTCCAAGAGGGCCAGCTCAGGCTCCCAGTCCACTGCAGATGCCTCTGCAGCTGTCAAGATGGTGGTAACAGTCCGATTAACCTCCTGCAGCAGCTCCAACGCAGGGGATTCAATCAGCGTGGCTGCAGCAGGACCCCTCCGTGCTGGCTCCGGGAAGGGATCATCTGGAACCACCGGCTCCTCCACCGTCTGGTGGCTTAGTTCCAAGACCGGCAGGCACTCAGGGATTAAGGGAGGAGACACAAAGGGAGTAGGGGATGAGTTCACAGCTGCAGCCGGAGGAGAGGACCCAGCCGACTGCTGAGACTGGCCCTCTCCTTCAGGAGACAGACAAGGGTTTTTATGGGTTAATTGAGTTAAATGAAAACACACTTGCCTGTCAACCCAGCATTTGATGTTCTTGGCTGTAGCAGGCGGATTGTTGTTCCTCTCCATGTCCATGGAGTTTTTGGCCCCTTCCCACGGTGCCAATGACTCCCTTGGCTTGGCTGTAGGGGACCAGCTCCAAGCTGGCTCCTGAGCAAAACCCTCCGGGGCTCCCAGCTCCTCCATTGTCCGGTGGTTCTGCTCACTCTCAGGAATTGATGGGGGAGATGCAGAAGAGACAAAAAAGTGATTTACCTCCACAGCTGGAGGGGAGGACCCAGTGGACTGCCAAAGCTGGGCCTCTTTTCCGGGAGACAGACAGTGTTTATCATTAGTATGTTGAATAGAACGAAAACACACTTGACTGTTCTCCCAATGCTCGATGTTCATAGCTGCAAAGAGTCGGCAGTCATCCTCTCTCACATCTGCACTGGCTCTGGCTCCCCCTCTGGACGATGGAAAAGCCGGCTCGGGCGATGCAGAAGTGGGCGTGACCCGGGGAACCAGGGCCCTCTCGACGGCTGGAAGGACGTCGACAGCCGAAGGAGGGGAAGGCTTCTCTCGGCGTTTCCTCACTGGATGACGCTGTTGTCTGCTTTCTGGGACTGACCGTGCTGGAGATGGAGGAGGGTCGGATGAAGAGTCCCGAAGAATCAGCTGGAGATCAGAGCCTGCTGATCTCCGGCTCTCCGTCTCGGCGCTGTGGGGAACGTCAACCCGGGGAAGGAGCGCTGGAGCAAACTCACTGTTGTCAGCAGGTCAGCGAACTCAGGGTAGTCCCATAGCCTGGGATACGTCTCCAAAACCTCCACAGCTCTTTCCAGGCACTCCAGCTTCCTCTTAGGTCCCCGGGCAGTGAGGGCCTCATTGACGAAGGTCCGGATATATTCAGCGGACCATCCCTCCTCAATCATGGGCAACTCCACTGCAACAACCTCCACAGCAGGCAAGATGGTGGTATCAGCCCAATGCTCCCCCTGCAGCGGCTCCAACGCTGGGAAATCCTCCGGTGTGGCTGCAGGGGAACCTCTCCATGCTGGCTCCGGGATTGGGAGGAACGGCCTGCCCAATCTGAACCCGAGTGGTGTTCAGTTATTGGATTTCTGTGCTAACCACAATTTGTCCATAACGAACACCATGTTCAAGCATAAGGGTGTCCATATGTGCACCTGGCACAGGACATCCTGGGTCGCAGGTCGATGATCCATTTTTTATTGTGTCATCAGACCTGCGACCGTATGTCTTAGACACTTTGGTAAATAGAGGTGCAGAGCTGTCAACTGATCACCACCTGGTGGTGAGTTGGAGCCGATGGCAGGGAAGGATGCCATTCAGACCTGGTAGACCCAAACATATAGGAAGGGTATGCTGGGAATGTCTGGCTGAGGCCCCTGTCAAGGAGGTCTTCAACTCCCACCTCCGGAAGAACTTCAACCACATTCCAAGGGAGTCTGGAGACATGGAGTCTGAATGGACCATGTTCTCCACCTCCATTGTTGAAGCAGCAGCCCAGAGCTGCGGCTGCAAGGTCATCGGGGCATCTCGTGGTGGCAACGCCCGAACCAAGTGGTGGACACCAGTGGTGAGGGGGGCCATTAAGCTGAAGAAGGAGTCTTATCAAGCTTGGTTGGCTTGTGGGACTCCCGAAGCAGCTGAGGTGTACTGGCAGGCCAAGCAGAGTGCAGCTCGGGTGGTTGCTGAAGCAAAAACTCGAGTTTGGGAGGAGTTCGGTGAGGCCATGGAACAAGACTTTCAGTCGGCCTCCAAGAGATTCTGACAAACTGTCCAGCGGTTCAGGAGGGGGAAGCAGCTCCCTGTCCACACTGTGTATGGTGTGGATGGGGCGCTGCTGACTTCGACTGGGGATATCGTCGAGCGGTGGAAGGAATACTTCGAAGATCTCAAGCCCACTGATACGCCTTCCACAGAGGAAGCGGCGCTTGTGGATGAGGGGGAAGACTCGCCCATCACAGGGGCTGAGGTCGCCAAGGTGGTTAAAAATCTCCTTGGTGGAGGGGCTCTGGGGGTGGACGAGATTCGTCCTGAGTACCTCAAGGCCCTGGATGTTGTAGGGCTGTCATGGTTGACACGCATCTGCAACATTGCGTGGAGGTCTGGGGCAGTGCCCTTGGCATGGCAAACAGGGGTGGTGGTTCCTCTCTTCAAAAAAGGGGACCGGAGGGTGTGCTCCAACTTTAGAGGGATCACACTCCTCAGCCTCAACCAGGGAAGGTCTATGCCAAGGTACTGGATAGGAGAGTCCGGCCGCTGGTCAAACCTCGGATTCAAGGAGAGCAATGTGGTTTTCATTCTGGCTGTGGCACATCAGACCAACTCTTTACCCTCTCAAGAATCCTCGAGGGTTCATGGAAGTTTGCCCAACCAGTTTACATGTGTTTTGTGAACTTGGAGAAGGCATTCGACCGCGTCCCTCATGGCATTTTGTGGCAGGTGCTTCGGGAGTATTGGATATCGGGCTTGTTGTTACGAGCTCTACAGTCTCTGTACGACCGTTGTGAGAGTTTGGTTTATATTGCCAACACTTCATCGGACTCATTCCCAGTGAGAGTTGGACTCCGCCAAAGCTGCCCTTTGTCACCAATCCTGTTCATAATTTTTATGGACAGGATTTCTAGGTGCAGCCAGGGAACGGAGGGTGTCATGCTTGGTGACCACAGGATCTCATCTCTGTTGGTTGCAGATGATGTTGTCCTGCTGGCTTCATCCAGCAATGACCTACAGGCCTTACTGGGACAGTTTGCCACTGAGTGTGAAGCGGCTGGGATGAGAATCAGCACCTCCAAGTCCAAGTCCATGGTCCTCAGCCGGGAAAAAGGTGGATTGTCCTCTTGGAGACAAGCTCCAACAGGGTTGGGGACAGGCTCCTGCCCCAAATGGAGGAGTTTAAGTATCTCGGGGTCTTATTCATGAGTGAGGAGAGAATGGAGCGAGAAATTGACATATGGATCAGAGCAGCATCTGCAGTGATGTGGACATTGTACTGGTCTGTCGTGGTGAAGAGGGAGCTAAGCTCAAAGGCAAAGCTGTCAATTTACCAGTCAATCTACGTTCCTACCCTCACCTATGGTCACGAGCTTTGAGTATTGACCGAAAGAACGAGATCGTGGATACAAGCGGCTGAAATGAGCTTTCTTCGTAGCATCGCTGGACTCACCCTCAGAGATAGGGTGAGGAGCTCAGTCATCTGGGAGAGGCTCAGAGTAGAACCGCTGCTCCTCCACATTGAAAGGATCCAGTTGAGGTGGTATGGGCATCTGATTAGGATGCCTCCTGGACGCCTCCCTCTTGAGGTGTTTCAGGCACGTCCCTCTGGGAGGAGACCCGGGGGCAGACCCAGGCCTCGCTGGAGAGACTACGTCTCCCAGCTGGCCTGGGAACACCTTGGTATCCTCTCTGAAGAGCTGGAGCAAGCGGCCAGGGAGAGGGAAGTCTGGGCTTCTCTGCTAGAACTGCTGCCTCTGGGACCTGGACCTCCAGAAACGCGGTAGAAGATGGATGGATGGATTCAGAACACAAAACATGACAATCATGATATGTCTCATGTATAGCAATATAGAGAAATTATATTGCGATACATTTTTTTAGCGTTATATCGCTCAGTCCTACCTCACCTGTTGATTAGGTTTTGTGGGGCACGTAATTCACGCCGGAGGCTAATTAGCTTGTTAGCTGTGTTGAGGGAGTCCTTTATGCAGACATTATTGTGCTGTCACCACATAGGGACAACAATCTCTGACTAGATGGTAAATACACCCTCATCTTGTCCATTTTTTCCCCTTGTCCTGTCAAGCAGTTAGGTGAGCAGAACAGAAATCTGCTTTCCTTATTGTGCCACTGATTTACTTTGTCAAAAGGAGCTTTATACAGTACATATATACTGTATGTACTGTATATTATTTATAAACTCCTCTTGTAATAGCTTTTAATACTTTATTTAAATTGTTTTACCCATGAGGGACCCGACGGGTGAATGAGGAAAGGAGGGGTGGGGAGGGGGAAAGAAAAGGGAGAGGAACAAACAGAGAAGACAAACAGACTAAAACAAACAAAAGACAAACTGTTTCTTCTACTGAAAAGATCTCATCACAAGTCTGGTATCTGCACCTGTTAAAGGAGAGACATATGTGTGTGTGCATGTGTGTGTGTATGAGAGCGTGCGCAAAGCAAGTGTGTGCATGTGAGTGGTTTGCCAGGAAACATACAAAGAGGGCGGCAGGTCGCAGACCCCCCCACCCCCCCCCGGAAACCCCAAGCAAGCAGGACAGTGCCACCAACCCCCACAGAGCGCAAATGTCCCAAGACCAACAAGCCCCAGGACAACCAGGCATCGGCCCCAGGAGGGACAGCCAAGAGAGGCCGTCACTCCCTCGCTCTCACTTACTCACTTGCTCACTCACTCTCTTACTCACTCACTCCCTTGTTCGCACCCTTTCATTCTGCAGTGTCCAGGGATGACAACAACATGACGGGTCCCAGGTCACCAGCCAGGCCCCCGGGCCCCTGGCAGAAGGAGGGCAGCAGGGGTGGGGGAAGACCCCCACCCCCTATCCCCCATGCCCGAGTCATGATGGGTGAGTGTTAGTTGTGTGGTCTTATTGTGTGCAGGTGTGTGAACTACCAAAGTGCAGCTAAAATTGGGGGGATAGTATATTAGGGCACCCCTAGCCACTGCTATGGGCAGTGGGGCTCCCATTGCCCCAAGACAGAGGGATCCTCTTCACTAACACAGTTCGGCACACACCCTCCCCAAAACCCTAAGTGTATCCAATAAGATGTATGTTCAACCTAGAATTGGGGGGATAGGGGGGTAAGACTGGGAGGGAGGTGGTCCAGAAGAGAGCCCGTCCCCGCCCAGAAGCCAGCTCCCAGACTGGCTCTGGAGGCCACCCACTGCCCCAGATCCCATCCCAGGGCAAGGGCCACCAGGCCGAGCAGCCTAGGACCTGCCAGCATCGCATCCCGGTGCTCACCAGCACCACAGGCGTGATGGGGCAGACACACTCACA
Organism: Pholidichthys leucotaenia; assembly: GCA_020510985.1. Taxonomy (NCBI): domain Eukaryota; kingdom Metazoa; phylum Chordata; class Actinopteri; order Cichliformes; family Pholidichthyidae; genus Pholidichthys; species Pholidichthys leucotaenia. The sequence continues at coordinate 81,705,468 of CM035842.1, read as the reverse complement.
CTTACTCTCACGCATCTTGAACACAAACATAATAATAATAATAATAATGGGCCAGACCCATATGGCACCCAACATGCCACGCGACACCCCAGAGCACCCATCGCGAGCCCATCCACCCCCTCCCCCAGACAGACATCGACAGCAGCAGGCCACCCTGAAGCCACAGCTGCCCCGGGGTAAACCAACGGACATGTGGCCGCCACCCCACGCCAGCAGCCCATCCGGCCACCACCGCGCACCCACACATGCCCATACCCGGCACCACGGACATCAGAGGCAAACAGCAAGCACCCCGCCCCAGGACACAACAGCAGGACAGCTGGGAAGAGCAGGACCCAAACTGCCACCCCCCAGGCCACCAGACAGCCCTCCCTACCAGACAGCCCTCCCACCAGACAGCCCTCCCCTCCCCCGCCACCCAACGAGGTCTTCCCGTCCACATACACACCCTCCACCCCCACATGTCCACCCACAGTTACTTGCACCCACACATACACACACACATGCCTACCCTCATGTGTACACACACAGTCACTGTCCACCTGCACCTACACACAACCTTGCATGTTGACACACAACGGACATACCCACACATTCACACACACATGCACACACCCATATCCACACCTATACATATACACGTGAACCCACACACATACACGCGAACCCACACCCACCCATACTCACGCACATCTGCACTTATGCATGCATACACACACTCACACACGCGCATGTACGCATGCAAGCACACACACATACACACGCACACACATGTACACACACACACACACACCCACAACAGGGGGCGAACCCCTGGGACGCAGGCACCAGCCCCCGGAGCGCCACCAGGGCCCCAGGGAGGGCATGACCCCACCGTGCGGGAGTCCATTTTGTAGTCCGTTTCTCCACTAAACAGTCGAGCTGATGAAGATAGCTGTTAGAGGCTCACAGTGATTTAGCTTCAGTGCATTTCCGTGTTACTTTCTGTGCACACTGCTCATTTTTTGGCATTTTAAGGTGAACAAAGAGTTCATCGCCACAAAGTTATTATGGATGGCAAATCGAGACAATAAATCCAACTTTTTGTCAACAGATGTGCAATATCTAGCTAGATGTTTACAAGGGAGGCACTTGTAGGTCATGGGGATCAGGATTTTTAGGACCGTCTCTTTTCAAACAGTGTCTCACAATGGAAAGTATCCAACACAGTATTACAATTCTCACATATTATAAGAACCCACTGATATTGACTGAAGCGGAATGATACATATTTGGTGAAATGTCCGAGTGCAGTTATTGTGGAATACAGATTGCTCAGTCGGAACTAACAGTTGTATAATTGCCTTTAAATTCATATTCAGAGTAATAAAGACACACCCTCCTAAATCATGTGATCACATGGTGTCAAGTTTCCTTTGTTGGAAGAGGGCCACGTTTACATGATCTTAATCAGTCACATGCACACCTCTCATCACTAACATGCTGCTTGGAGTCACATATTTGTTGCTTATTTTACACTCAGGTCAGTTTTGATAGTTTTGTTAACCGTACTGGAAAGATGAAGATTCCATCAAAGTAAATTAATTTCTCTGTATATTATCCTTCATGTGCTGCAGGTCTGTCAGTAGAGCTTCTTCAGTCTGGAGATCTAATGCGTAAACCAAGTACTTCTGTGATGCTGGAATGCAGTTTAGGCTCAGGATTGAGCATGAACAGCCACTACATGTTCTGGTACAGACAAAACTGCCACGGAGCTCCCATGGAGCTGCTCCTGACCGAATACGATAAAACAGTAGTAGGACACTTCCAGTTACTTATGGATGCAGCTAAAAACAACTTCAGTCTTCAGATTACGGAGCTGTTCGTCAATGACAGCAGCACCTACTACTGTGCCGCCAGACACAGTGATACACTCAGATCAGACAGTCATACAAATAACAAGACTGACTGTCACAGAGGGCAGGAAGGAGCTGTGGCGTGTTGGGTTTCTTACTTAAATGTCAAAGTGGATTTGATGTGATGCATTCAGAACAGTCAGTCACTGTATGTTTAGGTAGAATTTAACTGTTATGTTCATACAAATTTGGACTTTTTAAAGCAGCACTACATGTAACTTTCTTGTTCCACGTAGGAACACTGAAAGACTGCAACTATAGTAACTATGACCTCAGTCCCAAGAGACAATCACAGAGTGCTTTGTTGTTGGTGGCTAAAGCTGGGCCCTGTGATTGGCTGTTGAGACTGAGGTCATAATCATCATAGGTGCAGTCTTTCAGTGTTCCTACCAAGAACAGAGCTATTGCAGGCAGTGTGGGCCCACTCAGGCAAGCTCCACACAGAAAGGATGCCACTGGCGAGCTCTTGGGTCTGAACCCACAGCCTTCTTGCTGTGAGGCACTAGTGCTAACCACTGCACCACGAGCTGCCCAAAACTAAATCATATTTCCAAAAATTGTGGTTTTGTGACTTTTTACTTTTTAAACATATTTGATTGTGATCAACACAGCTATGGGACCACCTGTCCTGTTTGAACACCTAGACGGCTGCTAGTCTGGGGATGAAACAATGAGATAATTTCAAAATAGTCCATTCAGCCATTTTTGTCAAAACAGTATCAAGTACATAATCACAGAAAGAATCATTGTATTAAATGGGTCTACAATGAGGCCCATGCCACATTCCTCAAATTAAAAATCACTCATGTACATAATCTGACAGTTGGACAGCCCTGAACCCCAACAGATTTTATAGGAACAAACCTTAACCGTCTATTAAGTTGAGTGCACTTGTCAATTATGAGGCCATTTTTGCAGAGCATGGAATCGAACAGGGCTCAAGTAAAAAGGTGTGGTTGGATGTCTGACTCCGCCTTGTGCTTGAATCTCTAAACTCTGTTCTACCTTCTGCAGTGAAGGGTACCCAGTAGATGTTGAGGTTGGACCCATGTTAGCTAAGCTGCTATATGTGAAGTCTTGTTCCCTCCCACCATCACAATGCTGTAGAGCAAAGAACTTAACACCAAGAGACTGCAGTTGTACAATGGATCTCCTTTCAAATGAAAATTATAACTAAGGAAGCTAACGTCTTTTTTCTGAATTTTTTACTAATGAAGCAAATTGATCAGCACCAGATAAGCTTGAGCACAAACTCAGCCACTTTTATGACATATACATTCATTATGAAGCTGGTCTTGGCTGTACTTGTTTTCTTTACTGGTGAGAACATTTATACAAAATAATCAAAAAATTTCCAATTTAATATTGCACATTCACCTTGTCTCATTTTTCCCTTTCTTTCACAGATATCTCGCTCAGTGTAAAAATTCAACAGCCTCCATCTGTGCTCATCAGTGAAGGAAACCGAGAAGTGACCTTACTTTGTGAACAAGATGACAATCAGAATTTTTACTTGTATTGGTACAGACAAAGCAGGGGAATGGAGTTGTTAACATATTCCCTTGGTAAAGACACGTGGAACATTGAAGCTCCTTTCAACAAGTCCAAGTACACCATGACCCGTCCTTCGCTACTAAAGTCCTCTTTGCAGATTCACCCCGCTGAGGCTGCAGATTCAGCCGTTTATTATTGTGCTTCTAGTAGAGCACAATGGCTCAGAAAGCCTCAGCAGCTAAACAATAAATCATCCAACTGAAAGGGTGAACTCAAACAGTGAACATGTATTAATTCACTACAGATGGAAGAACCGCCTCTCCACGGTGTAATGTTTCTGCATCCCCACAAAAATGATATGTTCAGATAAGCCAGCAGGTGTTCACAAGTTTAGAGATGATGTAAAAATCACTTGTTACATTCTGTATTATTATTATTATCACCCTGGACTGTTTTTTGGTTGCAGTTCTCCTCTTCTACATCCATTTCTCTTTTTAATTAAATTTTGATTTAATTATCTGATGACCTTAACTAGAAAAGCACTGAGAGAGTCCATACCTTCACCAAGGCTCCTTCCTTCCCTCCATTTGTCTATACATCTGTCTGTACTTCCCTACCTCTCTCCCACCACACATTGCAAGATAAGGCCTTGGTAGAGGTATGCACTTATAGATCAGCTCCAAAATCTAATGGGTTTGTCTTTAACCCAAGGACCAACTCTGGTGAAAATTTCATCTAAATCTCTCCAGTAGTTTTTGCGTAATCCTGCTAACAGACAAACAAAACATAACCTCTTTGGCCAAGGTAATAAGATCACAATAAGTTTAACACACATTGAGTTCAACTGGGTTTACATCAGAGGTGGATATAGAGCGGCCAGAAATTATTCTGTTACCTTATGATATTAATAACTCAACAATAAGTAAAAGTAGTCACCAAATAAACTATTTAAACTAGAAAAACATTCAGAGAGCGCATAGCTTGGACAAGGCTCCTTCCGTCCCTCATGGATCACCTCCATAATGCAATGGGTTTGTTTTGGCGCATTCTTGCTAACACAGTGAATGAATGAATGAATGAATTTATTTATTTCAGATAATACAGTACAGGTTAAAAGAAACTGTATAATATAACAACAAGGTCAAATTAGACAAAGACTCCTTCTACTAAATAATTCCACGTGAGTTATCCGAAATGGGTGATGGCTGAAGCCGCAGCTTATATTGCCCACCCATATTCCATCCAAGAATTCAAAAGAAAAAAGAGTAAACAAGACAAGAGTGATTACAATTTAGAACAAAGCTAAGACAAAGTGTGACTGAGAGAAAAAAAAGAAAACTAAGCTAAGCTAGGTTAAGCGGTTACTATTTAAGACAAATCTAAGACAGAATGTCACAGAGAGAAAAAAAAAAAAAAAAAAAAACTAAGCTACAACACAACACAGGCTGGATATGTCAGTCCTTATGTGAGTTTACATGTCGTCTTGTAAATATGTTTGGAGTATTTCTTCCTTTAGTTTTTGTTTAAATTGTCCAAGCGTTGTACATGATTTTAATTCAGGTCCATAATCTGACTCCTTGCACTGAAATACAGTGTTGCTTGGTGGTTGTTCTCACTGTAGGCTTTTGAAATATACATGTTCCTCTGAAGTGATATTGTTTCTCCCTTGTTTGGAACAACTTTTGGATATTTGCGGGCAGTGATAAATTCTTCACTTTGAACATTATTATTGCGGTTTTAAAGTCAACCAGATCTTTCAACTTGAGAGTTTTTTGTTAAAGAAAAAGTGGGTTTGTTGGTTCCCTGTAAGCTGCTTTGTTTATTATTCTAATAGCTCTCTTTTGAAGCATAAAGAGTGGATATATGTTTGTTTTATATGTATTTCCCCATACTTCATTGCAATATGTCATGTATGAGAGTATTAATGAATGATACAAGGTGTATAGTGTGGGTTGATTCAGCAAATATTTCACTCTGTGTAATATTGCAATTGATTTGGAAACTTTACCTTTAATATAATTAATATGTGACTTCCAACACAGTTTGTTATAAATTATTACTCCAAGGAATTTAGTTTCAGATACCCTTTCAATCTCTACACCATTTACACTGAGTTTGGGTACTGGATTGTTGTGATGGTTGTTAAAGACTATAAATTTTGTCTTACTTAAATTGAGCATTAATTTGTTTGAATCAAACCACAGTTTAAGCTTTTCTAATTCCTTCCCGAGTGTATCCAGAAGTTGTTCCAAATTGTTTCCACTGCATAGCAGATTAGTGTCATCGGCAAACAATATTAAGTCCATTTTTTCTGAAACTTTACATATATCGTTTATATACATATTGAATAATAATGGTCCCAAAACTGAACCCTGTGGGACTCCACAAGTGACCTTCAGCAACTCTGAGTTTTTGTTGCTAACACATACATACTGATATCTATTCTTTAAGTAACTACTTAACCAGGACAGTGCTACCCCTCTAATCCCAGAATTTTGTAGTTTCTTTAATAATAAATTATGATCTACTGTATCAAATGCTTTTTTAAGATCTAGGAATACTCCAACTGAATACTCTTTATTTTCAATGGCTGTTGATATTTTTTCTGTAAATTCCATTAGGGCATATGCAGTTGTCCTCTTGTGTCTGAACCCATATTGCTGCTCACATAGTAAATCATTCTTCAGTATGAAGTTGTCAATTCTCTCATAGAATATTTTTTCAAGTATCTTGGAAAATTGCGGTAATAGTGAAATTGGTCTGTAGTTTGAGAGTTCCCCTCTGTCGCCCGTCTTGTATATCGGAATTACTTTAGCTATTTTCATTGCATTGGGAAATATACCTGATTGGAGAGACAGGTTGCAGATATACGTCAGTGGTTTTACTATGCATTCGATAACAGTTTTGACTAGTAGCATGTCAATACCATCACAGTCAGTAGATGTTTTACTTTTGAACGATTTAACAATTTCAATGACCTCTCTTTCGTCTGTGTTCTTTATAAAGATGGAGTCTTTTACAGCAGTGTTATTGCATATTGTATCACCTGTTGGCACCGTAGTGGGTATTTCTCGGGCCAGTTTAGGTCCAATGTTAACAAAAAAATTATTAAATTCATCTGCAGGTGAAGCAATATTCACACTCTGAGTCGTTTTATTATTTTTTGGAATATTAGTTGGGTAGCTTGTATTTCTGCTTTTATTTCCAAGGATACTGTTGAGTATTGTCCATGTATTTTTAATATTGTCTCTGTTTTTCTCCAGTTCTTTACTGTAATAGTCTCTTTTACTACATCTTATTATATATGTTAACTTATTTTTGTATGTTTTATACCGCTGCGCTGCTTCTTTTGTTCTTTTCTTTAGGAAAGCTTTATATAATAAATTTTTCTTTTTACACGCCTTTTGTAGTCCTTTGGTTAACCATGGCTTATGAGCAAATTTGTGTTTAAGCTTTTTTATTACTAATGGGCAGTTTTTTTCATAAAGAGTGGTTACAATATTTATAAATGTGTCATAGGCTTCATTTACATCTGATACATAGACTTCTGTCCAGTCTTGCTTCAGCAAGTCCTCTTTAAGAGAACTGATTGCATTTGGTGATTTGTGTCTGAACGATTTTGAAGTTTTTTCTGCGTTGGGCCCCGTGTGGCCATGGATAAGTGCAAAGGTTGGCAAGTGGTCACTTATATCATTTATCAATAATCCACTTTCTATTTTCTTATCGAAAACATTGACAAACAGGTTGTCAATAAGTGTAGCAGAGTGAACTGTGATTCTGCTGGGATGTGTTATTGTGGGATATAGACTCATGCCGTACATAGAGTTCATGAACTCTGTAACTACATTTTGTTGATGAGGATTCAGTAAGTCAATATTGAAATCTCCACAAATTGCTACCATTTTCTTACTAGTAATATTATTGTACAGCTCGACTAATTTATCTCTGAATGTCTCAATGCAAGTTCCTGGCGTTCTATATATGCAGCTTATGATTAGATTTTTTGTTTTGTCTAGGTCAATCTCAACAGTAACACATTCCAAAATCCCTGGTAGTGCAAAGGACATTTCATTTATAAGCTTACACCTATACAGGTCATCAATATACAGTGCAACACCACCACCCTTTTTTTGAGATCTGTTATTATAAAACATCTGATATCCCTCTATTGCCATCAGGGGAGCCTGCTCTTCATTAAGCCAAGTTTCAGAGACTGCAATAGCTGTGAATTTTCTGTCTAGCTGTTTTAAATAGTCCTGAATCTGTGGAAAGTTTTTGTTAAGACTTCTGCTATTGAAGTGTATTATTGACAGTTTACCATCTAATTGCATTTGACTTTTGAATTGTTTTTCAGTGTAATATTCACAGTGGTTATGAATATTATTGAAAAAGTGGTTATCAGGATCAATATCATTCTCCATCTCTTGTGGTTTATGTTCAGCATAATGGTATGTTTTTAGAGTTTGAGTTTCCTCATTCTGTGTCAAATGACTTCCTCCAACTGGGGATAATTGATGTCTACTTGAGTCGGTCATAAGTTTTTGTTTGTTTTGGTTATTTTTAAGTACTTTGGCATGGTGTATCAAAAGAACTATTCTTATCGTGTGTATGAATATGGATTATCATTGGCTCATAATTTTCTAATCAGTGTTCATCTGTATTTATCTAAGTCAGTAGCATCTCTGATCATTATACTCTTTGCTTGCTCAGGTGATCCATTTAGTTTAATCCAAATTCTACAATTTCTTGTCCAGGTTGCTTGTATCCTATTTTGTTTTTTTAGCATCCGTGCCTGTCGTGCTAATTCAGCGGGTTTTTTTGTCAGGTGTTCATTTATGTAAACTTGAGTTTCCTTTAGCTTTTTGGCCTGCCTCAGTATGTTATTCTTTACCCTTCTGTTCACAAAGCGCATCACAATTGATTTCTTTGTTTTTTTATCTTTCTTCGGTAGAGCATAGCAGGCTGAGATTGCATTGGCTTCTACCTTAATGTCTTTATCATTAAGGAACTGAAGCACTTGATTTTCTAAGGACAAAGATTCTCTCATGGGTGCATCTTCACCACTCAGTCCTACTGTGGCATGGGCGTATGACTGATATCTGATGTCTAGTCCACTTATAACTAGGTCATCAATACGAGAACCTTGTTCAAGATCCTCGACGCGTTGCTCCAAAAGACGCCCGTGTTGCTCCAGGTCCATAATTTTTTTGTCTTTTTCTTGAATTATTAAATTTAGGGCTTGTACCTGTTCTATTAGGCCTATTATTTTGTCCTGTTGGCTAGTCAATTTGGCCAATTCTTCTGACATAAAGCTCAGAGCTTTTTTGATTTCTTCCATTTCCTCTTTCTTTGGTGGCATCTTACTGACCTGTAGATAGAAGTAAACAGAGAATCCGGCTAGGCCTCAACTAGCCCGGCCGCTGCTGAACTCGCCGCAACAGCTCCTGCACAGCTCCTCCGCCAAGTAGCGCTGCACAGCTCCGCAGATCACCCCCGTCATTCACCACCGCCTGCCGCCGTCTGTCTGGCCGGTTATGCCGCACACCGCCGGCGCAGCCGAGCTTCACCGATCACCACCGCCGCTCGCCGCCGTCTGGCTGGGTGGCACCTCCGCTAGGCCCCGTCACCGACCGCCGTCAGTCTGGTAGTTCCTCAGCTGGACCTCGCAACTGGGTTCCGACTCAGGCCACTGTCCTGCTGGGTCCAGGTGGCCCCGTCTCTCACCAACGCCGCGCTCGAGCTCCCAACTGCCGCCTCGGTTGGTTCCTCCAGTGTGGAAGATAAGAGTCTTGGAGGAGGTACGCATTCTCAGATCATCACCAAAATTTAATGTTTTCATCCTTGGCCCAAGGGCTACCGCTGGTGAAAATTTCATCAGAATCCATCCAGTAGTTTGTGTGTGTGTGTGTGTGTGTGTGTGTGTGTGTGTGTGTGTGTGCGTGTGCGTGCGTGCGCGCGTGCGCACACGTGCATGTGTGTGTGTGTGTGTGTACTGTAGATAGATAGATACATACATAGATAGATAGACAGTATATCTATATACGGTGGAGAAGCCAGTCAGTATGTTTCCACTCAGACGGAATGGTCATGGGGGGTTTGTGTGTTGATGCGGGGGTTGGTGAGTTGATGCGAACAGTGACAAAGGAATTGGGAATTGCAAAGTCTTTCATGTTACTGCAGCACCTCAGGTGACTGAGCAGATTGTATGCTATAAAAGGAGAGGTGCCTGCGACCTGTGACTTTTTCTGATGCTTGTGATTCTGGAGAATGTGAGAGCGAGAAATAATTAAAGCCTGCTTTGCTCTGGACTGCTTTGCCTGATTATTCCTCTCTCCACAATATTGTATATATGTTAAAGTTGTTGGCTGTTGTGTAATGACAGAGTAATATTTAGTTTTTGTTTCAACGATTAGTGGACAACTCCCATCATCCCACATCACTAAACACGATCATGGCGGGAGATTACCTCACCTCCCATTTCCTGACCAAGGAAATAAGATAAGATAAGATAAGATAAGATAAGATAAAATAAGATAAGATAAGATAAGCCTTTATTAGTCCCACAATGGGGAAATTCCAGGATTGCAACAGCACATGGATAGCAGCACTCAGAGCAACAATCAGAAGGCAAGAGAAAAAACAAGAGCAGCGAGTATACATATGTACATATAAATATAAATATAAATATGTGGCCGACACACATTGTGGGCTCACGCTGCCACAGAGACAGAACTGAATGTGTATTGTGGAGTGTCACGTCTGCAAGGACTGAGGACTCAAATCTACAGGAGGTAACAAGGAAGTGTGAGATTTGTCTCTTTGTCCCACAGAAGACGCCCCGGAGGGTATTCCGGTTCATCAAGAAATGAGAGACAATGGTGAAGCTTCAAAGGGATGCTTTGTAACTGTATGTTGACTGAAGACACCATGTGACTTGAATTCTGATGCTGGAAATGTATAAAAGGGGGTTGAAGTATGATTCTTTCTCTTTCCTGCTTTGAGAATGCTAGGAGCTTGTGTTCTGTCAAATAAAGCTGGTTTATGACTGAAACTCAGCCTCGTTATTTGAGCATGCTCCTACACTGGTGACCTACGACGGAGAATGAGCAATGAGAATTCTTCCGAACCGGGCTCGGTGGAAGCCAGCCTGATGGCCGCCTCCACGCTCCGGCTGCCCGATTTCTGGCAGCACAGCCCGCGCTCATGGTTTAGCGCAATCGAGGCGCAGTTCAACCTCCGGAGAATCTCCAACGACGACACAAGATTCTACCACGTGGTAGCGAAACTGGACAGCGACACGGTCCAGAGAGTGGAGGATTTGGTTAATCATCCACCAGACAGCGACAAGTACAGCGCATTGAAAGACGCGCTGATCAGCCATTTCACCCCCTCAGTCCAACAAAGAGCAGAGGGGCTCCTGGCGCTGACGGAGGCAGAAAACAATAGACCTGCGGACCTGATGGTGAAGATGCTGCAGCTCAAAGCCTCCGAGGATGGCGAATTCATTTTCGCCCACCTATTCCTTCGAACCCTGCCACCAGCAGTGAGAGTGGCCCTGGCAGAGTCACCCCGATTGGCCAAGCGAGACTACCATGGGTTGAGCAAGGAGGCGCAGAAGTTGGTCGACGCCCACAAGCAGAACGCGGTTTCGGCCGCGGCGGCTAGTTCGGGAACGGCGTCCGGAGACAGCTTGGGTCCAGCGGCACCAGACGCACCAACAACGGCGGCGACCGGAGCCAGACGACGCGGAGCGGAGAATGGCTCGTGCTTCTACCACCGCCGTTTTGCAGAGAGAGCGCACAGGTGCGTCCCACCGTGCAATTTTAAACGCCAGGACCGAGGGCCGGTAGCAGCCGCGACTCTCGGCAATGAGAACAGGCTGCTTTACCTGACGGATGCACGCTCGGGGAAACAGTTCCTCGTGGACACGGGCTCGCAGCTGAGCTTCGTCACGCCCACCTACGCGGAACGGCTGTCGCCTTCTAAAGCCCCCTGGGTGTCAGTGTCAGCAGCGAACGGCTCCACAATTAAAACGTTTGGTGAGAGGACCATGCTTCTGTCCTTACAGGGTCGTTCATTTGAGTGGACATTTATTGTAGCAGCAGTCAGTTTCAACATGTTAGGGGCTGATTTTTTGTGCTCACATGGTTTATTGGTTGATCTTGCTAATAGACGTCTGATTAATGCACTGTCTTTTCATTCTATTCCCTGCACAGCTCGGGTGGCCCCGCCAACTGCACATGCCAGCGTCTCAGCCGCGGGTGGTAAGTTTCACACTCTGCTTGCTCAGTTTCCAGCACTCACAGTCCCCACTTTTTCAGCAACGGTGGCCAAACATGGGGTAGAACATTTCATAACAACCACAGGCCCCCCCGTTTTTGCAAAGGCTCGGCGTTTGGACCCAGCTAAACTGGCCATCGCGCGCGAGGAGTTCACTAATCTGGAAAAACTAGGCATCGTTAGACGCTCCAAGAGCGCTTGGGCTTCGCCATTACACATGGTCCCAAAGGCTGACGGCTCGTGGCGGCCTTGCGGCGATTTCCGCAGGTTGAACAACGTTTCAGCTCATGACCGCTACCCGATTCCGCACATTCAGGATTTTTCTGTTCATTTGGCGGGGGCGCGCATTTTTTCTAAAATAGACTTGGTGCGCGGCTATCACCAGGTTCCAGTGCGCGCGCACGATGTACCCAAAACAGCGGTCATAACTCCTTTCGGCCTTTTTGAGTTCTTGCGCATGCCTTTTGGCCTCAAGGGGGCCGCGCAGACTTTCCAATGCATGATGGATGCAGTTTTACGCGACCTGCCTTTCGTGTTCGTTTATTTGGACGATATTTTGGTAGCCAGCACGTCCGAAGGCGAACATGAAAAACACCTCACAGCAGTTTTCCAGAGGTTGGCAGAGCACGGGTTAATAGTGAACCCAGCGAAATGCCAGTTTGGGGTGGCGCAGATTGATTTTTTGGGACATCGCGTTTCGGCAGAGGGAGCAGTTCCCCTTCCAAATAAAGTGCGTGCCATAACAGATTTTCCGCAACCTCAAACGGTTAAGGCGCTTCAGGAGTTTCTAGGGATGGTTAATTTTTACAACCGTTTCCTCCCAAGCGCAGCACGACTCATGCAGCCATTGTACACCGCGTTAAAAAAACAAAAGCCCGCAAATAAAGTCGAATGGTCTCCGGAGCGGGAGCGCGCTTTTGCCCAGGTCAAATCAGCCCTGGCAAATGCAGTTTTGTTAGCGCACCCAGTTCCAACGGCCCGCATGGCGCTCACCACTGACGCTTCCGATGTAGCGGTGGGGGCGGTAGTTGAACAGTTTGTGGCAGGTACCTGGCAACCCCTCGCGTTTTTCAGCAGGACCTTGCGCGATAGTGAACGGAAATACAGCGCATTTGACAGGGAGCTTTTGGCCCTACACTTGGCCATCCGTCATTTTCAGTTCTGGTTAGAGGGGCGACGTTTCACCGCTTTTGTGGATCATAAACCGCTAACGTTTGCGATGGCCAAAATTTCAGAACCCTGGTCAGGCCGGCAACAAAGGCAACTAGCCGCAATATCGGAGTTTACTACTGATATTCAGCATGTCGCGGGTAAACACAATGTTGTAGCAGACTGCCTCTCGCGTGCAATAGCACCACCAAGCCCTATAGGGGCAGACTCTGTAGCCATGGCCGCGGGCCCGGGCAGCGACGCGGGAGCGCGCGCAGCCCCGGTCTGTGTTGGGTTAGATTATGCAGCCATGGCTGCGGAGCAGGTTAACGACGCGGACGTGCGCGCGCTCCAGTCTGGACCAACAGGGTTAAGGCTGGAGCACAGGGTGCAACAAAACGGTATGCCCCCGCTAATCTGCGATGTCTCCACGGGACGGCCCCGCCCTGTGGTGCCAACCGCGTGGCGTCGCCGTGTTTTTGACTTGGTCCATTCTCTCGCGCACCCGGGGGTGCGCGCATCGATCAAATTGGTGGGGGAGAAATTTGTTTGGCCCGGGTTGCGCAAACAGGTCAAGGAATGGGCAGCAGCCTGCGTAGCGTGTCAGCGAGCTAAAATACACAGACACACTAAGGCCCCGTTAGAACCTTTCCACATCCCCGCTAAGCGTTTTGATCACGTGCATGTTGACCTGGTCGGCCCGCTTCCGTTATCACACGGGCACACACATCTTTTGACAATGGTAGACCGCACCACGCGCTGGCCAGAGGCGATTCCTCTGACATCAACCACAGCGGAAGAAGTTGCGCGAGCATTTTTAGCAGCATGGGTTGCGCGTTTTGGTGTACCGTCGGACATAACGTCCGACAGGGGTCCCCAATTTATTTCCGAGCTATGGTCATCGATGGCCCGCAGCTTGGGGGTGAAGATTCATCGCACCACCGCGTATAACCCCCAGGCCAATGGTTTATGCGAACGCTTTCACAGGTCATTGAAAGCAGCCCTCAGAGCGTCGCTAACGGATACAAATTGGGTAGACAAACTTCCATGGGTGTTATTAGGGTTGCGTTCTGCACCTAAGGAAGATTTGCACGCTTCCCCGGCCGAATTAGTTTTCGCTCAGCCGCTCCGTTTGCCCGGGGAATTTCTTCCTGATAATCCCGCACCTAATGGCCCCCCCGCTCAGCCGTGGCAGAGCGGCTCAGGAACAAACACGCTTCCGGGCCCGGTCCATCACAGTTTCCCACACGTTTTTGTGCCCAAGGCTTTAAAAAATGCAGAGTTTGTTTTTGTTAAACATGACGCCCAGCGTCCAAGTTTGCGGCCGTTTTACGACGGACCGTTTCAAGTGCTGGAGACCGGGCAGAAGCATTTTCTGCTAGATTTAGGGGGCAGAAGGGAGCTGATTTGCATTAACAGGCTCAAACCCGCTTTTGTTCTGGCTGAGGAGGAGGTGCAGCTCGCGAGGCCCCCCCGCCGGGGCAGGCCTCCGAGAAGACATTCTCCCAAGTCTTCACAGAGAGGTGCTAACAGCTTTAATCCACAGGTGCAGAGAGATGTTGCAGAGGCAGCCAAGCCAAGTTGCAGCAGATTCGGCAGAAGATTAAAACCTAGGCAGTTGGTGGATTGATTAGCGATGTATGGAGTGCTTTGTGTTCTCTTTTTGTTATGCCATGCAGATTTTGCCTTTCTCGACGTTTGGGGGGGGTAGTGTGGCCGACACACATTGTGGGCTCACGCTGCCACAGAGACAGAACTGAATGTGTATTGTGGAGTGTCACGTCTGCAAGGACTGAGGACTCAAATCTACAGGAGGTAACAAGGAAGTGTGAGATTTGTCTCTTTGTCCCACAGAAGACGCCCCGGAGGGTATTCCGGTTCATCAAGAAATGAGAGACAATGGTGAAGCTTCAAAGGGATGCTTTGTAACTGTATGTTGACTGAAGACACCATGTGACTTGAATTCTGATGCTGGAAATGTATAAAAGGGGGTTGAAGTATGATTCTTTCTCTTTCCTGCTTTGAGAATGCTAGGAGCTTGTGTTCTGTCAAATAAAGCTGGTTTATGACTGAAACTCAGCCTCGTTATTTGAGCATGCTCCTACAAATATATATATATATATATAGACACACAGTGCAGAGCATTGTAGCTAGATGGAATAAATATATGAGTATATAAACACACAGTGCGGAGCATTGTAGCTAGATGGAATGAACAGCATAACCGTCTACTTAGTTATCCTACATGGTATGATTATGTACCCATACATATTCTCACCCTCCATAGCAACCGGTATTTTCCTAGTTGTATGCCGGAGGGGACCATTGTGTAAGTCTATTGCGCCTTTTGCATTCAATACTATTAGGTTGTCAGGTCTTTTTGCTATCTCTGCGAGCAGCCCTGCTTAGGTTGTACAGTCTGACAGCCGTAGGTAGGAAGGACCTGCGAAACCTCACGGGTGTGCACCTAGGATGATGTAGTCTGCTGGTAAATGAGCTCCTTAGTGCATTCAGTATGTCCTGCATAGGGTGGAACTCAGACTCCAGCAGAGATGACAGTTTAGCCACCATCCTTCTCTCTCCCATCTCCTCCACTGGGTCAAGGCGCTGCCCCAGGACAGAGCTAGCTTTCTTGATCAGTTTGTTCAGTCTCTTCCTATCGGCTGCCGTAATGCCACTGCCCCAGCAGACCACTCCAAAAGTGATGGCTGATGCCACCACCTTGTCGTAGAATGTCTTCAGCAGCGCCCCTTGTACACCAGAAGACCTGAGTCTCCTCAGAAGGAACAGCCTGCGCTGTCCCTTCTTGTGGAGTGCGTCAGTATTGTGTGACCAGTCTAGTTTATTGTTCAGATGAACACCCAGGTACTTGTAGGATGTCACCATCTCGATGTCTGTTCCCTGTACATTTACTGGTGCTGTGAGGGGTTGTCCTTGCCTGCGGCAGACCAAATAAGAATCCAAAGAGGAGAAAAACAACACAAAGGTATTGTTTTGTATTGTGAGAGCTGCAGTTGATCCAGAGCACTGTTAGTTACCTCACCCTGGGCGCGCTTTGCTCCGTCCATCTGTGTTTGTAGTTCTTTAACCCTTTGGGTGTGAGAATTTGCGTGCCCCTAGTGGCAGAGCGGGGCACTGCGCCTGCCTTCTCACTCTGACTTTGCCAAAAGTAAGTGAGAAATTTCTGTTTTGTTTTTTTTTTAAATGTACTGATTTCTTGTTCATATACTTTGAAGATAAGATGATGAGGTACCCATGTACAAAAAATGGTGTCAAAAGACTGAACCATTTTTTGTGTAAATACGTCCAAAGTCCAGTTTTAGAGAATACTCCCATATCCGAGTATTTTAGAGAATTTTTCTAATTTAAGGTCCCATATGTGGGAGTACAGGGGCATGACTTAGGGCCTCTATTACACATGACAGCCAGGTAGCCTTAAAAGCCTTTTATTTCCAAATTATAACCTCCAAGGTATAGCACATATTGCGCTGTGGATCCTCTTGTCTTAGGGTCAGAATGACTCTAAGACAACAGGCATTAATTTCCCCTGACCCACTTCCTGAAGTCCAAGGAGGCTGAAATGTCAGATGGGGGATCCGTTAAGGGTCCCTGGAGATCTGGGTAAATTGCAGCCCCCATGATCTTCCTTTTATTTAACATTAACCCTGAGTATCTCTCCTTTTTTTTTCAGGTCAAAATGACACATTTACAAAAACAGGACAATGGTGCTGGTTGGTCCATGGGTGAGGCAGGTTAATTACAGTAGTTATTATTCATTGGGGTTTCACTGCGCAAAATGAGCCAGGTTATGGAGATAAATCACATAATAATAGTTATGTTTTTCACAACTGAAGTGGAAACGTTATTTTAATATATTCTGTGAGTTGCAGCTGTTTTGTAGTTTAACAGACCCGCCTGATGGAGCCAAACAAAAACAAACAAACAAAAATTTTGTGGACAGCCACAGCTTCTCAAGGCAGGTGGAAATTGTCATGATGCGGAGCATGGTGAGAGCACCATGCTCATGCTTTCAGTTTATTCTGATTATTTTCTGTACCTTCTTCATCTTGGTCTTGTTGTGAAGGGGATAACAACAGGGAGCAGCATGATGGGGATTCAGGGTGCAGTAAGCCTGTATTGTACTACTAACGTAACATGAGATAAAGTTTGAGTTCCAACGCAGCATCCTCGTCCGTCTTCTCTGCCAAGTTTGTGGGCATAACATTTGGTGACAAGAGGTTAAACCATGGAGGCATGTGTAACACCACTATGGCCTTTCCTGAAGCTTCCAGGGGAACCAACAGTCCTGTGGCCACGATGGCTGGATGCATTCAAGACCTATGTTACAACAATGGACCTGAGAAAATTGGATAAAGTGAGGAAACGGGCACTGCTTGTCTACAAATTAGGCATAGAGGGTCAAAGGATTCTCCGCACGCTTGGTTTGACGGATTCGTATGAGGAGGTTATAGAGCTACTAGCTAACTATTTTGCTACACCGGACAACGTGACGGTACGACAGATATGCTTTCACCAGAGACGACAGAGTCGGTGAGCCAGTACAGCAATTCATCACTGACCTGAGACAGTTGGCTAGCATGTGCTGTTTTGGCCGTTAGAAGATGAAATGGTGCAGGACCAGTTGGCCAAACAAACATGCAACACTGGGCTACGAGCTAGGTTGCTAATGGCGCCAAATGACTTGACGCTAGCTGGAACGATTGCGCTAGCGCTCCAGTTGGAGGCAGCGGAAAAGTTAGCCTCGGAGCTAAATGGGCGCCAAACACACAGGCTGCCAGAACAGATGACCCTAGCCAACGCGGTGGACACAGAGGACGAAGAGTACACGACAGAAGAGTATGAGGTGAATGCAGTGGGCCGAAGGTCTGCTCCGAGATGCCCCGTCTGCGGGGGTTGTGGATCCCCGATGCACCGGGATGGAGCACGAGGTTGCCCGGCAAGAGGAAAACGGTGTAACAAGTGTGGGCACCTGAACCATTTCGCCAGGGTATGCCGGTCGCCAGCACCGTGGGGCACGCCAAGTAAGCCAGCCATCCTGACAACAACGACCATTCACTCGGTAAGCCCTACTGTCAACGATTATTCACACTGCATGGTTGAATTGGATGGTGTAGCCATGCCACTCCTGCTCGACACAGCAGCGGTGCAATTGATGTTAAATTGGGCCACAGTGAAAAAGCTTTTCCCCAGCCACAGAATCAGAAAGAACCCAACTCCGCTGTATGGATGTGGTGGTCATAGACTGTGCCATGTCGGAACGGTGGAAGTGACTGTTTGCTACAAGTCCAAAGTTGTATACGACTTCACGGTCCAGGTGGCAGCGCACGATGACAACATCATGGGATGCAACCTTTTCTACGGAATGGGCTTCGTCATTAGGTACAGCACTGGATTCGAATGGTCCGGGTGCAGCAGTTGGGGCACAGCGGACCTGGATGACAACATCGTGGTGTGGGATGAGGTAATATGGAACAGTATCAACAACGCTCCATCCACCCCATGCACCCAGGAGGAGAGCTGCCCGGGAAGGGGGCAGAGGCTGGACTTGCATCTGTTCCTCACTCAGCCGGAGGAGAGGGACGCCGTGCCGACTGAGAACAACACCAACAAAGCAATTAAGAATGGCACCAACACCAAAACGCCCACCCTGCGCTCTCAGGAGGACAGCCGCCCAGAGAGGGAGCCCAAGCATGCAGAGAGCCCCGTAACACAGCAGTGGAAAACGAGCACAAACATGACACGACGCAGCACAGCTGAGCTCTCCAGATGGGAGCGAGGAGGGGGAAACGGACTGCTTAAGTACCCTCGCTCAACAAGCAATGGTGGTTACGACCAAGCGGACAGGTGAAGAGTCCGCCTTGATGAGTGACTCCGGAGAAGCACCGGACACTTTCCGTACACATGACGAGCCCCAACCGACGACAGAGACAACAGGTGAAGGGTCCGCAATGAACACGGTGATTACCGAACCGCCGCAGCACAACGGAGGTCCCTGGCCAAATGAGCGTGCAGAGTCACCGGGAGCACAGCAACACGAAAGACCAAGTAAGGTACCGCTCCAACTCATGGACTGGGTTCGGCTTCGTGGCGGCAAGAGACCGGGACGACGACTGACTGTGTCACAGTCAGCGAAACAATGGGCACCACTGAGGATCATGGTGAAGCTGGGAACGGTGTTTTCGGCTGACGGACGGTTCAGTCCAACACACGAATCAGCTGCGGCGTGTCCAGGTGGCTGCTCCAGATGGCGAGGTTGCGCTGGAGTTGGCTAATGCAGTGTGAGACCCAGTCCCAACATTATGAAGATCAGTTCTCATCCTGGGGGCCCAGCATTTCCAGAGACGCATCCACTGTGGGCCCGCTACAAGGCCCCTTCAGCAGAGCTGCCTTTTCTTTGGAAGACTGTCAGAAAGAAGTGACTGTTTAGTTAGGAGCACAGCTATAGTATGTATATATATGAAAGACAGTGGTAGAATAATTCACGTAGCCACACCGGGTCCAGCAGGGGTCCATCTGCAGACCCTAGTTCTGACTTAAAAAAAAAAAAGAAGAGTGGAATTGTGTTGTACATGTACTAATGTTTTAGTGTGTTGAATGGGGTTACTAATATACCAAATTGGGGAGAGTCTGAATTAGGAGTGTTCTGTGTTTTGCAAGGGAGAGAGAGAGTGCTGTGAAGGGGTTAACAACAGGGAGCAGCGTGATGATGCAGCCAGCTAGTAATGTCATCACGCCTGCCCATGTAGAGAGAGGGTCGGCCATTTCAGCTCTCTCTCTACTCATAGCAACCCAGGGGGTTAAGGGTGCAGTAAGCCTGTATTGTACTACTAACGTAACGTGTAATAAAGTTCGAGTTCCAACGCAGCATCCTTGTCCGTCTTCTCTGCCAAGTTTGTGGACATAACAGGTCTTATTTTATATTTGTTTATATTTGTGTACAGTTTTGTCTGGATGATTATTTCTGAGTTTGCTCTTTGGTTCCATTCGCTTTTGGGCAGTCTTGTTATTGTATCTTAGTTTGGTCATTACAGTCTTGTTTTGTATTTTTATGTGTTTTGTGGATCATCTTGTATTTTACATTATATCACCGTGTTTATAATTGAGCCTCTCTCGCCTCCACCTTCTGTTTTCTTTTGTACACTGGCAGTCATTAGTATTGTATTGTTAGCGGTGTATCTTATCTCGTCCTTGCCTTGGGTAAACATCATTTCCCCTTTTTGTATTATCTGATCTGACTCTCGTGTTGTAAACATTTCTTGGTTATATTCATAGTTTTACCCCATACCCCATGTATGGGAGTATGGGGTATCGGGCTTGTTGTTACGAGTTATTCGGTCTCTGTACAACCGTTGTGAGAGTTTGGTTCGTATTGCCAACACTTGGTCAGACTCATTCCCAGTGAGAGTTGGACTCCGCCAGGGCTGCCCTTTGTCACTGATCCTGTTCATAATTTTTATGGACAGGATTTCTCGGCGCAGCCAGGGAATGGAGGGTGTCATGCTTGGTGACCACAGGATCTCATCTCTGTTGTTTGCAGATGATGTTGTCCTGTTGGCTTCATCCAGCAATGACCTATAGCTCTTACTGGGACGGTTTGCCGCTGAGTGTAAAGCGGTTGGGATGAGAATCACCACCTCCAAGTCCAAGTCCATGGTCCTCAGCCGGAAAAAGGTGGATTGTCCTCTCTGGGTTGGGGACAGGCTCCTGCCCCAAGTGGAGGAGTTTAAGTATCTTGGGGTGTTATTCACGAGTGAGGGGAAAATGGAGCGAGAGATTGACAGATGGATCGGAGCAGCATCTGCAGTGATGCGGACGTTGTACTGGTCTGTTGTGGTGAAGATGGAAAGCTGGCAAAGCTGTTGATTTACTGGTCAATCTATGTTCCTACTCTCACCTATGGTCACGAGCTTTGGATAATGACCGAAAGAACAAGATCGCGGATACAAGCGGCTGAAATGAGCTTTCTCCGTAGGATTGCTGGACTCACCCTCAGAGATAGGGTGAGGAGTTCAGTCATCCGGGAGAGGCTTAGAGTAGAACCGCTGCTCCTCTCATTGAAAGGAGTCAGTTGAGGTGGTATGGGCATCTGATTAGGATGCCTCCTGGACGCCTCCCACTTGAGGTGTTTTGGGCACGTCCCACTGGGAGGAGACCCCAGGGCAGACCCAGGACTTGGTGGAGAGACTATGTCTCCCAGCTGGTCTGGGAACGCCTTGGTATCCTCTCTGAAGAGCTGGAGCAGGTGGCTGAGGAGAGGGAGGTCTAGGCTTCTCTGCTTGAACTGCTGCCTCCGCAACCCGGACCTCCGGAAAAGTGGTAGAAGATGGATGGATGGATTCATAGTTTTCTTTTGCCATTGGTTCTCCTGTGCTTTTATTTTGACAGTCACCTTTGTTTACTTCCTTTTCTAGTTCAGTTTGGGGGTTGTCCCAGCTGTTTTATATCTTAGTTCATTATCCTCGTTCCTGTTACCCACACCTGTTTATCTTTTGGTTTAATTTTCCTTTGTCCTATTTAAGGGACCCCACACTGCAGCTCGGTGCGACGCCCTTCATTTGGAATCCTGGCGTGTGTCCCACACTTTATTTTCACCTTGTAACCTGACGTGCATCCCACATCTTCTCTGGCATTTCTGTACACCTTAGTCTCTGTGCTATTTTGCCTGATCAATCCAGTGTTGTAAGTTCATGTTCTTTTGGATTTGTGTTTAAATTAAAACTCCTGCAAACTCACAGTTCAGCATTTGGGTCTCCATTTCTGCCCCGCCGGGGCAGTTCTTTGACAGTAAGACGTCGCCAGTTTGGACCCAGCTTCTGTGAGTTTGCCCTTTTCATTTTTTCTCTCCTACCTATTTTTTTTTTTTTTTTTGAGTCCGTTTGCTGCCTGGGAGAGTCAATAGCATGACGCCAGCAAATACAGACTTCAGTTTGTTTGGACTGAACGAGGTGGAGTGTTGGGCAGCCAGGGTGTTGGAGGATATAATCTCGGAGGCTCATGTCTCCTACACTCCTGAAGCGGCCCAGAGATGTCTGGACGGTGCAGCGCAGGTAATTGAGGCATGCCCTAGCCTGTGGAGCTATCTGGAAATCACGGTCCTCCTCTTGTCAGTTACCAACTCACAACATATGCTCCGTGGGCTGGAGAGAAGCTCTCCACCATCTGTACCTGAGCCAATGATGGAGCGTCCCCTGGTGCAGATGCCTGTAGCCTCTTGTCACTTGCCAGCCCTGGAACACCACAAATTGGTGAGAAGTTCTCTCCCAACTGTACCTGTGCTGATGAAGACTGGTACAGACGTCTCCAGCCTCTCGCCGTCACCCAGCTGCATCCCGCCAGAGGAACTCCTCCGCCTCACAAGCAGCAGTCCCTTTGCGACTCCAGAGAACCGCAGCAGCAGCCTCCTCCTCTCCTCAGTATTTTTATTTGTCGGCTGTTCCATCAGCTCCTTCCTCCTCATCAGTTGCTGCTGTCCCCCTCTCCTCCATGGCGTCGGCACCTGCTGCTGAACTACCTACCGCTGTATCTGCTGTTTTCATCATCGTCATCCTCATGCCTGCAGTGCCGGCTCCTCCATTTTCCACATTAGCGCCCTTGCCCATAGCTGATTCTTCACTGGAGTTCCCCGGGGTGACTTCTGGAGCGGCAGAGCAGGTCAGGCAAGTACCTTTTTCTCTTTTTACACCTATGGGAGAGGGGTCTTTTTTGGTATTAGACGGAGGTTCACAGTGGCAGTCACCCATCACTGCTGGGCCTCCATCCCCTGCTTCTGCTGCCATTTTGCCTGATGTGGACTGTATGTCTGGCTGTTTGTCCTTCCCTGTCCCAGGTGCATGCCACTGCTCCAGCCTCCACCCTCCACTGTTCTCCGTCTGTACCTGAGCCAACGATAGAATGTCCCCTGGTGCAGATAATCTCAGCTGCTCACTTATCATCAGGCTCGTCTTCTTCTCCCGAGCAGTGTTCCACACCTCCTCACCAAGCAGTCTCTGCAGCCACCAAGAGGGATTCACCTGGTTTTTCTGCAGCAGCAACCACCACAGCACGGGAAATAAGGCAAGTACCTTTTCATTCTGTTATACCTGAAGATGAAATGCCTCACCTTATTCCCGGTGTGTGTGTGTGTGTGTGGGGGGGGGGGGGGTGCTCAGGAACAGTCATACACATTGGCTGAGCTCTCACTACCTGCTGCTGCATCCATCCTTGTATCCTCACCTGCATCTCACGTGTCCTCCTCTATGTCTTTTGGGTGTCTGCCTGTCCTGGGAGGGAGCCAGCTGATGATGGAGGGGTCTGCTGTTCTGGAGATTCCTGTTCTGGCCCCGCAGCCACATCTTGGACGGGAGTGGAGTGCCCCCTGTATTCCGAAGCCTGTGCCAACAACGGAGTGTCCCCTGGTTTTGGCATTGCAGGACTTGGTGCCATTGGTGAGACATTCTCCAGCTCCTGCCGCCACATCTGGGGTTCCCCCAGCTCCTTCCGCCACATCTGGGGTTCCGCCAGTTCCTGCCGTCATGTCAGAGGCTCCGCCAGTTCCTGTCATCGTAGCTGAAGGTTGACCAGCCATCATGCCTGCTGCTTGGGGTGCAGCAGCAGAGTCACCGGAGTCATGGTCGGTGGTGGAGCTAAAGTTAAGCCAAGTCCTCTTCTTTGTCTTTACAAAATCAGTATTAGAGAACTCTTGCTTTGCTCTTGGCAAGGAGAACCAGTTGCAGCTGCCATCTGCTCCTGAGTTTTCCCCATCGGGCTCCACTACTGCCAGTGCCATTGAAACGGTGTTTGTCTCTTCCTCCCAGTCTGAGGTGGTCGCATTGGGGATGAATTCCAAGGCGGCTGGACTCGAGACGCCCCAGCCTGAGTTGCTGGTCAGTAATCCTCCTAATCTGGGTTCGCCGCTGGTTAGCAGTCCTCTTTGTCTGGCTTAGCCAATGGTCAGCAGTCCTCTTCGTCTGGCTTAGCCGATGATCAGCAGTCCTTTTCTCCTGGCTTCACTGATGGTCAGCAGCCCTCCTTGTTTGGCTTCACTGAAAGTCAGCAGTCTTTCTCATCTGGTATCATCACTGATCATCAGTCCTCCTTGTCTGGCTTCGCCGAAGGTCAGCAGTCCTTTTTGTCTGGCTTCGCAGAGGGTCAGCAGTACTTGTCGTCTGGTTTCCTTGCTGGTCAGCCATCTTCATCATCTGGTTTCCTCGCTGATAAGCCGTCTTTGTCGTCTGGTTCCCTTGCTGGTCGGACATCTTCGTCGTCTGGTTTCCTCGCTGGTCAGCCGTCTTCATCATCTGGTTTCCTCGCCGATCATCCATCATCGCCGTCTGGTTTCCCTGTTGGTCAGCCGCCATCGCCATCTGGGTTCACCGCTGGTCAGCACTCATCGTTGAGTGTCAACGCTCCTCAGCTACTGACTCGCTGGATCCACACCTCAGCCCCTGCGGTCCGCAAAAAGCACATTTTCCAGCTGCTATCTCCTGAAAGGGACGCATTGTGCTTCACGGCTTAGGGACGCTGAGAGGTCACTCGACAGACCGTGTCCTCTGGTCCATTGGTGTTGGAATGCTGAGAGACCACCCGATGGACTTTGTCTTCTGCTTGGGTGGCTCAGGGACTCTGGAAGGCCACCTGACACTTTTCAACTCTTGATCTGATGGTCTTGGGACTCTAGCAGACCACCTGAACTGCCTTTCCTCCTCACCCAGTGGTCCTGGGAATCCAGTAGGCCACCAGAACTGCCTTACTTTTTCACCCGGTGGTCTTAGGTTTTCTGTAGGTCACCTGATCTGTTCTGTTTTGTGGGTCTTGAGCAAGTTTTTTCTTTTGTCCCTCCTGGCCTGGTTCCCCCACCACCCTCCCTGGTTGGGCTATTGTCTGTTCCTGTTCGGAGGGGGTGTTTTCTTTTTCCTTTGATGCTACAGTGGGGTGTCTGGAATCCACCGCTTGGATGGGGGTCTCTGTCATGGTGCAGAGCATGGTCAGAGCACCGTGCTCACGCTTTCAGTTTATTCTGATTATTTTATGTACCTTCCTCATCTTGGTCTTATTTTATATTTGTGTACGGTTTTATCTGGATGATGTTTTCTGAGTTTGCTCTTTGGTTCTGTTTGCTTTTGGGCAGTCCTGTTATTGTATCTTAGATTTTTAGATTTTTTACATTTAGTATACTTTATTGATCCCCAGAGGGGAAATTGAGGGTCATCCACCACCTGGATGGATGAAGTAGCCACGATACGGTGCTATCACTTAACCATTCACACACACATTCACACCTAGGGCCACTTTAGAATCTTCAATTAACCTAACCTGCATGTTTTTGGCATGTGGGAGGAAACCGGAGAAATCCCGGGGTAAACCCACGCATACACGGGGAGAACATGCAAACTCCACACAGATCACTGTTGGTCGGGGGCTGGGATCGAACCCACGATCCCACGATCCCCACGATCCCCCGGCCAAGGGTAAACTGTGCTGCCGCAGTGCTAACCACTGCACCACCGTGCAGCCCAAGTTAGTTTGGTCATTACAGTCTTGTTTAGTATTTTTATGTGTTTTGTGGATCATCTTGTATTTTACATTATATCTCCCTGTGTTTATATTTGAGCCTCTCTCACCTCTGCTTTCTGTAGTGATTCGCTCTGTGTGCCTGCTGCCTTAATTGTCTCCACAGCTGCGTGCACATCTGCTCTCCCCATTAGGCAGCCTTCTTAAGGAGTGCTGCCTCTCATTCTGCACGGAGACGTCAACGCTCCACCTGGATGTAAGAATTCTGTGCAAAGAGTCAACTACTCCTCCTACTAGGGAGTTTCACCTCCCTCATCTTTCCTGCTACGCCTGGTCATCTGGGAGTTTCTTCTCCCCGATGCCAAGTAAGCTTCTTTCAAGAAATCATTCCTCTTTGCTCCTTCCCTCTTCTCCCCTGTGCAGACTTCCTCCTCCTGGTGGCAGACCGGGACTCTCACCGACACTCTGTGAATTTACTGTTTTCCATGAATGAACTTTTCTGCACTGCCACACCTGAACTATCAACACCAGCACGGACACACGATGGACCGAGGCAGGTGAACGGGGCAGCTTGGATGTTCTTCGGTGCCACAACTTCTCACCTGCACCGTAAGACTGTTTAACCACTCGTTTATGCAATCCATTAACAGAGACTCATACTCTTGTCTCTCCTCTCTCCTAGGGTTGCCAGACTTGTCCTTGCTCTGCTCACTCCTCTGCACTCATCCACATTCATACTTCCACACACACGCACTCACGCATCAAATAAAGATAACTGTGTTTATTCTGAGTCTGTGTCTGCATCTGGGTTTGTCCAAACATGTCACTTTCTGTTTTCTTTTGTACACTGGCAATCATTAGTATTATATTGTTAGCAGTGTATGTTATCTCGTCCTTGCTTTGGGTAATCATCATTTCCCCCTTTTTGTATTATCTGATCTGAATCTCGTGTTGTTAACATTTCTTGGTTATATTCATAGTTATCTTTTGCTATTGGTTCTCCTGTGCTTTTATTTTGAGTCACTTCCTTTTCTACTTCAGTTTGTGAGTTGTCCCAGCTGTTTTATATCTTAGTTCATTATCCTCGCTCCTGTTACCCACACCTGTTTATCTTTTGGTTTAATTTTCCTTTGTCCTATTTAAGGGACCCCGCACCACAATTCGGTGTGACGTCCTTCACTTGGAATCCTGGCATGTGTCCCATGCTTTATTTTCACCTTGTATCCTGACATGCGTCCTACATCTTCTCTGGCATTTCCGTACGCCTTAGTCTCTGTGCTATTTTGCCTGATCATTCCAGTGTTGTAAGTTCATGTTCTTTTGGATTTGTGTTTAAATTAAAACTCCTGCAAACTCACAGTTCAGCATTTGGGTCTCCATTCCTGCCCCACCTGGGCAGTTCTTGACAGAAACTTTGCGGCTCGGCCCACAGATTCTCACGTCACGTTTGTTTTTATACATCCCACTGTGTGCGTGAAAATCAGCGTGCGCCATGTTTTTGTGCGTGTGCACCATTTATACATGAGGCCCTGGTTCTCTAATTTGTTTTACACCATCTACCAAAACACTTACTGTCTCTGCCCATCTCTTCGTTCTACGCCCAGCACCATTTGTTTTTAAATCCTTTGTCAATTAGGACATCTCCCCCAGGATTCAAAAACTTACTCTCCATCCCATGGAATGTATGAAAGGTTTTGTGTACGTTGTCACTACCCGATTAGGAGTGTGCAAGCACAATATAGTCCACCATCTTGGATCACTAGATACTGCAACTCCGCTTGAACAAAAAGTGGTTCTGCATAAAGAAATCTAAAGTAAATCTTTCGTTTTCATAGGAGTATCATTTTTCCACGCAGCCAAACGGCACACACCAGAAATCAAGGGCGTAATTTTGTTTTAAAAATTGGGAGGGGGGGATCTCTGACTGTATAAGGATTTTTTTTTTTTAAATCTTTTTATTATAGGACTGTCAGCACATCAGTACAGGTATTTGTCTCCAATGTCCTCTTTTTCATTTTTAAAGGAAAAGGATTTTTTTAAGCAAAAAATGACAGTATACAGTATGGATCCTAGCATGGAGGAAGAGTGCAAAATCATTAATTTTGATAAAAGGACAAGGCTAATTTCCCCTCTTTATTTTGGCATTCCCATATTAGTAAAAGTTGTAAAAAATTGTTTCCCTGATTTACCAAATCTATATTCAGCCTTGCAATAGTCTATGCCACTATGAAGGAGCAGGCCTACATAATACCCATTATGTGTTAAATATTTCAGCACTGGCAGAAATCAAGTTTTGACTTTTGTTACCTGGTCATGTGTGCCTCCTGTGCCTCCTCTCTCTAGTCCTCAATACCATTTCTCTCTCCCTCTGGACGCCTGTGCTGATTCTCTGGTTGCCTTTACCTCCTGTCTCCTCTCCTTCATAGTTCACCCTGCTGCTGCCACATTCTTGCTCCTGATATAAAAAAAGCTCAGTTAATGTTCAAATAGTTTAAAAGAAGTACTTCATGAACAATTTTGGAGGATGGAATTCATGCTAGACTTTTCAATGCCAAAAACCTGGAAAGATGTGAAATATTCTTTACCCCGTCTTCCCTCTTAAAAACATCTTAACAGTGCAATTAGTATTAACTGAGGTTAATCTAGGTGCTGAATGAGGTTTAATCACCATTATTCTTCACTCATTTTATTTTGTTGTTAATCAGTTGTGGTGATTACCACTTTTATTCTGACAGGACTAATGTTTTTTCATTAATTTATGATGTCACCACTTGCCACCATGTGGTTATTTCTTACCAAGCGGATGAACTATTCAAGGATTCAAGTACCCCCCCCCCCCAAAAAAAAAGTAAATAACAAATTTAGCTTTACCAAATTTACCAGAAAAAAAAAAATGCAAATTTAGGAGAAAATACTATAAATTCACAAGAAAAAAGTAGCAACTTGATGATAGCAAAAAATAAATAAATAAAAATCTGAAATTTAAATGATTCTGCAAATGTATAAGGAACAAGGTTTATTTTCCATGACAAATTTGAGAAAAATGCTACATTTTTTGTGAGAAACAATTTAGGAGGAAAACAACATGGGGGAAAATACTGTCATAAATCACCCTGGCAAAGGCAGGCTGAAGATGCCAAATGCAGACTGTGAGTTTGCACAATTTAATAATGAAAAATACATGAACACAAAACATACAGAAAAACACTGAACATATAACTAAGGCAGGATACTACAGATTCTCAGCACGGAGGCTGAGCTTATGGCAAAAGCACTGAAGAGACAGGGACTCCATCTTGGAACAAGAAGTAGTTAAATGATGCAGCAAAGAATCAACAGAGCAGTAGTCCTTAAATAGGCAAGCAAGACTGATTTCACATACTGATCAGGTGTGGGTGGCATGAGGGGAGGAATAATCAAATCAACAGGTGACAGCTGTCAAAGCCCGCAAACAGGCCTAGACAGGAGGAAGTAAACAAGGACTGTCAAAATAAAAGCACAAACCGTGACAAAATAAAATCAAGAAATAAATCAATGCACAAGAATACACTTTAAAGAGATAATAAAAAATGCAATACTAATAAATACTGAGTTACAGAGGGAGATCTGAAGGCAAGAACAAATATAAACACAAAGGAAATAAATCGAAGCACACGATAATACAGAATTACATAAAATAACCAACCTAGAATAAAATAACAGGAAACTGAAAACAGAACCAAAAGGACAACTCAAATAACAACATACCCCAGAACCATACTCAATACAAAATAAACAGAAATACAGAAATACAGAAAATGACTTAAACAAACTTAAAGGCTGAGTACGGCTCCCCACCTGTGGATACTTAAGAATAGCCTTCAGAGTGACTTAGTAATCAAAAGTGGTAAAACTTGCCTTTTAACTGAATTTTATAATTATCAAAATTATGACATTTTAAAACTACAGAAGAGTTTAAAGATAACTTGAATTTTGCGAGGATGACAAGCAATATTTAACGCATTTATATTTAAGGACCAGTGGGAGGAGTAGAGTTTGTTTGTACTTGATAAATGTTCAGAGTTGCTAACATTTTAATTTCACTCTAACAGTTGACGAACAAATCCATTCTGATCACATTTCAAATCAAATCAAATCAAATCAACCTTTATTGTCATGTTGCTGTACATACAACTGTAGTGCAGGCAAAATGAAATTACGTTTCTCTAGGCATCCATATATGTAAAAACAACATAATTTAAAACACACTCACTCACCCCCCCCACCCCCCACCCCAACACAGCCATTCGCACATCCCTAAGACACATTTAGTTATTACAGTAATATTAACTTATTACAGTTGCAGTTTAAAGTGATAATAACTACCTATGTATAAAATACCAATTAAAGTGACTGAGTGAGTCAAAGTGGCTACTTGAAACTAACTACAACTATAATATACATAAATATACATAATGTCCATAAGGTGCAGTAGCAGGTATGAAATATTCCAGCTCAGCTGTTCAGTATCCTAACAACTTGTGAAAGGAAGCTGTTAATCAGTCTGGTGGTTCTGACTCTGATGCTCCGGAATCGTTTGCCAGAAGGCAGCAGTTCAAAGTGTTTATGCAGAGGGTGAGAACGGTCCTTGACAATGTTCAGTGCCCTGCTCCTACAACGGCTCTGAAAAAGTTCTTGGACAGAGGAGAGGGAAACTCCAATTACCCTCTCAGCTCCCTTGACTATCCTCTGCAGGGTTTTTTGTTTGACATACTGCAGCTGGAGTACCATGTTGCAATGCAGTACATCAGAACACTCTCCACCACACCTCTGTAGAAGGTCCTGAGGATGCAGATGGGGAGAGAGGCCTGTTTGAGTTTCCTCAAGAAGTGCAGTCTCTGCTGGGCCTGCTTCCTGATCCCCGAGGAATTCTTGCTCCAGGTCAGGTCCTGCAAGATCTGCACTCCGAGGAACTTGGTTTTCTCCACTCTCTCTACCGAACGGCCACTGATGCTGAGAGGGACGTGTTCAGGCCATGACCACCGGAAGTCGATAATCATCTCCTTTGTTTTGTCCACATTGAGCATCAGATTGTTCTCCCTGCACCAGCCCTCCAGGTCTCTAACTTCTTCCCTGTGCATAGATTCCTTATCCCTCTGAATAAGTCCCACCACTGTGGTGTCGTCCGCAAACTTAATAATCTGGTTCCCCTCGTGTCTGGACACACAGTCATGTGTTAGAATTGTAAACAACAGTGGACTGAGTACACAGCCTTGAAAGGATCCAGTGCTCAGCGTGATGGAGTTGGAGATGTTGTTTCCAACACGGACAGACTGAGGTCTCTCGGTCAGGAAATCCAGGATCCAGAGACATGTGGCGGTGTTCAGACCGAGAAGGAATAATTTCTCCATCAGTCTCTGGGGAATAATGGTGTTAAATGCTGAACTGAAATCAATGTACAGATGTCTGGCATAGGTGTCTTTCTGCTCCAGGTGGGTGATGACAGAGTGCAGGGTGGTGACTATGGCATCCTCTGTGGAGCGATTTCAACGATGCACAAACTGGAGCGGGTCATGTGATGCATGGAGGCAGGCTGTGATGTGTGGTTTGACAAGCCATTCAAAACACTTCATCACAATTGGTGTCAGTGCGACAGGACAACAGTAATTCAGACAAGACACAACTGATTTCTTTGCCACTGGTACTATGGTAGAGGTCTTAAAGCATCTGGGAATGACGGCCTGACTCAAGGAGATGTTATAAATGTCAGTCAGGACATCCGCCAACTCACTCGCACAGACTTGGAGTACACGTCCTGGGATGTTGTCCGGACCTGCAGCTTTACGTGGGTTGACCCTGATTAGGGTCCACCGTGTGTCCGCTGCATTGATGGTCATAGCTGGCCCAACAGATGGTGGAGATTGGCCAGCCCTCCCTCTGATTGTCGGGTTTGGTGCTTCAAAACGAGCAAAGAAGTTGTCGAGCCTGTCTGGAAGCGAAGCGTCATCATCATCGACCCCCTGCCTGGACTTATAATCCATCAGCGCCCAAACTCCCTGCCACATCCGTTTGGTGTTCCCTGTGTCACGGAGGTGTCCCTGGATTTTCTCCGCGTAGGCGCGTTTCGCCGTCTTAATTCCCTTTGAGAGCGCAGACCTAGCTGAGTGGAGGGCAATCCTGTCCTCTGCTCTGAAGGCTCCATCTCTGGCTGTGAGCAGCGAGCGCACCTCTGCAGTCATCCAGGGTTTATAGTTGGCCCGTGCAGTGAAGGTCTTCACTATAGTGACATCCTCTGTGCACTTCGCGATGTAGCTGGTGACCGTTTCAGCATACTCCTCCACATCTGTCCTGTCTCCCTGGGAGGCTGCTATTTTAAAAACATCCCAGTCTGTATGCAGAAAACAGTCCTGAAGTGCCAAGGCTGCACCCTCTGGCGAAGTCCTGATTTGTTTTTCTACTGGCCTGCTGCGCTTCAGTAAGGGTTTGTAGGCAGGCACCAGCATCACTGATAGGTGGTCAGAATGGCCAAGGTGGGGGCGAGGTGTTGCTTTGTATGCATCTGGGAAGTTTGTGTACACCAAGTCCAACATATTCTCTCCTCTGGTCTTAAAGTCCACAAATTGTTTCATGAATGATTAATACAATGTAAAGACCAAATTTGCATGAGAAGAGCTAATCATTTCTCCGATCAGCTAAATCTTGTCATACAGCGCATTTATTCTGTAGTGTACTTGTGACGACAGAGTGTCGCCACTGTTATGGTCCTCTGTAATTTGCAGATGTTAACATGGATTGTAATGTAAAATTCACATATGGTTTGAGATCTGTTTTGAGTGAATTGAATTCCATTTGTGTGAGATAAATGTTAATGTTAATTATGTTTATTCTTTGTGGGGGGCTTCCTTTACTTTTGATGTTGGTTTCTGGGGTCCACCCCTTGGGGGGGGGGGGGGGCACTGTCATGATCCAGGGCACGGGTGGGTGCCGTGCCCCGTCTCCTGTTTAGTTTTAGTCTTCTCTGCCTGTTTGTTTCTTTGTTTATCCTGTTTAATTGTGTCATTATGTTTTTGTGGTGTTATTATTTACATTTTGGGGTTTGTGTTTTATTTTGACAGCGCTGCGCAGCTTCCGGCTGTCAAACTGATCGGGCTGCGCAGCTGTCATTAACTGTATTATTTTCTTCACTCATGCACCCACACCTGCCATTCATTAGGAGTGACATATAAGGGCACTACAAACCTCTACGAGTTGTCATGTCCTTCTTTCGCTGTTACCCGTCCTCAGGAGCTGAACTGTTATCACTGAGTGTTTTTGGGTATCGCTGTTAAGGAGAGAGGAGAGCTCTGTCCAGGTTAGTTCTTCCCTTTTATTTCCAGCCATGAGCCCCGCTGCCTTCGGGTGTGCTCCGGCTGGATTCTGCCCTTGGCCTGGCGTTCCCTGGCTTCCGTCCCCCTGTGATGTCGAGCCCCACTCTCCTCCAGCACTTTATTATTTTGTATTTGTATGTTAGCGTTCCTGTCTGTCTTTATGTTAATAAATGTGCAGAAACCACAGTGTGCATTTGGTGTCCTTCAGTAGCCCTTGAAAAGGGTGATTCATGACAAAATGTTACTTTTTGTTGCTTGTAAATGAAAAAACGACAACTTCTTCATACTCACTTGTAGATATATTTTTTTAATTAATTATAATTATATGATTATTGGGGGGTTATACTGGATGGATTTGATTTTTGAGGGATTATAACCCCTCCAACCCCCCCATAAATTACACCTATGGGCATGGTGCCGGAAAACTTTAAGCTCTGAGTTAGTTTTTCTCTCACAAATTTATATTTTTTTTCTTTTAAATTTTCCTTTTCCCTTTGAAGCTTTCTGGCATTAATTTGTAACTTTTTCATGTCAATTTGAAAGCTTAAAACTCATGATCTCTAACTTTTTATGTTTTTTTCCCTTCATAAATTTAAGACATTTTTCTTGTAGATTTCTGACTTTTTTTTCTAAATCAATTGCAGCTGTTTAGGTGTACAGTTGTGCTCATAAGTTTACATACTCTGGCGGAATTTGTGATTTTCTTGGCCATTTTTTAGAGAATATGAATGATAATTCAAAAACGTTTCTTTTACTCATAGTTAGTGGTTGGGTGAAGCCATTTATTATCAAACAGCTGCGTTTACTCTTTTTAAATCATAATGACAACAGAAACTATTCATATGACCCTGATCAAAAGTTTACATACCCTGGAAGTTTTGGCCTGATAACATACACACAAGCTGACACACATGGGTTTAAATGACTACAAAAGGTAACCATCCTCACCTGTGATCTGTTTACTTGTAATTAGTGTGTGTATAAAAAGTCAGTGAGTTTCTGGGTTCATGACAGACCCCTGAATGTTTCATCCAGTGCTGCACTGACGTTGCTGGATTCTGGGCCATGGGGAAAGCAAAAGAATTATCAAAGGACCTGCAGGAGAAGACAGTTCAACTTTATAAAACAGGAAAAGGATATAAAAAGATATCCAAGGATTTGAGAATGCCAATCAGCAGTGTTCAAACTCTAATTAAGAAGTGGAAAATGAGGGATTCTGTTGAAACCAAGCCACGGTCATGTACACTAACAAAAATTTCAGCCACAACTGCCAGGAAAATTGTTTGGGATGCAAAGAAAAACCCTCAGATAACTTTAGCAGACATACAGGACTCTGAAAAAAGTGGCGTGGCTGTTTCAAGATGCACAATAAGGAGGCACTTCAAGAAAAAATGGGCTGCATGGTTGAGCCACCAGAAGAAAGCCATTACTACGCCAATGCCACAAAGCAGCCTGTTTACAATACACCAGACAGCACAGAGACAAGCCTCAAACCTTCTGGAACAAAGTTATTTGGAGTGATGAGACTAAAATTGAACTTTCTGGCCACAACCATAAATGCTACATTTGGAGAGGAGTCAACAAGGCCTATAATGAAAAGTACACCATCCCTACTGTGAAACACAGAGGTGGATCACTGATGTTTTGGGGATGTGTGAGTTACAAAGGCACAGGGAACTTGATCAGAATTGATGGCAAGATGAATGCAGCATGTTATCAGAAAGGACTTGAAGAAAATTTGCACTCATCAGCCTGGAAGCTGCGCATGGGACGCACTTGGACATTCCAGCATGACAATGATCCAAAACACAAGGCCAAGTCAACCTGTCGTTGGCTACAGCAGAAGAAAGTGAAGGTTCTGGAGTGGCCACCTCAGTCTCCTGACCTCAATATCATTGAGCCACTTTGAGGAGATCTCAAACGTGCAGTCTATGAAAGACAGCCCAAGAATTTACAGGAACTGGAAGCTTTTTGCCAAGAAGAATGGGCAGCTTTACCATCTGAGAAAATAAAGTGCCTCATCCACAACTACCACAAAAGACTTCAAGCTGTCATTGATGATAAAGGCGGCAAAAGACGGTATTAAGAACTAGGGTATGTAAACTTTTGATCAGGGTGTGTTTGGGTAGTTTCTGTTGTCATTATGATTTAAAAAGAACAAACACAATTGTTTGATAATAAATGGCTTCACCCAACCACTAACTATGAGTGAAAGAAAAGTTTTTGTATTATTATTTATACTCTGAAAAATGGCCCAAAAAATCACAAATTCCACCAGGGTATGCAAACTTATAAGCACAACTGTACAGGTTCAAATAGCTTCAACTAACATGCAAATTTTCAGTTTTTATAGGATAATTCTTCATAACTAACAATAAGACCAAGTAGTCTGACGTCCTGTGTTCATTAGACTAGAATAGAATAGAATAGAATAGAATAGAATAGGCTTCATTGTCATTGTACAGTTGTACAGTACAACGAAATTGTGGGTGCTCCACCAGGCTACTGCACAATAAAGTAAGAGAGAAGGGTGAGATAAAACACTGTTACAGAACACATGAATAAACACACGACTGAACTAAAAATAAAAATGGCCCAGGATTATGGAAATATACACAGGGATGGTAGTGGCTTCAAGGATGGAACTATGCACATAAGTGTGTGGAGTGCAGAACACAATTGAGTAAAACATGAAAATTTTACATATGACAATATGAAGCTTTAATTACCTCCGCCAAGGGAGGAGGTAATGTTTTCGCCAGTGTTGGTTTGTTTGTTGGTCTGTCTGTCTGTCTGTTAGCAACATGACTCCACAAGTTGTAAACGGATTTTGTTGAAATTTTCAGGAAAGGTGTGTAATGGCACAGGGAACAGATGATTAGATTTTGGTGGTGATATGGATCATGATCTGGATATAGGAATTTTTTGAAAATGATTTTATATATTAATATTGAACTTTTCATGTACTTCCCTTTTAAGACGTGTCTGCGGAGCTATGTGCATGGGCACGCACCTCTGTACCCTGGAAGCAGTGCACTCTTTACCAGTGTGGCTGCCTCCAGCCACAACCACCAAACACTGCAGAAAAAGTAAAATGGCTTGGAACGAAAAGGAATGTGGTCTCCATCCACATAGAATGTGATGATTGACATTATTTCATCTGAAGACGCCAAGAAAAGGCAAGTAAAGTGTGCGGTCTAAGGCGGGGTTTGGAGTGCCCGCAGATTTAACCGGCAGGCAAGCTGAGGATATCATTGCCAGCCTCGTCACCCACATGATATGTAAACACACTAAAACAGGATTTATGCACTTGCATCACGTCAACGCCATTACTGATGTCCATTGCAGATGCAGAGATCAGTAATTTTTTCTTGTGTGTTGGGTGAAATGCTTTGTTTGGTTGCCAAAACGGATTTCAGCCAATGTGTACAGTGATTTGTGTTGGTTATGTGTTTTTGTTTATGAAATAGTGACAGACAAGAGCACATTGTGATGAAGTTGGAGCTAATAAATGTTAAGAAAAGCAACTTTTCATAAGATTGTTGCACAGATAAAAAGAGAAGTAGCAGTCGCACCTGCATCGCGTCAATGCAGGTGCATAAGTTGCGCTTAACTTCAGCACTGGTCAATGTTTATTTTTATTTTTTGTTTGTGAAATCACAATAGGCCAGTTCTATTATGCTCGTTTACTACGCACCGCAGTGATATGGTACCACACTGTTCTGTAATATTGCTTAATATGAACCTTGTCAGTAAACTGTAAGGGAGAAGAGAGGAGGGGAAAAAAATGAAAACAGACCTGAAAGATTCAATAAATCATGATGCTGGTTTAAGGTGGAATTGTCCAGCCCCAATGTATGGTCAATATAATTATGACAGTCTAGTTATTGTAATGTAGTCATATAATGTAGTCTTATTGTTTTTGCTGCCGTTTCTCTGTCTGTTAGCAGGATCACACAGAAACTCTTAAATGGATTTGGATGACATTTTCACCAGAGGTGGCCCTTGGCCCAAAGATGAACTCATTAGATGTTGGAGGTGATCCATGAGTGCCTACCTCCGCCAAGGCCCTGTCTTGCAATGTACAGATGGATTTTGATATGGTCGGACAAAGGGACAGAGGGGGAAACAAAGGGAGGGAGGGATGGAGCCTTGATGGAGGTATGCGTTCTGTCAGTGCCCTCTAGTTTGAAATACACTATTTTTGATTTTGATTTTCCAAGCATATATACATTTTTTTTTACAAAGTACTGGTATCAGATCAACACCATAGATACCAGCTTGAATTTTACTTGGTATCAGATTGGAAAGGAAATCAGTGGTATTGCACATCACTCACAGCTTCTAATTCACAGCTTTGCAGTTCCAATTATAAAGCGAGTTGTGCCAGTGTTTTATCTTTTACTGGTATTTGCACTACGGGTAGCATTACTGTACAGACTGTTGTTGTTTTTCAAGCCTTATTCAGCGTTGTGCGCACTGCTGAGAAGGTGATCGGCTGCAAGCTCCCATCTCTCCAGGATCTGTACATCTCCAGGACCCGGAGGCGTGCTGGCCGGATCATAGCCGATCCCTCACACCCTGGTCACGTACTGTTTGCCCCCCTCCCCTCAGGTAGAAGACTTTGGTCCATCCAGACTAAAACCTCCCGTCACATGAACAGCTTCTTCCCCTCTGCCATCAGACTGCTGAACACTAAGTGACTTATTGACTCTCGTGCACTATGTACAGCAGCTCAACCAGACTCATGTCAATCATCACTGTTTTCTTCCTGCATTACCGACTGCACTATATGGTTCTCCACATTATCTGCTGCTCGCTAATATATTTAACTGCTGACCAGTATTACTCACTCTTATTCTACACTTTATTGCATGTATAGTTTATTTCTTTTATTTTATCATGTTTAATGTTGCAGCATTGCACCGAGACAAATTCCTAGTTTGTGTACTACATGAACAATGGCAATAAATCTGATTCTGATTCTGATTCTGATTCTTATTCCTTTTTTTATATTGCGCACACCACTGAAGAGAGAGAAACGACACTTCAGTTCTCCTGTATGTCCTGTATGTATAGTAGTATTGACAAATAAAATCTTTGAATCTTAGGGTGAAATACAGAAAAAAAAAGATGCTTTAGGTTCCAAAACTAGATTCAGCAGCTGCAGAATTAAAACTATGCATCACAAATCATAATTTGGTATTATTCTGATAATAATGCATCACATTTATATAGTGCTTTATCATAGACGCTTTACAAATAGGCACATTATTCATTCACTCCAGACAGGCAATGGTAGTGGCGAGCGACTATTGTAGCCACAGCTGTCCTGGGGCAGGCTGATGGAAATGTGGCTGCCAATCCATGCCAGCGGCCTCTCAGGCCACCACTGAACATTTATACCCAGTGTCATGGACACTGGAGGCAAGGTGGGTAAAGTGTCTTGCCCAGGGAAACAACAGCAGGATATCTGGGGAGAGTGGGATTCAAACTGCCAACCATCCAGTTATTGGACGACCTGCTCTACCTCCTGAGCCACTGCCGCCCCGCGGCCATTATAAAACTATATGATGCTCTACTTATTTGATGTTTGTGTATTTGCATGCATAAAGTATTTAAACTTAAGAAGCTGTGTATATGAAGGTCATTTCCTTGACATATTTGCATTTCTCACTTTGGTATTTGTGTACAGGGGACTGAATGTCACACTTTGCTACAATAAGATGTTCGTTCACATTTTAATGCAACTGCAATCACACGCTATAAGCAGTTCTTGTGAAAGTCGGTGCTCTTATATGTCAGTGCATGTAATTTGCTGACATCTGATTGGATCAAAAGTTGTGACCATCACTTCCTCTGAGCCACAGAACAAACACACAAACAGAGTTTCCTTCCCTCCCCTCTGCTGTGTCTTCTTTTCTTAGCTCTGACAGAAATAGCAGCAGTCAGCTTGGAGCGTTCAGCCTTCAGTCAGGCCTGCTGCAGCTGCTCCCTCTCTCACACAGAGATGGAGGCTGAGATATGGAGGAGCTGGGTGGGGGAAGGAGAGAACAGAGGCAGCAGAAGGCAGCAGGTTTTTGTATGATGCTTTTTCATCGTGGGGACAGGGGGCCACGGTGATACAATCCCATAGAGCCGCCGTACAAAAACCTCCTCCCATTAACATCCATTGTGTAGACTGCTGCAAGCAACTTTGGACACTAGTTAGAGCAGAAAATCAGTCACCTGAAGGTGTGTATGATGGTGGGAAACTCTGGCACTGAAATGTCTGACTATAGGGAGGATTTTTAATGTGAGAAACGTTTTTAAAACTGATTCTTCATGTGTGAAACTTCTGGATGTTTGCTTCAGTCATCTTGACAAACTCAAAACATATATCTGGATCTTACAAACCTTCACTGACTGTTTAAACTGTCTTCATCCTCTAGATTATAAGAAAACATCTGAACAGGATTACTGTGGAAAGTTTTGAGACTTTTTGGTAGAGGACGAATTCATTGTGACACTGGAAGTGAAGCTTACTTTGGAAAAGGAACTAAACTCACTGTTTTAGGTAAGTTGAAGTTTTTACAACTTCAATTAACTGAATTAGAGTTAAAATGAGGAAAATGCTGGTCTGACAATGAAGTAAAATTTGTTGTTAAAAAGTTGAAATATTGAGCTGAACACAGACCACTGTGACCTACTCTGATCCTGCTTACTTTGGCCAAGGAACCAAACTGACAGTTTTAGGTAAATATTTCACTTTATTAAAGTGTTTTCATTAATATAAATCTAGTTAAAACTTTAGTGTTGATCGCTCAGATGGTTCAAATATCATTTCAGCAGAAAATAGTTTCCTGTTCAGTATTTGACACAGTGACAATAATGCTGAAGCGTACTTCGGCCAAGGAACCAAACTGACAGTTTTAGGTAAATATTTCATTGTTTTACTGTGTAATTATTTTAGTTAAAGTCTTAGTCATGACATAAAGGTTAGCAGACTTTATAAAGATAATTCCAGTAGAAACAGAGTTTCATGCTCAGTATTTGACACCGTGACGATCGTGAAGCTTATTTTGGAAAAGGAACAAAACTGACTGTTTTAGGTGAGTTGGCGTTTTTACAACTTCAGTTGACTACATCTGACTTAAAATGGTGAAAATTGTGATATGGCACTTAAGTAAAAATGTGTTGTTAAAAAGCTGAAATATTGAGCTGAACATGATCACTGTGACAAACACTCAACCTGCTTACTTTGGCCAAGGAACCAAACTGACAGTTTTAGGTGAGTTGGCGTTTTTACAACTTCAGTTGACTACATCTGACTTAAAATGGTGAAAATTGTGATATGACACTTAAGAGAAAAAGTAGTCATTAAAAAGCTGATATATTGAGCTGACCTAAGATCACTGTGGCAACCACTGAACCTGCTTACTTTGGCCAAGGAACCAAACTGACAGTTTTAGGTAAATATCTCCCTTCATGAATGTCAATCTAAAACTTTAATAATGGCTGTTAAGATAGTTCAAGTACCATATCAATAGCAAAACAGTTTCCTGTTCAGTATTTTACACTGTGACAATCTCAATGAAGCTTACTTTGGGAAAGGAACAAAACTGACTGTTTTAGGTGAGCAAAGTCTGACTAGTTGTATGTTTTATTGTATATGTTATTAGTTGAGAATTGAAGGAAGTTGTTTCATACAGTCAGTGCTTAAAAGTAATAAAATGTAAATACAAATATAGCAGCAGCATCTGTTTTGAGCAATAAGCATAATCACTGTGTCTCTGGTGCTTCTGAAGCTTACTTTGGAAAAGGAACAAAACTGACTGTTTTGGGTGAGTAAATCCAAATTGAATTAAAATAGAAGAATAGTGGAAATAAAAGCAGCAATTTAAGACTCGCAAATGTACTGAGACTTATTAATGAGCGTCCAGCTCACCTTAAACTTTAAATGATTTTGAATAAATTTGGTAAATGTTAGTCGGAAACTGAAAGAAATAATTATTCATAACAATCTACACTTAAAGATTGATACAGGAGCAGCATCTGTTTTGAGCACTGAATAATTTCACTGTGACTCTGGTTATGAAGCTTACTTTGGAAAAGGCACAAAATTGACTGTTTTGGGTAAGAAAAATGATATTTTCTATAATTATGACACATTCTGATATAATGCCCATGGTAAAGAGTTCAGGCAGAAGTGATTTTTTCTTTATTTTACTTGAACTGTTTAAAGCCAGAGCTCAGTAGTTTTTGTTCTAAAGCGTAAACGCTGTGCCAACTATGAGGCTTACTTTGGCCAGGGAACAAAGCTGACTGTTCTGGGTAAGTAAACACGTACATACCTGGAGTTTAAATAAGTCTAATAATTAAAGGAAGTATGTTCCCATGAAAAAAGATGCTGTCACTGAGGCTATAGTAAACCTCTTAAAAGAGGGCAGTAGTTCAGTGTAGGTGGGTTTACTTCGAGAAAACATTTAAGACAAGAAGCCCAATGTAAAAGCAACTGAAAAGAATAGGAGCAAAACTAATCGGTTCTGTGCGCTGGATAAATACACTGTGACTCTGTCTCCGAGGCTTACTTTGGTGAAGGAACAAAGTTGACTGTTTTAGGTAAGAAATGTAAATTACATGTACAATTTGTAGGGAAAAAACTCTTATAGTCTAGTCTAACTAAAGCTGACTGAAAAAAAAATGCACAGTTCTTGGTAGATGAGATATGAAATATTAACCTAAAGCTAAACAATGCAGCAAAAGTCTAACAGGCTGTCTTGTATAAAGTGACCTATCAGAATAGAAAAGCAGATTTTTTTAACATACATTTTTTAAAGCAAAGCTACATTTATAACACTAACAGAGTAAAAAAGTAGCATCCTGGGCTGTTTTCAGCATCGATTAAATCACTGTGACTGGTACTGCTGAGGCTTATTTTGGAGGAGGAACAAAGTTAACGGTTTTGGGTAAGAAAACGTTCAAATTCAATAATTCGTTTAAAAACTGCTCACTTTAAACTGCTTCTGAAATGCTTCTGAAACTCCAGGTACTCGGGTAGGTAAAGTCAAAATGTTTCTGGATGTCAAAGAGAGACAGAGTTGGAAAAAAAAAAAAAAGTCAAATTAATTTAGAGAAAAAGAGGCAGCAGGAAGAGTTTTTGTCACAGCTGAAAGTCTCTGTGCTCCTACAACGAGGCTTACTTTGGAGCGGGAACTAAACTCACTGTTTTAGGTAAGAAAACCTCTGACAAAAACCATTTCAGTCTCATTCTCATGTAATTTATATGTCAGAAATACACAGGGCAACAGTTAAAATAATTACATACTTAAATTTTACATGACCTGGTGAACAGGAGTGATTTTAACTGTGGAAGAAGTTGATGTCAGAGTTGGATTTTTCCAGTGAAAATGTGGTGTGTTTGTGTTCAGTGGTTCAGCTATAAAAGATCTGGCTGCATGCCCACATTATTATTGTCACATGGAGCTCTTATCAGTTCTGTGAAACACCTTCAGCAGCTTCTTCTGAACCAAATTCAGAACCAAGCTTGCATAGTTTAACCCTAAATCAAAAGTATAATGCTCCAGAATAGATAATGCTATTGATAAATGTGGTCTTTTTTATGGGGCTGTATTAGTTTAACTGAATAAAAGTCTCACAGTCAAACTCCGTCTGCCAGTGCTGGAGCTTGAGCAGGTTTTTCATGCAGCTGTTTATCAGTGTGAGCAACTACCAGCCTGCTTACTTTGGCAGTGGAACCAAACTGACAGTGTTGGGTAAGAAAATTATATGATGCTTTTAAATTTCTGGCAGCACTAAATGTGATCATTACTATTGTTTACATGTGGTCTGTAATATACAGTTCTGGGGGGAAAAAATTAAGAGACCAGAGAGACCACCGCGCTTTATATGTTTGTTTGAGTAAAATGAACAATTTTGTTTTATTCTCAAACCTACTGAAAACAACTCACCCAATTTCCAAGTCAAAATATCATCATTTAGAGCATTTATTTACAGAAAATGACAACTGGCCAAAAGAACAACAACAAAATGTTGGTTTTAGATGTGGATTTGGATCAAGTAATGCAAAGAAAACAAGTTAGTGTTCATTCTTAAACACTACAATCCTTAACCTAGGAAGAACTCAGAATCTATTTGTATTTATGTAAGAACTCACTTATTCATTAAAGAATAAAGGAAATATATACTGTGATGGGCAGCAGATGGTGAAACAACTTTTAAAAGTTTCATTTTAAAATTGCTACTAATTTATATAAGTGGTGCTCAAGGAATAAGGCAAAGGTGCATAAAAGTGCTGTAGGTCTTTGTCAGCTTTTGTGACTGTGAGGCGTCGCTGTGCTCCGGCTCTTATCCTCCTGAGTTTGGAGCGGGAACCAAACTAACTGTTCTTGGTAAGATTATTGCAAAAATAACTAATATTAAAGGATGAGAGCTCTGTGATCTGCATTGATTATTAGTTCTGTCTTTTTGGCACCTCAGCGTTCATTTCTTTTTATGCAGCATTAAAATGTAATTTTTTTTGTTATGGAGTAATCTATATTTTGTGGTTATATTTTCACATTTTCTTTGTTTGTTTTGTTTGTCCTTTGTTCTTCCAGAGAAAGAAGTCCAAAAACCAACATACATAAATATCCTTAAACCTTCGCCAAAGGAGTGCACAAACCAAAAAACAAACACAAAGAAGAAGACCCTGGTATGTGTGGCTTCAGGTTTCTACCCCGACCATGTCACCGTGTCCTGGAAAATTAATGAGGAAACAGCTACCCGTGACTTTGCCACAGACACGGCTGAAAAAGATGAAAAAGGTCTTTACAAAATCACCAGCAGGCTGAGGGTCTCTGGAGCACAATGGGAAAATCCTGACAACTCTTTCACATGCACGGTCAGCTTCTTCGATAGTAAAACAACTATCAATTCTACAAAAACAATCAATGGTGTTAATAAAGGTAAGTTCATTTGGCTATCTCTCTGCTCTCTTCAACATGATTAATCAATCTTGTCTAATATAACTTCTTTTTCTGTCAGCTGAAGAGAAACTGACAAGAGGTGAATACATCAATAATCATTTCTGCACATTGAGCATCCAGCACGGACACATTCGGTGGCTAAAACCGTCTTTTTCCTCTTGAACCTTTTGCTTTTTACAGTTAAATATCTGAGGATCACTCAAACTGCCAAGCTCTCCTACGGCGTTTTCATCGTGAAGAGCTGCATCTATGGAGTCTTTGTCGGGTTTCTTGTGTGGAAACTTCAGGTTTGTCAAATACTTACACCTTCTGATCATGTGACTAAACAAGAAGAATTAAAAAATTGACTTTAGTGTGTCCTTTTTTTTTGTTGCAGCAGACTTCTAGTGGAAAGCAGAACAGCTGAGAGAGGAGAAGGAGGTCTGAAGAAGCCACAGATTCTCCCTGTAAATGAGTTGATAGCAGGGTCACTGTATTTTATGAAGCTTAGTGTTGTTGTGGATTACTTGCATGTCCTTA
This sequence comes from Pholidichthys leucotaenia, assembly GCA_020510985.1. Classification (NCBI taxonomy): domain Eukaryota; kingdom Metazoa; phylum Chordata; class Actinopteri; order Cichliformes; family Pholidichthyidae; genus Pholidichthys; species Pholidichthys leucotaenia. The sequence goes on along the minus strand of CM035842.1, from coordinate 81,661,308 downwards.
AGGGCCCCTTTGCACATGTCGGGTGACAACTGAGAGATCAAAAATTAGTCCAGTCTCCCAATGATCTCCTAAAGCCTTGAAAAAGCCCTTTTTGTGTAAACATTTGGCAGATCCTTGTGTGTTTTGAGCAAAATCTCATAGAAAGATCTCGGCAATTGCTAGGCGCTCATTGACAGATCTTTGATATATATGCGCTATATATGCTTCCATTTGTCTGATATTTGTTCTTGTCGTGCGGTTTTCTGTTTTAAAATTTACTTTCTGTAAGGTAGTTTTTACTTGTTTAAGCAAATCAGTCTTGCTCCATTGGCATGTATTTTTTTCTTACTTTAAGCAAAATTATGTCACGCTGGAAAATTTTTACTTGCCTTAAGCAGTTTAATAAGTCAGATTTTCTTGCTCTGTTGCCAGATAATTTTACTTAAAATAAAATTAAATTGCTTAAAACAAATAAAAACTACCTTAAAGCAAGTACAATTTTCTTACAGAGAACTGCACGGCAAAACAAAATGTCCTGTCAGACAAAAAAAGCATATATAACCTTGATTTAAGATATTTTATCTTACTTAGATTTCATTTTTGCTATGTATAAGATAAACTGTAATCTAACTTGTGTTGAAATATTTTATTAAGTGCCTGTAAAATGCTTTTTTCCTCCTTTTTTTTCTCAGCAAAAGTATATTTGAGGGTTTAAAAGAGTGTGGACTTCTTATGAAAATGATTCTCCACAAAGCTGTACTAAAAGCACGTGTATAATGTTCATATCAGACTGTCCATTCCAGCAATTTCAATAAAAAAAAAGGCAAAATAGCATCAGGTGTGATTTGTTCTAAGTTGCTGTTAGAATACTGTGATGATGGGGAAAAATAATAACTTGTACCTACATTAATTATTGCTTTTAGGCTTAGATTTTTAACAGTTAAGCTAATTATAGGGTCAGCATGCATCTTAATGTTCCTGCTGGCCTTAGGGAATTTTGCTGGCTTGCTCAGGGTTTTTTTTAATTTATATTGAGCATTTTTAAACTAACTTCCTACAACTGTAAGTTATTTCTGCTTTTATGCTAATGCTTTTAAAGCTTAGGCTATGCTAGCATTAATATCAGTTTTTTCCAAAGACAGTAAGGTTGATTTTGAACTGTTCACCTACTAGCATGGTGTCTGACTTGGTTTTATATATATATATATATATATATATACACACATACATACATACATACATACATACATACATACATACATATATATATATATATATATATATATAACTCTACAATCTGGTAAATGTGAGTAGCAGTAAAATTTTTAATTGAAATAACTGGGAAATAACATAAATGCCAGTATATAAATCTAAAAAAAAAGTTTCTTTCCACCTAAATTCTGTTTATTTGAATCCTCCCTTGATAACACATTCTTTCTTTAGTTCAAACGCTGTTTTATAGGAAACTGAAGCACAGTGTGCCTCTGCTGCACAACAACAGGAAGCAACGCTCTCATTTGTGTGCTGAATAAGGTCAAAAACTGTTGGGGTTACAGCGTAAACAGGCGCATGAAACCCCGCAGAGGGGAGGAAGCGGTCGGAGAGCAAGCCTGCGCCTCCTGCTCTGAGCTGAGAAACCGTGGCGACGCTGCCTCCTCCTCACCGCAACCTCCGGCACCACCGAGAGCACCTGCTGCGCTGCACCCACACGCGCAGTCTGCACAACTTCTGTGCCAACTGAAGCGAGGGAGTTTAACGCCAATGTTACACAACAGCTGCTGACATGAAAAGGTGTAAGTCAGAGGTCAGAAATCGTACTCAAGGAGAAAAAGCTCAAACCAGTATCGTAGTCAAGACAAAGGCTTTGAGGCTGAGTCAAGATCTTATTTTTTAACCTTTATTTATACAAGGGAGGTCCATTGAAAGGCGAACTCTCTTTTTAAAGGATGCCCTTTTCAGATTTATACAGATACACATTCACATCTGGAAGCGGCCCAGTACAACCACAGACTGGCCTGTGGCCACTGAGCAGCTCCACTAGAGCATTTGGGGTTAAAGGTCTTGCTCAAGGGCACTACAACGGGGTTGATGAGGGTGGGGCAAACACTGCTGGATCATCTGTCCCATCCAGGTCTGATCCTGCTGGTCCAGGGATCGAATCAATGACCCTCCAGTCACAAGTTCAGATCTGTAACCATTAGGCTACCACTGCCCATATACACTTAATATAACAAGCTATAAGTTCCTTCTCTGAGTAAATAGCAGGTGCTGCAATCAAATACTAGTTTGCATGATCTCAAACATCCCATCAACATAAAAATGTTTAAACAAGAGTTTGACTGCAAATCTCCCTTCCTCTTTGTTTCCTCTCATCGTCTCAGGCTTGTATAAAGGGAACATTAGCGGTGACATAAAGTTAAACCTGCAAATGACTTTATTGTTGCATTTAAATATCCACATAAATTATGTGGACAAACAAACAAGTCCTGCTCTTGAATGGTCTTGATTTAAAAGCCCGAGTCCATTTTGTCCACCCAAGACCAAGACCTTGAAAATGTGGTCTCAAGACCGGTCTCCAACCCAAGGCCAATCTTGAGTACTACTAGACTACCTCAAACTAATTATTCAAGTACAAGTAAGAGTAGCCTTATTAAAAGATACCTGAGTAATAACTTAACTCTCATCAAATTGTTTTTTAAAAAAATTTGTAACTATTTTCAGAAAAGTTTGAATTTTCTCATAAATATATAATGTTTTGTTATATGTTTGCTACTATTTTGTTATAAATTTGGGATTTTCTTCTAAATTTACGAGATCTTTCTTGCTAATTTGATTCTTTTTCTGATTTTTTGAATCTCATAAATTAACAGTTTTAAAAATTTATTGAATGGCTTTTTTTTTTTTACAAATTTGAGAATTTTTAAAAATAATTTTGTGATTTTTCTCCTCTTAAATTTGCAAATTTCTCTAATGAATTTATTCCCTTTTTAGTCATGTTTTTACATTTTCCTGTACATTTATGATTTTTTTATATATATATTCGGACATGTCTTGACATTGCAGCTTTTTTTAATCAATTTGCAACTTTTTTTCCCTTGTATTTGGGACGTTTCATGTCATACATTTGTGATTTTCTTATCAATGTCTGAGGTTTTTCTCCTAATTTTTTGCCATTTTCTTTTCTTGTATAAATTTGTGATTTGTCTCATAAATTTGTTATTTTTTTCTAATTAATTTACTACACTTTCCTTCCAAATTTGGAACCTTTTTTCTCATAAATTTTCTGACGCTTGTGAGAAGTTTTTCTTATAGGTTTGTGACATTTTTCTTATAAAATAAGGACTTTTACTAAAAAAAAATAAGATTTTTTTTTCTTTAAAATTTGTTTATTTTTCTTATGCATTTGAAACTTTTTCTGAAAAATTAGTGAAAATTTTCACACAAATTTGCAACTTTCTTCTTGTGAATTTGGGGCATTACTCTTAACAGTTTGTGAGCATTCTCTTAATGTGTAATACTGAGAAAAATAAGTTAAACTAGTCACATTCACCTTGTTATACTGTATAATCCAAGTTTCATAAAGAAATGACAGACAATAATACATATTTTTTTTAGCCAGAACAGAAAAAAATTGTGAAATCAAAAGTAGCTCAAAGAGTACAATCAGTGTACTTGAGTAAAAATACAGGTTCTTCTGTATCAATGTATTCATACAAATTAAGTATCCTGCATTTACATTTATTTATATTTTTTAAATTTACTCATGTAAATGTAACGCATTACTTACTTTATGCAGTACAGTAGTGCAGCAAACAGAAGAAATGTAATGAATTCTGTTGCACTCAGACATTTAAATCTCAAAATGTAAATAAAACTTTCATATGAACTGCTATACAAGCTTCTGTATACATATTCTGGTTAAAATGTGTCTGTCAACAGAGTCTGATCAAACATCTGTTCAGAAAAGTAGAATGTGTCCCACTTTCTCCATCATTTTCTAAAAAAAACATGTTTGCTAAAGTGAGACAAACAGGAAAGAGCATCTGTAAAGCAGCAACAGAAACACCAAACATCTGACATCTGTGAGCCAGATAAATTTAACTCCAACAAACCGCCAACCAAACCTAAAGCAGTCCACAAACTGGTCAAGTCATCTTCATAAAAACTTAATTGCTTACTTAAAATCACAGTAGATATGATCATTATGCAATCAGTGAATGAAAATATGAATAAAGTCAATGAATTCACATTTTTAAACGTTTATATAAGTTTAGCAGTGTGCAATACAAAGTTTAGTAAATGCCCCTTCATAAATACATTATTTTTTAACTAGATTCAAGATTCAAAGATTTTATTTGTCAATACTTCTATACGTACAGGACATACAGGAGAATTGAAATGCCGTTTCTCTCTCTTCAGTGGTATGCACAATAGAAAAAAAGGAAAAAGGCTGGAAAAACCACAACAGCAGTCGATGCACAGTAATGCTACCTGTAGCACAAATAAAGATAAACGATAAAACCCAGCAATCCTATATAATGAAAAAGTAGAGTAGTGATACTCATAGTTGCAAGTTCAATGGGTAGTGTAGGTGCAGACAGTGACAGACTGGACTTCACATGATCAATATTGCAATAACAGACAGCAGCAGATATAGCAGTTTTGCAAATGGTTGCAGTAAGGTGCAGAGACACACAGCAGCAGATGTATTACTGTTGGTGTGCCAGTCTTTCTGTGTCAACAGCTGAGGTAGTTATTGTGCGGGTGAGTGCATTAGTGCGGGTGAGTGCATTGAGATGTATTGATTGATCGTCACTTCCTTGTGGTAACGTATCGTCACTTCCTGTTTTGCTGTCTGTCTGTGTGGTTTGCTCTCCTCACTCTCCTGAGCTTTTGGGTTAGCCACTAGCGATGGCTACTAGCTCTCCTTCCTCTCCTCCTCTGGTGTGCTCTCTCTGTCAGATGTTAAGCTACACCTCTGCCTCTTTTAGTGATAACGGTAAATGTAATAAATGTTGTCTTTTTGAGGCGCTCGAGGCAAGGTTGTCTGATTTGGAATCCTGCTCCGCTGCATTGAAACACCGTCTGCACCAGTTGCTCTTGACGGACGCCCCTTAGCTGCAGCGGAGCTAGCTAGCATAGCTAACCCCCTTAGCGGTCCTCCGGCTCTCCTCAGCAGTGAGGAGACTGGGTGGGTGATGGTGAGAAGGAAGCCTAGTCGCAAAGCCCCGGTACACCACCAGCCTGTTCACGTTTCTAATCGTTTTTCCCTGCTCAGCGACACACCCGCTGAGGAAAAAACTCTTATCATTGGCGACTCTGTAGTCAGAAACGTGAACCTAGAGACTCCAGCGGCCATAGTTAAATGCATTCCCGGGGCCAGAGCAGGCGACATAGAGTCAAATTTGAAAATGCTAGCTAAAAGTAACTGTAAATACTCCACAATTGTTATTCACGCTGGCATTAATGACATCCGTCTCCGGCAGTCGGAAGTCACGAAACTTAATGTAGAATTGGTGTGTGACTTTGCAAAAACGATGTCTGCCACTGTAGTATTCTCTGGGCCTCTCCCCAATCTGACCAGTGATGACATGTTTAGCCGCTCGTCATCCTTGAGCCGCTGTCTGTGTGGTGTCCTGCAAATGACGTGGGCTACATTGACAATTGGAGCTCATTTTGGGGAAAACCTGGTCTTATGAGACAAGACAGCATTCATCCCACTTTGGATGGTGCTTCTCATTTATCTAACAATCTGGCATCTTTTTTACCCAAATTTCCAAAACCTTGACTACTCAGAGTTGGGACCAGGAAGCAGAGTCGCAGTCTTACACGCCTCTCTGCAGCTCCTCTTCATCCGCCACCCCTCAACTTAGCCCCTGTCTTCCCCATCAGAGAATCGTTGTCTGCTCCCTCCAAAGTGAATAAAAATATAATGTATAAGCATCCCAAAGTGATTAAGCAAAATATTGGTAAAACTCAAATTAAACATAAAGCCTCTAAATTGAATGATTTGGCCTCTGTTCCTCCTCATAATTTAAAAATTAAATGTGGTTTATTAAATATTAGGTCTCTAACTCCCAAGTCTCTGTTAGTCCATGATCTGTTAACTGATCATCAGACTGATTTAATATCCCTTACAGAGACTTGGTTAGGGAAAGAGGATTATGTTGGTTTGAATGAATCAACTCCATCTGGTTATTTAAACTGTCAAAATCCCAGAAGTTCTGGTCGTGGAGGAGGAGTAGCATCAATTTACCATTCCAAATTACTAGTTAATGTAAAGCAAAAACATGTTATAATTCCTTTGAGGGCCTGGTCCTCAGTATTGGGCACTGTAGCAATTTCAGGTTAAACCCAATTTTATTTGCTATTGTTTATCGTCCCCCATCAACCTACTCAGAATTTTTATCCGAATTTGTTGATTTCTTAGCTGATTTAGTGCTGAAATCTGATAGAATAATTATAGTAGGGGACTTTAATATACATGTGGATGTAGATAGTGACTGCCTTAATGTGGCGTTTAATTTAATATTAGACTCGATTGGGTTTTCTCAGAAAGTAGGAAATGCTACTCATTACCTCCACCATACATTGGACCTTGTTCTGACATATGGCATAGAAATAGAAAATCTTGTAGTGTCTCCTCATAACCCTGTACTGTCAGACCATTGTCTGTTAACCTTTGATTTTACTATTTCTGACTATTTGGCTCCTAAAGAAAAATATTATTACAGTAGATGCCTCTCAGATGATGCTGTTACCAAATTTATGCAGATTGTTTCCTCTATGCCATGTGTCAACACAACGGAAATAAGCTATAGACAGCTTGCTCCTTCTGTAATTGACAACATGGTGGATAGTGTAACAGCTTCTCTGCATCAGACTCTAGACTTGGTGGCCCCCTTAAAAAAGAAAAAGTCTAATCAGAGATTTCTAACTCCTTGGTTCAACACAGAAACTCGTAGCTTAAAACAGAAGACTCGCCAATTAAAAAGAAAATGGCGCTCCACTAATTTAGATTAAATCTATTTAGCTTGGAGAAATCATCTTTTAATCTATAAAAAATCTCTTAGAAAAGCTAGAATGAGTTATTATTCTGCATTAATAGAAGAGAACAAGAATAATCCCAGGTTTCTTTTCAGCACTGTAGCCAGGTTGACAAAGAGTCAGGACTCTGTCAATCCTAGCATTCCCTTAGAGCTTACTAGTCAGGACTTTATGAACTTTTTCAATAATGAAATTTCATCCATCAGAGATAAAATCAATCAGATTCTTCCCACAGTTAACTTAAATACAGTAACTACTACAACTCCTTCAATTGATGTCTGTCTTGATGAGTTTACTCCAATCGACCTTTGTGAGTTAGACAAAATAGTTTCCTCATCCAAACCTTCAACTTGTCTTTTAGACCCTATTCCTACCAGGTTATTTAAAGAAGTCTTCCCACTTATTGGTAGCTTTATTCTTCATATAATCAATTCTTCATTAACTTAAGGCCATGTACCGCAGGCTTTTAAAACGGCTGTAATTAAACCCTTACTCAAAAAGCCAACACTCGATCCAGGAGCTTTAGCTAACTATAGACCAATCTCTAATCTCCCTTTCATTTCAAAAATCTTAGAAAGAGTTGTTGCTACGCAATTATTTGACCACCTGCAGAGAAATGGTTTACTTGAAGAGTTTCAATCTGGGTTTAGAATCCATCATAGTACTGAAACAGCCTTAGCGAAGGTCACTAACGACCTCCTCATCGCATCTGATAATGGACTGGTTTCTGTACTTGTCCTTTTAGACCTTAGTGCAGCTTTTGATATTATCGATCATAATATTCTACTTGATAGATTAGAACACTATGTTGGACTTAATGGAACTTCGTTGCAGTGGTTTAGATCTTATTTATCTGATAGGTTCCAGTTTGTTCATGTAAATAATGAGTTTTCTTTCAACTCAAAGCTTAGTCATGGAGTTCCACGGGGATCTGTGCTAGGCCCTGCTCTTTTTAGTTTATATATGCTTCCGTTAGGCAACATTATTAGAAAGCACTGTATACATTTTCATTGTTATGCAGATGACACATAATTATACCTGTCAATGAAGCCAGATGATAGTAATCAATTAGCCAAGTTAGAAGCCTGTCTTAAGGAAATCAAAGCTTGGATGACTGGTAATTTCCTGCTATTAAATTCAGATAAGACTGAAGTCATTCTTGTTGGTCCAAAAAACCTTAGAAATACCTTTCCAAATCAAACTTTCAGTTTGGATGCGGTTACTCTTTCTCTTAATAGCTCTGTGAGGAACCTTGGAATTATTTTTGATCAAGATCTGTCCTTCAATTCACATATGAAATTTGTTTCTAAGACTGCCTTCTATCATTTGCGTAATATTGCCAAGATTAGGAGCATCTTGTCTCAGAGTGATGCTGAGAAACTGATCCACGCTTTTGTTAGCTCGAGATTAGATTATTGTAATTCTTTATTATCAGGCTGTCCTAAAACATCTTTAAAAAGTCTTCAGCTGATCCAAAATGCTGCAGCAAGAGTTTTAACAGTTTTAACCGGGGGGGACCTCCAGTAATGCACTGGGCCTCACTCCTTTCTTCACTCTCAATGAAATATTTTTTTTTTGCTGGTCATTAACATCTGTTTGTTCTCTCCCATAGATTGAGTCCCCATCGTGCTGTATGCTCTCTACATGTCTGTTCTTTTCATCTTCTCTATCCCCTCACCCCCCAGCCAGTCACAGCAGATGACTGCCCCTCCCTGAGCCTGGTTCTGCTGGAGGTTTCTTCCTGTTAAAAGGGAGTTTTTCCTCTCCACCGTCGCCAAGTGCTTGCTCACAGGGGATCGCCCGATTGCTGGGGTCTTTCTGCAACTGTGGGAGTTCCCCCTACAGTTGATAGTGCTATGAGATGACTGTTGTTGTGAAATGGCGCTATATAAATAAAGTTAAATTGAATTGAATTACCGTCCAGGGGTGGGAGGTGGGGGGTAGATAGAGTTCAGGGTCCTGATGGCCTGATGAACAAAGCTGTTTAGCAGTCTTGTGGAGCAGGTCCGGAGGTTCCGGTACCTTCTCCCTGAGGGCAGGGGGCTGAAGAGGGAGTTTGAGGGGTGAGAGGTGTCACCTGCAATGTTGATGGCTCTGTGGATGAGGCAGGTGAGGTAGATGTCCGAGATGGAGGACAGAGGGGCACCGATGATCTTGCTAGCTGCTTTCACTGTACGTTGTAGTGTCTTCCAGCAGGAGGCGGTGCAGCTTCCATACCACACCGTGATGCAGCTGGTGAGGATGCTCTCAATGGTGCCTCAGTAGAATGAGCACATGATGGGGGGTGGGACCTGTGCACTTCTCAGTTTCCGGAGGAAATGGAGGTGAGTTTGAGCCTTCTTGGCCAGTGATGTTGTGTTGTTGGAGGAGAGGTCCTCAGAAATGTGCTCCCCCAGGAACTTGGTGCTGCTCACCCTCTTCACAGCTGCTCCACTGATGATCAGAAGGAGATGCTGTGTGTGTCCTCTCCTGAAGTCGACCACAATCTCCTTGGTTTTTCCCACGTTCAAGAAGAGATTATTGTCTTTACACCACTGGACCAGTTGGCTCACTTCATGACACAAACAGCACATGACACAAACAGCGCATGCAGACAGATTCCTCATCACAACAGGAGACTTCAACCATGCAGATTTAAAGGCCCTCCTACCAAATCTACACCAGCATGTGGACTTTCCAACAAAAGGAGACAATTTGCTGGACCGGATGTACACAACTCACAAGAGCGCATACAGAGCCTCCCCCCTTCCCCTATAGTCATTAAACCAAGTACTGGTACTTTTGGTAGTGTAACCAGGTGCCAAGTCCTGCTGGAAAATGAAATCAGCATCTCCATAAAGCTTGTCAGCAGAGGGAAGCATGAAGTGCTTTAAAAATTTCCTGGTAGACAGCTGCACTGACTTTGGACTTGATAACACACATTGGATAAACACCAGCAGATGACCACTTTTCAGATGACAGAAAATATTGCATTTCATTTGGAAATCAAGGTCTCAGAGTCTGGAGGAGGAGTTGAGAGGCACAAAATCCAAGTTGCTTGAGGTTCTATGTGAAGTTTCCACAGTCAGTGATGATTTGAGGAGCCAAGCCATCTGCTGGTGTTGGTTCACTGTGTTTTATCAAGTCAAAAGTCAGAGCAGTCATCTACCAGGAAATTATAGAGGACTTCATGCTTTCCTCTGCTGAAACGCTTTATGGAGATGCTGATTTCATTTTCCAGTACCAATATCAGTACCAATACCTACCATGGTATCACTCTATGAGATACTGTCAAGAGGAAGATGAGAGGCTTTAGACCCAAAAATGCAGATGAGCTGAAGGCCACTATCACGGCAACCTGGGCTTCCATAACACCTCAGCAGTACCACAAGCTGATCAACTCCATGCTACGCTGTATTGACACAGTAATTCAAGCATAAGGAGTCCCGACCAAGTACTGAGTGTGTACATGGACATACTTTTCAGTTGGCCAGCATTTCTATTTAAAAATTCATTTTTTTTAAAATTGATCTTATGTGATATTCTAATTTTTTGAGAACATGAATTTGGGGTTTTCATTAGCTATAAGCCATAACCATCAAAATTAAAAGAAATAAACACTTGAAATGTGTGTGTGTGTGTGTGTGTGTGTGTGTGTGTGTGTGTGTGTGTGTGTGTGTGTGTGTGTGTGTGTGTGTGTGTGTGTGATGAATTTATATAATATATGAGTTTCATTTTGTGAACTGAATTACTGAAATAAATCAACTTTTCGGTGACATTCTAATTTATTGACATGCACCTGTCTCTGAGTGTGTGTGTGGGTGGGTGGGTGGGTGCGCATGTGTGTGTGGGAGGGGTGTGTGCGTGAGCGTGTGTGTGTGTACTTATGTATATATACATCTGTCACGATCCTTCTCGTGCGCTTTTACGCAGCACATTGAGGAGTGAGGAGGAAGGATGGATTTAGGCGCAGGTTACACCACAAACACATTTATTAACAAACAGTGCAAACAGTTCCAAAAACAAAGACATACAAAAAGGCTACAGGGTGCACTAAAGGGCTCACATGATGGACGTGCAGTGGGCAGACCACAGTGCACAGTGGCCACAAGACTAACAGGACAAAATAACCTACTTGCTCGGGTTAACTTAGAGTCCTCCAGGACACTCAGCTGGCTCGGAAGAAAGAAACTGGGCAAAGTACCAAAGCGTAGCAGCTTAAACTGCAAGGGGAAACGCTAACAGCTCGTACTCACAGCACAGGAGCAGTCCAAGTAGTCCAAAGTCTTTCCGGCGAGCACAAACAACCAACAACTACACTGAGGGGAATAGTGACAGTGTAACTCCCGACACCCTCATAAGACAATACAATGGTCCAGCAATGCTTGACTGGCAAGGGCCGCTTAAGTACAAGCATTGCTGGCACAACAGATTGGTTGCACCTGGGTGAGGCATGGGAAAAGCAATCACCAGAGTGGAACCAGCTGGCTGTCATGAGAAAGGGGGCGTACCTACACGAATGTAGGTCAAAGGAGGCTGCCTAACAGCTGCCGGCCAGAACAGTGGCTACAAATATGGAAAAAAGAACAAGTGACATAGAAACTACAAGAACTCAAAAGATAACACAATATACAAATACACAGATAAACATGAGCCACAACGGGTGAGAACCGAGCCCAAAGAACAATCCGGCTCGGTTCAGGACATATATATATATATATATATATACAATTTATAATATACAATTTTCCTTTCAATACAAAATTTGTAAACATAAACAACTATCTCGTCCATGGTGTCATTAATGACGCAGCAAAAACACAGCATGTTAGTGAGTGGAAATTACAAACACAACTTGAGAATTTTAGACTGCTACTCATCTACCGACAGTTGGACCCAAACCTATGAAGATGAAACAAGTGGAGCGTATGTCCTCAGCTGCTGGCAGCCACTACATCCCTAGCACGTACAGACGTGGACAAAATTGTTGGTACCCCTCTGTTAATGAAAGAAAAACCCACAATGGTCACAGAAATAACTTGAATCCGACAAAAGTGGTAATAAATAAAAATTCTATGAAAATTAACCAGTGAAAATCAAACAATGCTTTTGAATTGTGGTTCAACAGAATTACTTTAAAAAACAAACTCATGAAACAGGCCTGGACAAAAATGATGGTACCCCTAGAAAAGATTGAAAATAATGTGACCATAGGGACATGTTCAACCGAGATGTGTCCTCTAATTAACGTCACAGGTGTCTACAAACTTGTAATCAGTCAGTCGGCCTATTTAAAGGGTGACAAGTAGTCACTGTGCTGTTTGGTGACATGGTGTGTACCACACTAAACATGGACCAGAGGAAGCAAAGGAGAGAGTTGTCTCAGGAGATTGGAAAGAAAATTATAGACAAGCATGTTAAAGGTAAAGGCTATAAGACCATCTCCAAGCAGCTTGATGTTCCTGTGACAACAGTTGCACATATTATTTAGAAATTTAAGATCCACGGGACAGTAGCCAACCTCCCTGGACGTGGCCGCAGGAGGAGACAGATAATACAAATGGTAACAAAAGAGCCCAGAACAACCTCTAAACACATTCATGGTGAACTCCAAGGTCAAGGTACATCAGTGTCAGATCGCACCATCCGTCATTGTTTGAGCCAAAGTGGACTTCATGGGAGACGACCAAGGAGGACACCACTGTTAAAAACAAATCATAAAAAAGCCAGACTGGAATTTGCCATAGTGCATGTTGACAAGCCACAAAGCTTCTGGGAGAATGTCCTATGGACAGACGAGACAAAACCGGAACTTTTTGGCAAGGAACATCAGCTCTATGTTTACAGACGCAAAAATGAAGCATACCAAGAAAAGAACACTGTCCCTACTGTGAAACATGGAGGAGGTTCTGTTATGTTCTGGGGCTGCTTTGCTGCATCTGGCACAGGGTGTCTTGAATCTGTGCAGGGTACAATGAAATCTCAAGACTATCAAGGTATTCTAGAGAGAAATGTGCTGCCCAGTGTCAGACAGCTTGGTCTCAGTTGCAGGTCATGGGTCTTGCAACAGGACAATGACCCAAAACACACAGCTAAAAACACCCAAGAATGGCTAAGAGCGAAACATTGGACTATTCTAAAGTGGCCTTCTATGAGCCCTGATCTAAATCCTATTGAACATCTGTGGAAGGAGCTGAAACATGCCGTCTGGAGAAGGCACCCTTCAAACCTCAGACAACTGGGGCAGTTTGCTCATGAGGAGTGGGCCAAAATACCTGCTGAGAGGTGCAGAAGTCTCAATGACAGTTACAGAAATCGTTTATTACAGTCATTGCCTCAAAAGGTTGTGCAACAAAATATTAAGTTAAGGGTACCATCATTTTTGTCCAGGCCTGTTTCATGAGTTGTTTTTTAAAATAATTCTGTTGAATCACAATTCAAAAGCATTGTCTGATTTTCATTGGTTAATTTTCATAGAATTTTTATTTATTACCACTTTTGTCCGATTCAAGTTATTTCTGTGACCATTGTGGGTTTTTCTTTCATTAAAAGGAACCCCGATTATATTGGCATGTTAGCTCTATATGCTTAATTTTTATGTTACTAACATAACTATAATATAATTTTTTTGAAAATAATTCCCAGTTTTATATATTTTTAAAAAACTTTATTATGATGTAAATCGCCATTTTTGTTTACGTCGCAATGCATTCTGAGTAGTGACGTAGAATGGTTGCAGCCATTTTTTCTGTCTTATACAAGCCAAGAAGCGAAGCTACTAACTACCGCCATTTGTCAGTGAAAATGCCACATTGCGCAGCTTTTGGATGTAATTTCCAATCAAAGAGAAATAAAGAGAGCGGAGTAAGCCTCCATAGCTTTCCTAAAGAGGGAAAGTTGAGGAAAAAGTGGTGCGGCAGCGGCTCAGGAGGTAGAGCAGGTCGTCTAATAACCCGATGGTTGGCGGTTCGCATCACGCTCTCCCCAGATATCCTGCCGTTGTGTCCCTGGGCAAGACACTTCACCTGCATTGCCTCCAGTGCCCATAACACTGGGTATGAATGTGTAAAAATGTTTAAATGCTCGGTGGTGGCCGGAGAGGCCGTTGGTGCGGATTGGCAGCCACATTTCCCTCACTCTGAGTGTCTGTGATCACGCGCTACAGCGCACGCTTGATAAAGCTGACATATATATTAATCACGCTATGATAAAGCACTATATCGCTCAAAGCGTGCGCTTGAGACATGTCTATGATCACGTGCTATAGCGCACGCTTGATAAAGCGGACATATATATTAATCACGCTATGATAAAGCACTATATCGCTCAAAGCGTGTGCTTGAGACAAGTCTATGATCACGCGCTATAGCGCACGCTTGATAAAGCTGACATATATATTAATCACGCTATGATAAAGCACTATATCGCTCAAAGCGCACGCTTGGCTTGACATGTCGAAGATCTGGCTGGCAGTCATTTGGAACGACTTTGGAGCACTGCTTATGGACGTTCAACCCGCAGTCTGAGAAAGCAACAGAGAAATTGCTTTATGTTGCTGAGAGTCCATGTTTATCAGTTCAGTGCCCATCATGCTTGTAGACAATTTTTTGTGTTTGAGCATTCTATTGTAAGTAAATCAACAATATATTAGTTTCACCTTAAAATAATGCTTCCTCAAGCACACGCTTGAGACACTCAAAGCGGAGAGACACTCGCGGAGCGGAGAGACACTCAAGCGCATGCTATATCGCTCTGTGCGTTTGAGCGATACAGAGCTTTATCATAGCGTGATAAATATATATACTGTATATATCAGCTTTATCAAGCGTGCGCTTGATAAAAATTCGAACCGTGACAAAATTCGAACCGTGATTCTCTTGAGTGTGCGTACAGCGCACGCTCGTGCGCTTTGAGCGATATAGTGCTTTATCATAGCGTGATTAATACATATGTCAGCTTTATCAGGCGTGCGCTATAGCGCGTGAGCATAGACATGTCTCATGCACGCGCTTTGAGCGACATAGTGCTTTATCATAGCGTGATTAATATATATGTCAGCTTTATCAAGCGTGTGCTGTAGTGCGTGATCACAGACACTCAGAGTGACGGAAATGTGGCTGCCAATCCACGCCAACGGCCTCTCCGGCCACCACCGAGCATTTAAACATTTTTACACATTCATACCCAGTGTTATGGGCACTGGAGGCAATGCGGGTGAAGTGTCTTGCCCAGGGACACAACGGCAGGATATCTGGGGAGAGCGTGATGCGAACTGCCAACCATCGGGTTATTAGACGACCTGCTCTACCTCCTGAGCCGCTGCCGCCCCACTTTTTCCTCAACTTTCCCTCTTTAAGAAAGCTATGGAGGCTTACCCCGCTCTCTTTATTTCCCTTTGATTGGAAATTACACCCAAAAGCAGCACAATGTGGCATTTTCACTGACAAATGGCGGTAGTTAGTAGCTTCGCTTCTTGGCTTGTATAAGACAGAAAAAACGGCTGCAACCATTCTACGTCACTACCCAGAATGCATTGCGACGTAAACAAAAATGGTGATTTACATCGTAATAAAGTTTTTTAAAAATATATAAAACTGGGAATTATTTTCAAAAAAATTATATTACAGTTATGTTAGTAACATAAAAATAAAGCATATAGAGCTAACATGCCAATATAATCGGGGTTCCTTTTAACAGAGGGATACCAACAATTTTGTCCACGTCTGTAGCTGTTTACTGCTACCCGACTAGCTGGCTTCCAAGGAAAAACACCTGACCTCCAGGTGAAGATTTGGAGGAGCTGTGACAATTACCCAGGTGAGAGCTCCGACAGATAATCTTGTAAACTTAAACATGGCAGCATTTTGGGGATTTCCATAGCAGTGATCCAGCTTGTTTGACTTCGCAATTTCTGCATGGCGCACACAGTGTCTGTCACTTCCCAGAGCAGCTTCCATAGTTCCGTATGGTGTGCAGTTCAGTCCAAAAAAGTACTGTTCGCACTTTTTGCCGTGAACCACAATCACAAAATTTGTCTCCATTAACGGGGCAAAGCGTTAATGGGCAATTAACGCGATAACACCAACACCACTAAAATACACACACACACACATATATACAGTATATATATATATATATACATATACAAACTACTCACAAAAAGTTAGGGATATTCGGCTTTAATGTGAAATTTCAGAATGCACCTAAAATGCACTATAACCTTTACAGGTGAACTTAATTTGACTTTCTCTAACCTTTTGAATGCACATGTCCAACTGTTCAGTGTTTCAGTACTTTTTGCATTACTTGCTGTTCTCTAACAAGGTGCTTAAGTGCAAAATTCACAACAGGCGTTTGATCCATGAATTGACCAATAAATTTTCTGGATCAATTAGAATTGGTATGTAAACAGTCCTCTTCATCATGAAGTTCACATTTTTGACATCATGAGACCAAGACGATGCCTAACAATTGATCAACATTATCTCGCCATTGCTAGGCTTCAAACAGGATATTCTCAGAGGGAGGTGGCCTCTGAGCTTAAGAGTGTCCCAGAGTGTCATCAGCAGGTTGCAGCAGCAATACAGAGAGACTGGAAGAGTCACAGAAAGGCATAGAAGTGGATGTCCTTTGACCACAGCCCACACTGATGACTGCTTCATTGTGAACAATAGCCTGCAGAATCGAATGATGAATGCCACTCAACCCCAGGCACATTTAAGGAAGGTGAGAGGCACCCAAGTGTCACATCAGACCATTCAAAACTGTTAACAGCAGCGTGGTCTGCGTGCTAGACGACCTGCAAGGGTACCTGACCACCCCACCAGGAACAGGTGTCATTGTTTTGCATAGGCCAGGGAGCATTTACGCTGGACAAGGGACCAGTGGGCCTCAATGCTGTTCTCTGATGAAAGTCGATTCACGTTGAGCAGAAATGGTGGCCGCCAACAATGTTGGAGATGTCAAGGAGAGCGCTATGCATCAGCCACTGCTGTCACCAGACAAGCCTTTGCTGGTGGTGGTGTTACAGTCTGGGCAAGTGTATCTAGTCAATACAGAATTGCCCTACACCTTGTGAATGGGACAGTGACAAGCCGATACTACCTGAATAACATCATTAATCCAGTCATTGTGCTCCTACATGAACAACACATGCCTAATTTCATCTTCATGGACGACAATGCTCCACTTCATCAAGGTTGCATCATTAGGGAGTGGCTGCTGGAGGCTGGGGTACCTCAAATGGAGTGGCCTGCACTTTCTCCAGACCTGAATCCCATAGAAAACCTATGGGGTCAGCTGAGTAGCCACGTAGAGGCTCGTAACCCTGCACCCCACAACCTCAATGACCTGAGGGCCACTCTTCAAGAAGAGAAAAATGCCATGCCTCAGCAGACAATAAGTCAACTTGTGAACAGCATGTTCACAACTTACACACACACACACACACACACACACACACACACACACACACACACAGTGGTGTGAAAAAGTGTTTGCCCCCTTCCTGATTTCTCATTTTTTGTATGTTTGTCACAATTAAATGTTTCAGATCAAACAAATTTAAATATTAGAATCAGAATCAGAATCAGAATGAACTTTATTGCCAAGCATGCTTTTACACATACAAGGAATTTTACTTGACATTAAGGTGCGCTCATGTTAAGCGCTCCCCAATGACGCGGCAGCCGGCAGGCGCCTCATACAGTGGGGGTAAAGAGGGGGAGGGGGAGGGGGTGACACATTGGGCAGAGAGAAAAAAGCATAATTATCAAAATAGAGCTCAAGTGAGCAAGATTATGATCACATAGAAAAAAACCCTCTAATTGCACACTTAGCAGACAATTACAGTTCCACACATTAACAGAGCAAGTTGAGAGAGACCAGTGTGTGTGTGTCAGTCATGTGATATTCATGGATGCAGTGTGTGTGTGTGTCAGTCATGTGATACTGGTGAACAACAAAATTCCTCCCCTAAGCAACGACTAGATGTTATGTCCATGGTATCCTAAACATAGATAACATGACCACAAGAGTTCATCTCTCTTCAGTGCATGTCAGATGGTAAAATTCCATGCTAGTCACATGATGACGCTGTCCATAGAGAGTTCAGATTGCTGCACATCAGAATGTTTGGGTTAGAGAAAAGCCAAAACTCCCTTCAGCCTTATCTTTTCTCCTGGAGGAATGAATTCTCCCAAGGACGCCGAATCAAGGCCAGATAAGCACAGTTCACTTAGAGCATAGAATTTGCACCTCACATGCGATTCTGTGCATCGCAATTTGCATTTACATTCCCAGGCTTTAAAATCATTCCCTGGAGAGCACCCAGCGACTCCGAGATGTTTCCCACCTTCCGATTCAGTTCGCCATTAACCGCTATCATTGCCCTCCCCAACTGGTCGAATTGTTGAAGGAGCTTCGCCGGGTCCGCATTTTGACTAGCTCTTTCCAACTTCTTTAGTTTCCGATACACCAGGAAAACTCCAAGGCCAAACAGCAGAAATCCTGTGATCATGAAGCCAAACAGGTAGATGTCTTCCACATCTTCAATCGAAAGATCACACAGACACATGAGTTTCCAATTGTCCCATGGGTCTCTCACATACATTTGGGCTCCCCCAGGCCCGATTTTCTGTTTGAAAAAGTGATGTCAATTGCATTTAAAACCCAGCTCACCAATTCCATAATTTTCCGTTTGGATCGAGATGCAGCGAGAAGTAGAGCGAGACACAGACAGGACACAGCAAGCTGGGATCAGTGAAGGGAGGAGAGGAGAGGAGGGGAGAAGAAATGCGTCTGCTCTCTCTGAAAGCCGGAAGAAGAGTGGACAAAGATTAGACAAAGATAACACAAGTAAACACAAAATGCAGTTTTTAAATGAAGGTGTTTATTATTAAGGGGGAAAAAAATCCAAACCTAAATGGCCCTGTGTGAAAAAGTGATTGCCCCCTAAACCTAATAACAGGTTGGGTCACCCTTAGCAGCAACAGCTGCAATCAAGCATTTGCGATAACTGGCAGTGAGTCTTTTACAGCGCTGTGGAGGAATTTTGGCCCACTCATCTTTGGAGAATTGTTGTAATTCAGCCATACTGGAGGGTTTTCCAGCATGAACCACCTTCTTAAGTTCATGCCACAGCATCTCAATCGGATTCAGGTCAGGACTTTGACTAGGCCACTCCAAAGTCTTCATTTTGTTTTTCTTAAGCCATTCAGAGGTGGACTTGCTGGTGTGTTTTGGATCACTGCCCTGCTGCAGAACCCAAGTGCACTTCACCATGAGGTCATGAACAGATCTCCTTCAGGATTTTTTGGTAGACAGCAGAATTCATGGTTCCATTTATCACAGCAAGTCTTCCAGGTCCTGAAGCAGCAAAACAGCCCCAGACCATCACACTACCACCACCATATTTTACTGTTGGTATGATGTTCCTTTTCTGAAATGCTGTGTTACTTTTATGCCAGATGTAATGGGACACACACCTTCCAGAAAGTTCAACTTTTGTCTCATCAGTCCACAGAGTATTTTCCCAAAAGTCTTGGGGATCATCAAGATGTTTTCTGGCAAAACTGAGATGAGCCTTTATGTTCTTTTTGCTCAGCAGTGGTTTTCATCTTGGAACTCTGCAATGCAGGCCATTTTTGCCCAGTCTCTTTCTTATGGTGGAGTCATGAACACTGACCTTAACTGAGGCAAGTGAGGCTTGCAGTTCTTTGGATGTTGTTGTGGGGTCTTTTGTGACCTCTTGGATGAGTTGTCACTGCACTCTTGGGGTAATTTTGGCCACTCCTGGGAAGGTTCACCACTGTTCCATATTTTCACCATTTGTGGATAATGGCTCTCACTGTGGTTTGCTGGAGTCCCAAAGCTTTAGAAATGGCTTTATAACCTTTTCCAGAATGATAAATCTCAATTACTTTTATTCTCATTTGTTCCTGACTTGCTTTGGACTGCAGCATGATGTCCAGCTTTTGAGGATCTTTTGGTCGACTTCACTTTGTCAGACAGGTCCAATTTAAATGATTTCTTGATTGAGAACAGGTGTGGGAGTAATCAGGCCTGGGTGTGGCTAGAGAAATTGAACTCAGCTTTCCAAAGATGTGATAAACCACAGTTAATTTATGTTTTGACGAGGGGGCAATCACTTTTTCACACAGGACCAAGTAGGTTTGGAATTTTTTTACCCTTAATAATAAACACCTTCATTTAAAAACTGGATTTTGTGTTTACTTGTGTTATCTTTGTCTAATATTTAAATTTGTTTGATGATCTGAAATATTTAATTGTGACAAACTGTCATAATTGCCCTTCAGGGCAGGATAAAAGGCATCACGCGCCAGTTGTGAGTTTGCGAATTTATTAGGGATAATACAGAGATAGAGATAGTACAGAGTTAGAGCTGACAGCTGACGGGGCCACGCCCATGCAGGGCAAAACCCCAGAGAGCCACTGACAATGTCAACCCCGAGAGAGAGAGAGAAAACGCAACAGAAGACAAACATAACGATATGGCAGAAATGGGGGCTGGCAACCTCAACAACACAAACAAAAACAACCTATAACAAATGTAAACAGGAAAATAATTCATACTGACAACTCAAAATGACAACACAGCACAAAATATGGGGGGAAAAAAGCAGACAACCTGAGCCCGGTGGAGTCCCCTCACACTCAGAACATGACAGAACCCCCCCCCCCCCCCGGCAAAAGGGGTGGATACTAGACACCCCGGGGTAACATCAAAAGAAAAGAACCCCCCCACACAGGAATCCCACCCCAACAAGAAAACAGAGGAGGGGGACCCAGGCATGGAGGAACCAAACCAAACCAAAAAGAACAAGAAAAAACCCTCAGGATAGCTTCCCAGCAAGGCCCATGCTGAAGGAAAACAAAACAAAATCCACTCAGGACCCACACAGACCTGGGCACCTAGGCCCCCCTAAACCAAAGAACAAAGCAGTTCAGGAGGTCAGCCAAAGTCCCAGGCCTGACAGACGGTAAGGTGGTAAGTGTCAGGTGGTCTGCCGGAGAATGTGAACCACCCAACCCAACAGCAACGCCTGTCAGGTGGTTGGTCAGAGTTCTTGAGCCACTGCCACAGAGATGGTGGTCCAGGGGGCCCAACCGGGATGACCAGCGGCGAGGAAGGATTTATATATATATATATACTGCTCAAAAAAATAAAGGGAACACTTTGAAAACACATCAGATTTTAATGGGAAAAAATAAGTTGGATATCGAAATTGTGGCAGGCTAGTCCAGCTTACTCAGATAAAAGGAATACTTTTTAATCTGAATAAGCTGGACTAGCCTGCCACAATTTCGATATCCAGCTTATTTTTTCCCATTAAAATCTGATGTGTTTTCAAAGTGTTCCCTTTATTTTTTTGAGCAGTATATTTGTTGGCCTCTGTCGGTCTATGATGACCATGGAAGAGAATCCTAAACGTCTACTCTGCTGGAACAGCACCACCTGTGGCTAAACAGGCCGATGCGCGAATGGCAGTCCCTGTCACACAGGTCGCACTTGTGGGTGGTCTCCGTGCTGCTGGGTCTGTGGCGGTTCTTCCTGTGGGTCCTTTTTTCATCTGCTGCAGCAGTCAGTCTCTCTTCACCCGCCTTGAGCTGCCTGGTCAGGGTGCCTCTCCATTTGGAGCGGTCCATTGCAAGGTCCTCCCAGCGCTCTGTGTTGATCTCCAGGGCCTTCATGTCTCTCTTGCAGACGTCTCTAAAGCGCAGCTGTGGGTGGCCAACGTCTCTCCTGCCAGTCGCCAGTTCTCCGTAGAGGACGTCTTTGGGGATTCTGCCATCCTCCATACGGTGAACGTGGCCTAGCCAGCGGAGCCTGAGCTGCCTGAGTAGAGTGAACATGGAGGGAAGGCCGGCGTGGGACAGAACTTCTGTGTTGGGCACTTTGTCCTGCCAGGATATGTCCAGGATGTGGCGAATGCAGAGCAAGTGGAAGGAGTTCAGTCTCTTTTCCTGCCGGGCGTATGTTGTCCATGTCTCACTCCCATAGAGCAGTGTGCTGATGACGCAGGCGTTGTACACTGCCATCTTCGTCTTGACAGAGAGTGTGGGATTCTCCCACACTCGTGTGGTGAGGCGAGCGAGTGTGAAGGCTGATTTTCCAATCCTCTTGTAGATCTCTGTATCAAGGGAGAGGTTGTTGCTGATCGTGGACCCCAGGTACGTGAACTGATTCACGACCTCCAGCTCGTAGTCATCGATGGTGATGGTTGGTGGTGCTTCCGTGCCTTGCGCCAAGACGTTAGTCTTCTTCAGGCTGATGGTAAGCCCAAAGTCCTTGCATGCCTGGGAGAAGCGGCCCATCAGGGTCTGAAGCTCCTGCTGTGTGTGGGTTGCGACTGCAGCGTCGTCTGCGAACAGCATGTCTCTGATTAGAGCCTCGCGTACTTTGGTTCTGGCCTTCAGGTGGGCGAGGTTGAAAAACCTGCCGTCAGATCTTGTGTGCAGGTAGATTCCCTCTGTTGCTGTGCTGAAGGCATGCCTCAGGAGCATAGCAAAGAAAATCCCAAAGAGGGTTGGTGCAAGTACACAGCCCTGTTTCACTCCGCTGCGTATGTTGAATGGTTCTGAGACGTTGCCGTCGTGCTGCACTATCCCCTGCATGTTGGTGTGAAACGATTCGATGAGGCTTTGCAACTTTGGTGGGCATCCTAGCTTTGGCAGGATCTTGAAAAGGCCCTCTCTGCTGACCAGATCGAATGCTTTGGTGAGGTCAATGAAGGCGACGTACAGGGGCATGTTCTGTTCTCTGCATTTCTCCTGGAGTTGGCAGATGGAGAATATCATGTCTACCGTCGATCGCTCAGCGCGGAAGCCACACTGAGACTCGGGGTAGACACGTTCGGCAAGCTTCTGTAGACGAACGAGAACAACTCGTGCGTAGACTTTGCCAACAACGCTGAGGAGGGAGATGCCCCTGTAGTTGTTGCAGTCGCTTCTCTCCCCTTTGTTTTTGTAGAGGGTGATGATCTTGGCGTCCCTCATGTCCTGTGGTACGGCACCTTCCTTCCAGCACTGGCAGAGGACGTCATGCAATGGCAGCAGTAGGGTAGTCTTGCAGTGCTTGATCAGGTCGGGGGTATGCCATCGTTGCCGGGTGCCTTGCCAGCGGCCAAGCTATCAATGGCCTTGCTGAGTTCGTCGATGGTTGGCTCGGTGTCAAGTTCGTCCATGGATGGCAGGCAGTCGATGGCATCAAGGGCTGACGGTGTCACGGTGTTCTGTCTGGAGTAGAGGTCGGAGTAGTGTTCCACCCATCTCTCCATCTGCTTGTTCTTTTCTGTGATCATCTCCCCAGTGGAGGATTTGAGGGGGGCCGTCTTGCTCTATGCCGGACCAAGTGCTTTCTTGATGCCATCGTACATACCACGGATGTTCCCTGTTATGGCAGCGGTTTGAATGTCTTGGCTGAGCTGAGTCCAGTACTCGTTGGCACAGCGCCGAGCAGTCTGCTGAACTTTGCTTCTCGCAGCCCTGAGAATCTGGAGATTCTTCTCGTTTGGGTACCTCTTGTACTCAGCAAGTGCTGAGCGCTTGGCTTCAATGACGGGGGTCATCTCGGTCAACTTGGCATCAAACCAGTCCTGTGACTTCGAGGTCTTCATCCCAAAGGTAGCCAAGGCTGTGCGGTAGATGGTGTTTCGCAGCTCTTCCCACTTCTGCTTTGCAGATTCTCCTTCTTGTGGTACATCAAGTTCCTTCTCAAAGGTGGAGGCAAACTGCTCAACAAGTTCTGGTTGGGCCATCTTGCTGGTGTCAATCCGTGCCTTTCCAGGCTGTCTAGCATGATGGAATTTCTTCAGCTGCAGCTTGACCTTGCAACACACCAATGAATGGTCTGTGTCGCAATCTGCACTCTGAAACGAACGGGTGATTAGCACGTTCTTCAGTGAGGTGCACCTGGTCAGGATCAAGTCCAGCTGGTGCCAGTGCTTTGAGCGCGGATGTCGCCAGGAAACCTTGTGTTGGGGCTTGGTCTTGAAGAACGAGTTTGTGATGCACAGATCGTGATATGTGCAGAACTCGAGCAGCCGCTGTCCGTTGTCGTTCATTCTGCAGACGCCAAATGGTCCAAGACAGGAGGGCCAGGAGTCATGGTCAGCACCCACTCTGGCATTGAAGTCTCCAAGGAGAATGAGTTGTTCAGAGTTGGGGATGATCCTGACAGTTGTTGCGAGATTCTCGTAGAACTTGTCTTTTGCCTCTGGTGTGGCTGTCAGCGTTGGGGCATACACACTGACGAGGGTGACTGGGCCTTGAGTGGTGTTGAGGTGGAGGGTGAGGAGTCGTGCAGAGCTATTGCTGCCCGGTTCCACCATCTTCAGCAAGGTGTTCTTCACTGCGAAGCCCACTCCATGTTCCCTGTGTTCGTCACTGCCCTTTCCCTGCCAGTAGAACATGTAGTCCTTCTCTCTCAGTGTGCCTGCATCAGCCAACCGTGTTTCCTGGAGAGTGGCGATATCCACTCCCAGTCTCTTCAGCTCATTATTGATGATGGCAGTCTTCCTGGTGTCGTTGATGTCCTTGAGGTTAGCAGCGAGTCCTGTCATCATAGTGCGGACGTTCCAAGTTCCCAGTTTTAGAGTTGGTCTCTTTTGTTTTTTTGTCTTGCCTGGTGCAAAGGTTCTCAGCCTGCTGTTCGGACTTCTCCTTATCCCCATGCACCCAATGAGGAAAGCAAGCTGTGGCGGGACAACACCTTATTGGCTGGGGGCTGCCCAGCTTGAGGCGGGCAGTAGCTGTCCAGTGAGATCCGATGATCCCTCCCACCGTCAGGAACAACCCCTGGTGCCGCGCTCTATGCCAATTGAGCGGTGGCTTATAACCGGTAACTGTCATTCCCCGTGTTTTGTCTACGCCAAAGGCGAAGCTGGAGTGTCCTCTCCAGTGATCCAGTGCCAGCGTTGGGCGTTGGTAGGATTCAAGCCTGGGCAGGAAGATATGGAGGACAAGATGTTGCCCATGCAGTATGTCCCCCCTCTCCACGTCACTGATGAATCCAAAGGAACAGCAGGGCTGCTACAGTTTGGCACCAGCGCCGTCGCAGGAGCTGCCAGAATGATGTTGAGCACAACAGAGAACTGCCTCAGGGGCTCCGACTCCAGATTTTTCCTCAGGGTTGACTCCCGAAGCCTTTCCCGTGACCGGTTGTGCCGCAAGGCAGCGGAGGTTTGAAATCAGGGTTTACCTTCCCCTAGATGGGCTACCTTCCCAGGTTGACGAGCCACCATCTGCCCGAAGCATCTGGTTTTAAGGCGCCAGAGATCCGCCCTCGCCCCTTCTCCTATTAGTAAAAGCAGTTCCGCCGGGCTTAGAGACTAAACCACACGGGCAGGCTAGGAGCACTGGGAGCTTAACCCCAGTGCCGCTCCTGGCTATGACAACCTTGGAACCGCAGTAAATATATACATATATATATATATATATATATACAGTGGGGCAAAAAAGTATTTAGTCAGCCACCAATTATGCAAGTTTTCCCACTTAAAAGATGAAAGAGGTCTCCAATTTTCATCATAGGTATACCTCAACTATGAGAGACAAAATGAGAAAAAAAAATCCAGAAAATCACATTGAAGGATTTTTAATTAATTAATTGGTAAATCCCCCTCATGGATCGTCACCTTATCGTGGTGGGGGGGGTTTGCGTGCCCCAGTGATCCCAGGAGCTATGTTGTCCGGGGCAATTTGCCTCTGATAGGGTCTCCCAAGACAAACTGGTCCTGGGTGAAGGGCCAGACGAAGAACGATCCAACAGACTCTCATGATAAATTGTATATCAAGGATTCAGTGTACCCCGCCCGGTATGGGGTTACCGGGGCCCCACCCTGGAGCCAGGCCTGGGGGAGGGGCTCGAAGGCTAGCGTCTGGTGGCCGGGTTTCCACCCATGGGACCCGGCCGGGCTCAGCCCGAAGGAGTTACATGGGTCCGCCCTCCAGTAGGTTCACCACCTGCAGGAGGGATCATGGAAGTCCGGTGCTATGTGGATTAGGTGGCAGTCAAAGGCGGAGACCTTGGCGGACTGATCCCAAGCTTTCTAAACTGGCTTTTGGTACGTGGAATGTCACCTCTCTGGTGGGGAAGGAGCCTGAGCTGGTGTACGAGATTGAGCGATACCGGCTAGATATAGTCGGCCTCACCTCAACACACAGCTCCGGTTCCGGAACCAGTCTCCTGGAGAGGGGCTGGAGCTTGGCCTTTTCTGGAGTTGCCCCGGGCGAGAGGCGACGAGCAGGGGTAGGTATTCTTGTATCGCCCCACCTTGCTGCCTCTATATTGGAGTTTTCCCCGGTGGACGAAAGGGTTGCTTCCCTGCGCCTTCGGGTTGGGAAACGGGTCCTGACCATCATTTGTGCCTATGCACCAAATGATGTTTCAGAGTACCCACCCTTTTTGGAGTCTGTGACTGGGGTGCTGGAGGGTGCTCCTCCTGGAGACTCCATTGTCCTACTGGGGGACTTCAATGCGCACGTGGGCAACGACAGTGAAACCTGGAGGGGGGTGATTGGGAGGAACGGCCTGCCCGATCTGAACCCGAGTGGTGTTCAGTTATTGGACTTCTGTGCTAACCACAGTCTGTCTATAACGAACACCATGTTCAAGCATAAGGGTGTCCATATGTGCACCTGGCACCAGGACACCCTAGGCCGCAGGTCGATGATCGATTTTGTTATCGTATCATCAGACCTGTGACCGTATGTCTTGGACACCCGAGTAAAGAGAGGTGCAGAGCTGTCAACTGATCACCACCTGGTGGTGAGTTGGATCCGATGGCAGGGGAGGAAGCCATTCAGACCTGGTAGACCCAAACGTATAGTGAGGGTGTGCTGGGAGCGTCTGGCTGAGGCCCCTGTCCGGGAGGTCTTCAACTCCCACCTCCGGAAGAACTTCAACCACATTCCGAGGGAGTCTGGAGACATGGAGTCTGAATGGGCCATGTTCTCCACCTCTGTTGTTGAAGCGGCAGCCCAGAGCTGCGGCCGCAAGGTGGTCGGTGCATCTCGTGGTGGCAACCCCCGAACCAAGTGGTGGACACCAGTGGTGAGGGGGGCCATTAAGCTGAAGAAGGAGTCCTATCAAGCTTGGTTGGCTTGTGGGACTCCCGAAGCAGCTGAGGTGTACCGGCAGGCCAAGCGGAGTGCAGCTCGGGTGGTTGCTGAAGCAAAAACCCGGGTATGGGAGGAGTTCGGTGAGGCCATGGAACAAGACTTTCGGTCGGCTTCAAAGAGATTCTGGCAAACTGTTCGGCGGCTCAGGAGGGGAAAGCAGCTCCCCGTCCACACTGTGTATGGTGCGGATGGGACACTGTTGACTTCAACTGGGGATATCGTCGGGCGGTGGAAGGAATACTTCGAGGATCTCCTCAATCCCACTGATACGCCTTCCACAGAGGAAGCAGGGTTTGGGGACGAGGGGGATGACTCGCCTATCACAGGGGCTGAGGTCGCCAAGGTGGTTAAAAATCTCCTTGGTGGCCGGGCCCCGGGGGTGGACGAGATTCGCCCCGAGTACCTCAAGGCCCTGGATGTTGTTGGGTTGTCATGGTTGACACGCCTCTGCAACATTGCGTGGAGGTCGGGGGCAGTGCCTTTGGCATGGCAAACCGGGGTGGTGGTTCCTCTCTTCAAAAAAGGGGACCGGAGGGTGTGCTCCAACTTTAGAGGGATCACACTCCTCAGCCTCCCTGGGAAGGTCTATGCCAAGGTACTGGAGAGGAGAGTCCGGCCGTTGGTCGAACCTCGGATTCAGGAGGAGCAATGTGGTTTTCGTCCTGGCCGTGGCACATCGGACCAGCTCTTTACCCTCTCGAGAATTCTTGAGGGTTCGTGGGAGTTTGCCCAACCAGTTTACATGTGTTTTGTGGACTTGGAGAAGGCATTTGACCGCGTCCCTCGTGGATTTTTGTGGGGGGTGCTTCGGGAGTATGGGGTATCGGGCTTGTTGTTATGAGCTATTCGGTCTCTGTACGACCGTTGTGAGAGTTTAGTTCGCATTGCCAACACTCGGTCGGAGTCATTCCCAGTGAGAGTTGGACTCCGCCAGGGCTGCCCTTTGTCACCGGTCCTGTTCATAATTTTTATGGACAGGATTTCTAGGCGCAGCCAGAGAATGGAGGGTGTCATGCTTGGTGACCACAGGATCTCATCTCTGTTGTTTGCAGATGATGTTGTCCTGTTGGCTTCATCCAGCAATGACCTACAGCTCTTGCTGGGACGGTTTGCCGCTGAGTGTGAAGCGGCTGGGATGAGAATCAGCACCTCCAAGTCCGAGTCCATGGTCCTCAGCCGGAAAAAGGTGGATTGTCCTCTCCGGGTTGGGGACAGGCTCCTGCCCCAAGTGGAGGAGTTTAAGTATCTTGGGGTCTTGTTCACGAGTGAGGGGAAAATGGAGCGAGAGATCGACAGACGGATTGGAGCAGCATCTGCAGTGATGCGGACGTTGTACCGGTCTGTTGTGGTGAAGAGGGAGCTTAGTTCTAAGGCAAAGCTGTCGATTTACCAGTCAATCTACGTTCCTACTCTCACCTATGGTCACGAGCTTTGGGTAATTACCGAAAGAACGAGATCGCGGATACAAGCGGCTGAAATGAGCTTTCTCCGTAGGATTGCTGGACTCACCCTCAGAGATAGGGTGAGGAGCTCAGTCATCCGGGAGAGGCTCAGAGTAGAACCGCTGCTCCTCCACATTGAAAGGAGTCAGTTGAGGTGGTATGGGCATCTGATTAGGATGCCTCCTGGACGCCTCCCACTTGAGGTGTTTCAGGCACGTCCCACTGGGAGGAGACCCCGGGGCAGACCCAGGACTCGGTGGAGAGACTATGTCTCCCAGCTAGTCTGGGAACGCCTTGGTATCCCCTCTGAAGAGCTGGAGCAGGTGGCTGGGGAGAGGGAAGTCTGGGCTTCTCTGCTTGAACTGCTGCCTCCGCGACCCGGACCTCCGGAAAAGCGGTAGAAGATGGATGGATGGATGGATAATTGGTAAATTCCAAAGTAAAATAAGTATTTGGTCACCTGCAAACAAGCAAGATTTCTGGCTCTCACAGACATGTAACTTCTTCTTTAAGAGGCTCCTCTGTCCTCCACTCGTTACCTGTATCAATGGCACCTGTTTGAACTCATTATCAGTATAAAAGACACCTGTCCACAACCTCAAACAGTCAGACTCCAAACTCCACTATGGCCAAGACCAAAGAGCTGTCAAAGGACACCAGAAACAAAATTGTAGTCCTGCACCAGGCTGGGAAGACTGAATCTGCAATAGGTAAGCAGCTTGGTGTGAAGAAATCAACTGTGGGAGCAATTATTAGAAAATGGAAGACATAAAAGACCACTGATAATCTCCCTCGATCTGGGGCTCCACGCAAGATCTCACCCCGTGGGGTCAAAATTATCACGAGAACAGTGAGCAAAAATCCCAGAACCACATGGGGGGACCTAGTGAATGACCTGCAGAGAGCTGGGACCAAAGTAACAAAGGCTACCATCAGTAACACACTACGCCGCCAGGGACTCAAATCCTGCAATGCCAGACGTGTCCCCCTGCTTAAGCCAGTACACGTCCAGGCCCGTCTGAAGTTTGCTAGAGAGCATTTGGATGATCCAGAAGAGGATTGAGAGAATGTCATATGGTCAGATGAAACCAAAATAGAACTTTCTGGTAAAAACTCAACTTGTCGTGTTTGGAGGAGAAAGAACACCATACCTACTGTGAAGCATGGGTGTGGAAACATCATGCTTTGGGGCTGTTTTTCTGCAAAGGGACCAGGACGACTGATCCGTGTAAAGGAAAGAATGAATGGGGCCATGTATCGTGAGATTTTGAGTGAAAACCTCCTTCCATCAGCAAGGGTATTGAAGATGAAACGTGGTTGGGTCTTTCAGCATGACAATGATCCCAAACACACGGCCCGGGCAATGAAGGAGTGGCTTCGTAAGAAGCATTTCAAGGTCCTGGAGTGGCCTAGCCAGTCTCCAGATCTCAACCCCATAGAAAATCTTTGGAGGGAGTTGAAAGTCTGTGTTGCCCAGCGATAGCCCCAAAACATCACTGCTCTAGAGGAGAGCTGCATGGAGGAATGGGCCAAAATACCAGCAACAGTGTGTGAAAACCTTGTGAAGACTTAGAGAAAACGTTTGACCTCTGTCATTGCCAACAAAGGGTATATAACAAAGTATTGAGATGAACTTTTGTTATTGACCAAATACTTATTTTACTGAGGAATTTACCAATTAATTCATTAAAAATCCTTCATTGTGATTTTCTTATTTTTTTTTCCTCATTTTGTCTCTCATAGTTGAGGTATACCTATGATGAAAATTGGAGACCTCTCTCATCTTTTAAGTGGGAGAACTTGCACAGTTGGTGGCTGACTAAATACTTTTTTGCCCCACTGTATATATATATATACAGTATATATATATATATATATATATATATATATATATATATATATATATATATACAGTATATATATATATACACTACCGTTCAAAAGTTTGGGGTCACTTAGAAATTTCCTTATTTTTGAAAGAAAAGCACTTTTTTCAATGAAGATAATTTTAAACTAATCAGAAATGCACTCTATACATTGCTAATGTGGTAAATGACTATTTTAGCTGCAAATGTCTGGTTTTTGGTGCAATATCTACATAGGTGTATAGAGGCCCATTTCCAGCAACTATCACTCCAGTGTTCTAATGGTACAATGTGTTTGCTCATTGCGTCAGAAGGCTAATGGATGATTAGAAAACCCTTGTGCAATCATGTTAGGTCTGCAATGCTGTAATTGCTGCAAATGGAGGATTCTTTGCCGAAAGCAAAGTTTGAAGGAAAAAATTATTATTTCAAATACAAATCATTATTTCTAACCTTGTCAATGTCTTGACTATATTTTGTATTCATTTTACAACTCATAGTGGTAAATAAGTGTGACTTTTCATGGAAAACACAAAATAATTGTCTGGGTGACCCCAAACTTTTGAACGGTAGTGTATATACATAAAGTAGGACCAACTTCCAACAGCAGGGAAAATAAGTATTGAACACATCAACATCTTTCTCATTAAACATATTTCTGATGGAGCCACTGACCAGAAATTTTCACCAGATATCAGTAACAACCCAGGTAATTCATACATACAAAGAAATCAAGGTAAGTGTGTTCACAAAACAAGTTATATTTAATGAAATGGAATGAGACAGGGAATAAGTATTGAACACATGAAGAAAAAGAGGTGCAAAAAGGGATACAAAACCATAAACCAACTGAAATCCATCAGAGTTTAGAAAGCCATCCCATCCCCCATCCATCCATCCATCTTCTTCCGCTTAATCCTTTTCAGGTCATGGGGGGGGGGGGGGTGGCTGGAGCCTATCCCAGCATCTTTGGACGAGAGGCAGGGTACACCCTGCACAGATCGCCAGTCCATTGCAGGGCCAACATAGAGAGACAGACAACCATTCTGTCAAAGATGGCTCTCATGAGCCATCAATGAGACGCCGAAAGCCAGCCGATGAGTTTGCATAATTTATGAATAAAGGGTAAATGACAAAATAATGAGCCACGAGGGGCAGAACACTACTAAGGTTATGACTCAGACACAGAAATACAGAGTCTCAGGAAATACACTTACAGTGAGGGAGACGAATGATTGACGAATGATCGACGAATGAACGGCAAAGGGATGATTGACGAGGACGCAGCCCGGAGCAAACCGAGCTGCTCCCTTAAATAGGGCTGATAGATTAATCAGCTGATGAAAACATCATCAGCTGACTGGATTCCAGCCATCCCTGTGGAGCTCGACTCTGACAGCCGGAAGCCCCGCCAAGACGCTGTCACAATAAAAGCCCGGAGGCCATATGGTGCGCCTGAGAAGAGAACGGGAACTACCAGACAACCCGAGCACGGACAGAGTCAGCACTCAGACCATGACACATTCACTCTCACATTCATACCTATGGGCAATTTAGAATCCCCAGTTTGATGCCAATTAACCTACTTTGCTTGTTTTTGGCATGTGGGAGGAAATCGGAGAAATCCCGGAGTAAACCCACGCAGACACGGGGAGAACATGCAAACTCCACACAGATCACTGGTGGTTGAGAGCTGTGATCGAACTCAGGATCCCCCAGCCAAGGGTGAGTTGCTGTCAACTGCCGCAGTGCTAACCACTCCACCAACGCGCATCCCCCATCAGTGCAAATTAATTTCACCTGGTTAAGTCCTGGCTTAAAAAGGTCTGTGAATATTAGAACTCATGATGGGTAGAAGCAAATAGCTCTCTCTAGACCTTTGTAACCTTACTGTTGCAAAACATAATGATAGCATTGGTTACAGGTGCATTTCTAAACTGCTAAATGCTCCAGCGAACACTGTTGGAGCCATCATTCGGAAGAACATCATTATACCATAAACCGGCCACGACCAGGAGCTCATTGCAAGATTTCTGACAGAGGAGTCAAAAGAATTATCAGAAGAGTTATCCAAGACCCATATGGTCACAGCAGACCTGCGACCATATGTCTTGGACACTCGGGTAAAGGGAGATGTAGAGCTGTCAACCGATCACCACCTGAAGGTGAGTCAGAAGGGATGGACGCCACTCAGAACTGGTAGACCTAAACGTATAGTGAGGGTGTGCTGGGAACGTCTGGCTGAGGCCCCTGTCTGAGAGGTCTTCAGCTCCCACCTCCGGAAGAACTTCAACCACATTCCGAGGGAGTCTGGAGAAATGGAGTCTGAATGGGCCATGTTCTCCACCTCCATTGTTGAAGCAGCTGTCCAGAGCTGTGGCCGCTAGGTTGTTGGTGCATCTCATGGTGGCAACCCCTGAACCAAGTGGTGGACACCAGTGGTGAGGGGGGCCATCCAGCTGGAGTAGGAGTCCTATCAAACTTGTTTGGCTTGTGGGACTCCTGAAGCAGCTGAGGTGTACCGACAGGCCAAGAGTAGTGCAGCTCGGGTGGTTACTGAAGCAAAAGCTCAAGTGTGGGAGGAGTCTGGTGAAGCCAAGGAGCAAGACTTTCAGTTGGCCTTGAATAGATTCTGGCAAACTGTCCAGCGGCTCAGGAGGGGGAAGCAACTCCCTATCCACACTGTGTATGGTGCAGATGGGGCGCTGCTGACTTTGACTGGGGACATCGTTGGGCAGTGGAAGGAATACTTCGAGGATCTCGTCAATCCCACTGACACGCCTTCCACAGAGGAAGCAGGGCTTGAGGATGACGTGGACAACTCGCCCATCACAGGGGCTGAGGTCCCCAAAGTGGTTAAAAAACTCTTTGGTGGCTGGGCCCCAGGGATGGATGAGATTTGCCCTGAGTTCCTCAACGCCCTGGATGTTGTAGGGCTGTCATGGTTGACATGTCTCTGCAACACTGCGTGGAAGTTGGGGACAGTGCCTTTGGCATGGCAAACTGGGGTGGTGGTTTCTCTCTTCAAGAAAGGGGACCGGAGGATGTGTTCCAACTTTAGGGGATCACACTTTTCAGCCTCCCTGAGAAGGTCTTTGCCAGGGTACTGGAGAGGAAAGTTCGACTGCTGGTCGAACCTCGGATCCAGGAGGAGCAATGTGGTTTTCGTCTTGGGCATGGCACATTGGACCAACCCTACCCTCTCGAGAATCCTCGAGGGTTTGTGGGAGTTTGCCCGACCAGTCCACATGTGTTTTATGGACCTGGAGAAAGCATTCAACCGTGTCTCTCGTGGTCTTTTGTGGGGGTGCTGTGGGAGTATGGGGTATCGGGCTTGTTGCTATGAGCTATCCGGTCCCTATACGACCATTGCAAGAGTTTGGTTCATATTGCCAACACCCAGGCGGACTCGTTACTAGTGAGAGTTGATCTCCGCCAAGGCTGTCCTTTGTCACCAATCCTGTTCATGATTTTTATGGACAGGATTTCTAGGCGCAGCAAAGGAAGAGAGGGTGCCATGTTTGGTGACCACAGGATCTCATCTCTGCTGTTTGCCGATGATGTCATTCTGTTGGCTTCATCCAGCAATGACCTACAGGTCTTGCCGGGCTAGTTTGCTGCTGAGTATGAAGCGGCTGGGATAAGAATCAGTACCTCCAAGTCCGAGTCCATGGATTGCCCTCTCCGTGTTGGGGACAAGCTCCTGCCTCAAGTGGAGGAGTTTAAGTATCTCGGGGTCTCATTCACAAGTGAGGGAAGAATGGAGCGAGAGATTGACAGACAGATCGGCGCAGCATCTGCAATGATGTGGACGTTGTACCAGTCTGTTGTGGTGAAGAGGGAGCTGAGCTCTAAAGCAAAGCTGTCAGTTTACCAGTCAATCTATGTTCCTACCTTCACCTATGGTCATGAGCTTTGGGTAATGACCGAAAGAATGAGATCACGGATACAAGCGGTTGAAATGAGCTTTTTCTGTAGGTTTGCTGGACTCACCCTTAGAGATAGGGTGAGGAGCTCAGTCATCAGGGAGAGGCTCAGAGTAGAGCCCCTGCGCCTCCACATCGAAAGGAGCTAGTTGAGGTGGTTTGGGCATGTTAAAGGTAAAGCTAACTTTACTGTCATTTAATCCATACAACCAATCATGTACAGTAGAACAAAATTATGTTTCTCTTATTTACAATGTTAATCACATCTAGAATCAGAGGGGTTGCTCCCATGCAAGGCGTCGGTACAGATTTCCCTCCTCCGTTCCGTTATTGCTGAGCACCAAGCTGGACAGCAGGAAGTTCCGCTTTTATATGGTCTTTGGCATGACCCGGCTGGGATTTGAACCCTGGCCTCTCGGGGGATGCTCTACTAACTGAGCCAACACTCCGGTAGGCATCTGATCAGGATGCCTCCTATATGCCTCCCACTTGAGGTGTTTCAGGCATGTCCCACTGGGAGGAGACCCGGGGCAGACCCAGGACACGCTGAAGAGACTCTGTCTCCCAGCTGGCCTGGGAACATCTTGGTATCTTCTCTGAAGAGCTGGAGCAGGTGGCCCAGGAGAGGGAAATCTGGGCCATATACAAATTATATATATATATACAGTATATATATATATAAAACTCTTGCATGTAGTTCAGTACTTTTATGGATTAAAAACTTAATTTAGCCGCTTCATACTCAGCAGCAAACTAGTCCAGCAAGACCTGTAGGTCATTAAAACTTAATTTTGTCCCATTTTTTACTTTTTAAAATTATATTAAATTATACAGCCCTCAGGCCTGAAGACCGTATTGTCTCTGCATACACACCAAAACATTCAGATCTTTTCCTCCTTCTGTGATTAACATGGCTATTCATGTACATGCTGCAGAGAAAGGATGCTGGTTCAAAATACTGTAATAAACTGGGAGGGGGGGGGGTTTAACCAGAAATGACTGCATCTTTAGTCATTTTACAGTGAAAATCGAATTTATCCCACTTTAATCAATGCTGAAAATATTGTTCTTCTATTTTGGATAAAGAAATATTTGATTTTTTTTTTCTTTTTTATTGCTTTTTCCTCTACATAGAGTATATTTTGTTTTCTTCAGATTAATTACCTCCGCCATGGGAGGAGGTAATGCTTTTAGGGTGATGGTTGGTTTGTTGGTTTGTCTATTGGGTGATTTGTCTGTCTGTTACCAACATAACTCAAAATGTTATGAAAGGATTTTGATGAAATCTTCAGAAAATGTGTGTAATGGCATGGGGAACAGATGATTAGATGTTGGTGATGATCTGAGAGTGCATACCTTCACCAAGGACTGTTTTTATTTGTGCAGCAGGATTACACAAAAACTACTGGATGGATTTGGATGAAATTTTCACCAGAGGTGCTTCTTGGGCTACAGAGGAACCCATTATATTTTGGTGATGATCTGAGAATGCATACCTCCGCCAAGGTTCTCATCTTCTCACTGAGTGTTAGCAACAATACTCCAAAATTACTGGATGGATTTGGATGAAACTTTCACCAGAAGTGGTTCTAGGCCTACACACAAACCCATTATATTTTGGAGGTGATCCATGAAGAACTGAAGGAGCCTTGGCAGAGGTATGCACTCTTTGAGGGCTTTTGTGGTTATAGCTGCTTTTATTAGAAATTTAATGTGCTGTACTCATGACTTTTCATCCATTATTACATTGCACATAACTCTCACACTGCTTTTTACTTCATTCACATTATATCACTGACTCTGAGTCCACATTGAAATACTGTGTGATTGTATATTTTTTCATATATTTCTGCAAAGTGTGGTTAGTCCGAGTAAATAACTGCATATATTCCTGTATATATTTGCATCCTTTTATAGAAACGTGGACAGACTGTAATTTACTGTACATACTCTGGTTGTCATTGAATCCTTATTTAAATCCTTCACCTGAACAACGAGAGCAAGTTTTTAGCCAAAGTCAAATTCCTTGTATGTGTTGTGCATACTTGGCCAATAAAGCTGATTCTGATTCTGATTCTGATTATTAGAAAGAATAAATCTGATGAAAGTTACTCAAGCAACTTCTTTGGATTCTAGTGTTTCTAAAGTAACAGGTGACTATTATTACTTTTACTTAAGTAAAATTATAAGGAAACACTACTATATTTGAATAGTTTTACAGCAGTTCCCTTAACAAATGTTTCCAATGACATTATAGAGGTTGTAATATACACAAAGCCTTAATTAAAGGGATTAATTAAGGCCTTATTTAAACCCATTCACATCTTCTAATTATACTGAGTCAAATCAGCAGCAAAAGATGAAAACGCTAATGACCAGGAAAAATCAATGCTGTCATTTAAACATTCAACAAATGCAGGAGTTAAATATCAGAGAAGTAATACCAGGAGTAATTCGTAAACACCAGCTTGCCTTATTTTCATAAAACATATCCAAATCTGTTCGCTGCTGGCATTTCCTTCCTCCAGGTGTTACCGTTAGCATTTGCTAACTATTAGCCTACTATTAACTGTTACCTATTAGCAGTTAACTATTAGCCAACTACTCCATACTGTTGAAGAAAAAACTAGTCTTGCTGATGTGGACCTGGCAACTGGATAAAATTAATCCATATATTCTTTCATTAGTAGTTTTATATAAAGTATATAGTTATCTACAGACGTTTAGATCTTGGCTAACATTTTTTAAGCTGTTTCATAACCAGTCCACCTGATACATCTGATTTAAGGAACTTCTTTGCCTCCAGTATCATAAATAGTGTATGAGAGATTTGAGCTTTGTATAACTAAGAACCAGATTTGTATTAAATATTATTGTAGTTCATTATATGTTTAATATTAGTAATAAACAACTAGCAATTTTAAAAGACACAAGGACATGATGCTTGGTTTGAACAGTTACCATGCATAGGGCGGTCACCTCCATTTGTCCAGACTGTAACTTCAGAAAGAATGAACTTGGTATATGGGTGAACCTCAGGGCTTAACATGTGTTGCTGTGTTTTTGGGGTCACAAGGTCATAGGGTCACAGCAGGTCAAAATTGATTTTGGCTAATAGTGACTTTATAATAAAGTTTATTATTAGAGCTAAGGGCAAGAAATCATGTGTGTTAGAATGGTGGTTTGGGCGCATACCAAATGTCAAATGACCTTGGCTTTGACATTCAGATTCTGAAGTCAGTGTGGGGAGCGTGAAATGAAGAAGCTGAGTGATTTTATAAATCAGATTTAATGTCGGCTTCACATCCCCAACATGTCTCACCAACAGCAGAAGCAGAAAGAGCTGATCGCAGTCAGACCCCCATACTTATACCTCACACAACAAAAGCCAACATCACACATCCTTGTCATATCCCTCTAGTCATCCAATGTCTCCTTCCAATGTCGTCCCATCCCTTCGCCTGACCCTAGGGGGTCAGGAAGTCTTTTCAGGTCTTCACCGCCGTGCCTCCATCTCCTCGTTGTTCTCCGCAGGCGGTCCAGACCTATTGTCCTCTTCTGAGACGTCAGGTCATTCCACACATGCAATCACAAAACATCCCCCTGTGTCTATACATATGCAGATATGGATATATGAGCTACAGTCAGGTCACTTAAACCTGCCTTATGCAGTGTTGCCAACTCTCACTCTTTTGGAGTGATTCACTCTTTTCCCCTCTCCCGCTCACACCGCAAGCCTAATTTCTCATTCCAAAATTAAGAAATCACTGCCAATATTGTGTTGGCTTTTTTCCACAGTTAGAGCTTTCAAGGCAGCATAAAGCAGACTCAACATGTTCTAAAATGTATTCTGAGGTAAAGAAGTGTATGCACTGAAAAAAATAGCCATTTATATGTATTGCGCACATATGTGCTCACTACAGCCCTACCCCCCAGTCTCCCCCGTGCACAGTTCCCTCTAAATCTCACTCCAAGCTTTTCTGAAAAGTTGGCAACTCTGTCTTATGGTGCCTTTATTATTAGGTTTGTGCTAGCGGGATTTGAATATAAGCCATAATGTCATACAAAAGCCAAATGTGAAATGACCTTGAGCCTGCCTTTGACGCTGAGAGATTGCTAGGGTCTGACTCTAGTTAATCTGGACATTTCCATTACGAAAGGGAGTGGGAGCTTTAGTGATATTGTGTATTTTTAGACTCTGTTGACATTTTATCATGAGGCATCACTGAATAACTCTCCAAAAATTATATCTCACAACTGCTAAAAGGCAGCAAGAGTCCTCCTTCTTTAACTTCCCAAAATAATTATTACTCACAATTTAAAAAGTTGTGAAATTGCGTAAAAATCATGATAGGTGACTGTACATTGCACTGATACAGTCCTACAAACAACTAATTATCTGAAAAATACACAGATATCCCAACAGTAGTGCTGTCATGGCTAAAGAGAAACTATCATTTAAATTCATTTGTTGGTGTCAGGTCAATTTAGGTCGTTTCTGTGTTCAGCTCCAGCACCTCAAGTTTCATTTATAATGTTAAACGACCCCTTGTGGTGCAAGTTCAAAGAGCCACCACACGTACAGTTCCACAGTTATTAAAGCCAACACGTTTTTAATTAAAATACGACCTTTTATTATAAAATCAATCAATAAAATAAACAACATAAAGATGTAAAGGACACAATCTCATAATAGCTTCCAAAATGACACAAAACCAGAAACAGGCAGAATTTCACATCAGCAGTTTACTGACATGTTGATTAAATAAAATGAAAGGAAAAAAAATCAAACATTTTATTATAATATGAAAGATAAATCATGATTCTCTAAAAAACAGAGAACATGTACACGCCCTTCTAAAAATAATGGAACAGTGGCACGAGCTTTGTATTTTAGCTGTTTACCAAAACATATTCAAGGTACAATTATATTCTCAACAAAGTATTAAAAATGAACATTTTATTTACGGTAATGTTAATTTGTCCAATTACTTCTGAGCCCCTGAAATGAGGAGATTTGGTATAGAAATGGTTGCAATTCCTAAACCCTAACTCCAATCTTGATGTGAATACCCTCAAAATGAAGCTAAGAGTCTGACCTTTAAGTCCATATTGATTATATAATTGTGTCTTGAATATGTTTTGGTAAACAGCTAAAATTAACAAAACTTGTTCCAGTACTTTAAGGAGGAGTGTTGGTCCAGGGAGGGAATAATTTATTTTAAGGACGTAGAAGAGTAAGAAGGCACTCATCATCATCATCTCATTAAGACCAGACTGACATGGTGTCTAATCTTAAAATCACTGTTTTACGCATGTTTCCATTTTCAGTGTTTAATTCAGCAGACTCCCTGAAAAAAAAAAGTGCTAACTGTAGAACAATGTCGACCTCTCAGATTTAACGACATCACACAAGAACCAAGTCCCTTTTCTGCTTTATGGGATTGTGTTTCTGCACAGTCTGACCAGTGTTTCGAGTCCTTTTGGCAAATTCAGCAGTTTTGAGTTACGAGCTCCATACGCCCATGATGGCCTCTCCCGCCGTCACTCCCATCAGTCTCTGCACCAACATACACACACAAATGACGGCTCTTCAACCGAGCCGACCAAGACTGCCGTTCTTCGGTGAGTGTCTGGTGCAGCTGGCACAGCAGAAACTGGAGTAGTACGAGTTGGAGCAAAGACGGGCATAGACGATGAGCTCGCAGTTGGCAAGCTCAGGCTGGTCCACACAACCAGGCGGCACGTCAACGCCTACAGCAGAACAGTGGAGAGAGTTTCTTTAATATGGATTCAGTTTCAGTTTTTAGAAAATATTACAAAGAAAGGATCGTCAGTGGTCTGCAACCATGCGAAAACAATCATCTTGAACAATTTGTGTCCATAAATACATTAAAAATAGATAAACAAAATGGAGACAAGCATATTTGGGCCTTTAAATAAAAGCATAAATGGACTGCTTACATTAGCAACAATTAAGTTTTCACCTTCTTTTTGCATAAAAAACTGTGCAAATTCCTCGAAAAAGATGCAAATTTA
Source organism: Pholidichthys leucotaenia (assembly GCA_020510985.1). Taxonomy (NCBI): domain Eukaryota; kingdom Metazoa; phylum Chordata; class Actinopteri; order Cichliformes; family Pholidichthyidae; genus Pholidichthys; species Pholidichthys leucotaenia. Next base: position 81,620,889 of record CM035842.1, on the reverse strand, counting down.
TGTGAAAAAAAAGTCCAAAAATTTATAAGGAAAAACACAAATTAATAGAAAACAGTGGAAAATTTATGAGTAAAAAAAGGAATGAACGTAAAAAAGTGGTATCAAAACAATCACAAATTTATGAGGAAAAACCTTACAAATTTATGAAAAAAAAAATTTATGAGTTAAAAGCTGCAAATTTATGTGGTAAAAACTTTCAAATTCATTCAAAAAGTCCTAAAAACTTGCAAGATTAGGGGGGAAATCTCACAAATCAGAGACTGTCATTACTACTTCAGTAACTATTTAATAGATATTCAAGTCATTTTTGAGGCGGATATATACTCTTACTAGGGGTGGGAATCACTGGAAGCAGTATGATATGATACTACTGCCATACTCGGGCCGTGATGTGATACTACCACCATCTTGGAATATGTTGAGTATTGCAATATCATATACTACTGCAACTTCCACCCTGGTCTTGTTCAACTCCCGGCTAGACCTCAGGAGTCACTCCTTTGCTGTGCTGGCCTAACCTGATAGCGAGCATTTAGCACCATCGACTGGACTGAAAAGTAATTTGTTTTTTATTAATCTGGTACCTAAGCAGGTAAATTTGTGTTTGCAACATTTATTAATAATTCTTAATAAAGTATCACAATATTAGTGCCTCTGAATTGATGATCACCACCACAAAGCACCGCAATATTACGAAGCACTACTTCCATACCTCTAGCTCATACTTACTTGAGCACTTAATAGCAGTTTCTGGCTACTCTACCCACCTCTGGGAATTACCAAACATACCAGGAAATGGACTGAAAACTTATTAGAACCAAAGCCACCAGATGCCTGTGCTGGATGAATCTCACCTTGCTGTAGGTCTTTTATGACTTTGACTTCAGCGGTGGCGCTCACAGAGTAGATGCCGGTGTAGGCGTTACAGGTGTACGTTCCCTCATCAGAAGGTTTGACACTATTTATGATCAGGCTGCCGTCAGATGACGTGAGGACGTTGCGCCCGTCTGGACGTACCGGCACACCATTTCTGTGGTCACATAGGACAAAAGAGCAGTGTGTGAACTCTCCACAGCTTTTATCTGACTCGGTAAACTGCATCGGCGTTTTTCAGAAACGTGACTTACAAATTTGGACATTTTTCATGAAAAATTTCAACGGTTTTTATGAATTTTCACCTTTCTTTGTAAATTTGAGACCTGTTAAGGTAGCACCTCAAGGAGTGGCGAATGCTGACGAACGTTGCCATTTTTGGATTCGTCGACTTTTCTTACGAATGCTTGCAAAAAAAATCAGGTTTCGCCTCTGTCATAAGTGACATTTAATAATATTTAGCGACATTTAGCAAGGATTCGCAGCATTCGTGCAAATGTTTGCAAAAGTGTTTGTGAAAGACAGATGGCGAACATTAGCCATTCTTAGCAAATGGTAGCGACAGTGTTTGCGATAATGAGCAAATATTTGCCACTGTTTGGGAACGTTTGGGACCTTTTGTAAAATACCAGGCGAATATTGGACCCGACCCTATAAAAAGGGTGAGCAAACCCTCCCCAGCATTCAGATTTCAAGGGTTCGAAAAGGTTCTTAAACAGCTGCTAGTGTCCACAACTTGGCGAACCAAACAGAACTTTAGCCACAAGTGTTGCAGCCGTTGACAAATGCTTACAGCTATTTTGCAAATGTTTGCAGAAAAATAAATACGCAAAGAAATTTTGAACATGTTCAAATTTGTTTTTGCGACAAGAAAAACTGTTTGTGAGCTGTTTTGCAACCTTTTACAAACCCTGACGACGCCCCCCCCCCCCAAAAAAAAAAATGCTCGTCCGCATTCCCTGCTCTGTGAGATACTAGCATTTTCTTGAAAATTTACATTTTTTATTCTAAATATGCAAATTTTTTCCTTTAAAAAATTTAAGGATTTTCTCCTTAATTTTGCAGCTTTTCTTAATTTTTTTCTTTTTTTTTTTCAAATGAGGTTACAATTTTTGTCAAGTAAATTAAATTATTTATTTATTTATGTATTTGACCTTTTTATATATTGACCTTTCTAGTAAGTTTTTCACTTCATCATCATGTTGCTACTTTAATTATGTAAATTTGTTAATTTTTTTCCCTAAATTTGCAGGGGTTTTTTTTAAAGGTACCTTTGGCAAAGTAAATTTGTCCTTTTAATATACATGCCAGTAGGTAGGTGCACAAATAAACCACATGAATTCCAATCAGAATAAAGTCACATGACAACTTATCAGATATACTGTATGTATATCCAATTTAGGACAACATACAAAAGTAAACTCAGATCCAATCTGAAAAATCACACTTTAACTCAGATTTTTTTTGCAGTCAGACACTAATAAAAAACATCAGACCTGTGTCACATTAGGGTTAAAAAATGAATCTGATTCCCTTTAGGGTGGTAATGTTAACATAGCCTAGTAGTAATTAACTAGGTATTTTGTCCCAAAAATTGTGACCATAGCTGTGCCTGTGGGGCCACTTTACAAGGCTGAATAATTCCTTTTACCTGGACCAGCCTATGCTGACGTTGTCCCCTGACACCACACAGGGGAGCAGAGCTGTGCTGCCTTCAGACACCTCAATGTTATTAGGAGCTGTGGTGATCCTCAGGTCTGCTGAACAATAAAACCAGAAAGAAGAAAGATGTGGCTCATTTCATACTTTTAGTTTACATTTCATTACTCTGCATGCAGCTTAAAATGGTCACTTTGTGGAAATGTGACGTTTATCTATTTGATGCAAACAAGAGGAATCAGTAATTCATAATAATACTGAACTCTGCTGGTGATTATATAAAACTACAACATCAGTAGCAGTTTGACAATCATATTGGAGATACAACACTAAAGATTTGACTATAGTATGATGTTTATAAGCCAAATGATTAGGTGAGAAAAGGAGGAACAGGTACATTTACCCCCTTTGCCATCAGCAGTGACTTTATAGCATTCTCCTATCCACCTTATTCCTAGCCCCCATGATGCTTTGCGTGAATTATGGGCGCAACTTCCGGTACTAGTTTAGAATGTGTGGTTGTCACTGAAACGGGACACTTTTCCTTGTTAAAAAAACAATGACTTCAGCATCAAAAATACAGGAACACAGCTTTTTGCACCTCAGAAAGAGTAATATAATCATACCACTTCCCACGACTATCAAGGGATGAGAAGATGACCTTAAAAAGCGGCCTCGCAGACAGTAGCTCCGTTAGTTAGCACCGCTGCTAAGATGCTAATGCTGTAAACAAATGAAAGCTCTGAGATATATCAATGTCTCCACCGCAATAAAGTCAGATGCATTTTGTTAAAAGATGTTGGACATAATCAAATTTACCTCAGAGCAGACGTAGAATCTAGTCAGAGCCACAAAGAGCCACAATACCGTGCTTGGGTGTTTTAATGTCTGCAGCAGTTATTTAATTTAACAGGTACAGACCTTTCCTGACAATTGTTCAAAATTTTATTGAGCTATACTTTGTGATCATTTCAAAATTAATGCATGCTGAAGCTGCTAATATCAAGTCCATATCGTTCCAGTGCAGTGCAACGAATGAAAAAAAAACAAAAAAAACCACCTATTTGATATCTTTCTTAAATCGTTAAGCCTTAGGAAACAAACTGTTACTATTTTTTATTTATTATTTTCCTTCATGCAGCCTTGCATCTGTTGACATACAGTGGTGTGAAAAAGTGTTTGCCCCCTTCTTGATTTCTCATTTTTTATATGTTTGTCACACTTAAATGCTTCAGATCATCAAACAAATTTAAATATTAGACAAAGATAACACAAGTAAACACAAAATCCAGTTTTTAAATGGTGTTTATTAAGGGGAAAAATCCAAACCTACATGGCCCTGTGTGAAAAAGTGATTGCCCCCAGCCTGGTTCCCCCACCACCACCATTAAAACATAAATTGACTGTGGTTTATCACATCTTTGGAAAGCTGAGTTCAATGCACGGTGGTGCAGTGGTTAGCACTGTTGCCTTACAGCTAAAAGGTTCCTGGTTCGAATCCCCAGGCTGGCAGGGGTTGGAACCTTTCTGTATGGAGTTTGCATGTTCTCCCTGTGCTGCATGGGTTTACTCCGGGGGCTCCGGTTTCCTCCCACAATCCAAAGACATGCATGTTAGGTTAATTGGTTGTTCTAAATTGTCCCTAGATATCTGTTTCCTATAGGCCCTTAGAATAGAGGGTTAGTACTAGTGAAAGCGCTTTGAGTGGTCTTTGTGACTAGAAAAGCGTTATATAAGTGCAGGTTAGTTAGTAGTAATTTCTCTACCCACCCCCAGGCCTGATTACTCCCACACTTGTTCTCAATCAAACAAATCCAAAGAAATTCAGGAACAAATGAGAAACAAAGCAATTGACATCTATCAGTCTGGAAAAGGTTATAAAGCCATTTCTAAAGCTTTGGGACTCCAGCGAACCACAGTGAGAGCCATTATCCACAAATTGTGAAAATATGGAACAGTGGTGAACCTTCCTAGGAGTGGCCAGCCGACCAAGTTTACCCCAAGAGCGCAGCGACGACTCATCCAAGAGGTCACAAAAGACCCCACAACAGCATCTAAAGAACTGCAGGCCTCACTTGCCTCACTGAAGGTCAGTGTTCATGACTCCACCATTAGAAAGAGACTGGGGAAAATGGCCTGCATAGCAGAGTTCCAAGATGAAACCCACTGCTGAGCAAAAAGAACATAAAGGCTCATCTCAGTTTTGACAGAAAGCATCTTGATGATCCCCAAGATTTTGGGGAAAATACTTTGTAGACTGACGAGACAAAAGTTGAACTTTTTGGAAGGTGTGTGTCCCATTACATCTGGCATAAAAGTAACACAGCATTTCAGAAAAGGAACATCATACCAACAGTACAAAATGGTGGTGGTAGTGTGATGGTCTGGGGCTGTTTTGCTGCTTCAGGACCTGGAAGACTTGCTGTGGTAAATGGAACCATGAATTCTGCTTTCTACCAAAAAATCCTGAAAGAGAATGTCCGGCCATCTGTTCGTGACCTCAAGCTGAAGCGCACTTGGGTTCTGCAGCAGGACAATGATCCAAAACACACCAGCAAGTCCACCTCTGAATGGCTAAAGAAAAACAAAATGAAAACTTTGAAGTGGCCTAGTCAAAGTCCTGACCTGAATCCAACTGAGATGCTGTGGCATGACCTTTAAAAGGCGGGTCATGCTCGAAAACCCTCCAATGTGGCTGAATTACAACAATTCTGCAAAGATGAGTGGGCCAAAATTCCTCCACAGCGCTGTAAAAGACTCACTGCCAGTTATCACAAACACTTGATTGCAGTCATTGCTGCTAAGGGTGGCCCAACCACTTATTAGGTTTAGGGGGCAATCACTTTTTCACACAGGGCCATGTAGGTTTGGATTTTTTTTTCCCCTTTATAATAAGCACCTTCATTTACAAATTGCATTTTGTGTTTACTTGTCTTATCTTTGTCTAATATCTTTGTCCTATCTTTGTCTAATATTTGAATTTGTTTGATGATCTGAAACATTTAAGTGTGACAAACACACAAAAAAATGAGAAACCAGGAAGGGAGCAAACACTTTTTCACACCACTGTATATAAACGTCAGATCTGTGACATTCCTGCAAGTGAAAACATACCTGGTGCTGCTGTGTCTGTCCTGTGTCTGTACCACCGATCACACCAACAGTCCGTTTTAGTTTTCAGTGCATGATCTATGTAACCCGGTCTCAGTAAAAAACGTATCTAATAAACGCTTTCCCTCCCCTCTAAAATCATACATTTGCACGTTAAATCAAAAAAATAACGTGCCTCGGCACGTTTTTACAAGCTCACTCACTGCGCATGCGCAAAATACTCGAACAGTCCTCACCGCGCATGCGCAGAGCAACACATCTTTTACTTGGGTTTCCCAATGCTCATTTGGTCGGTGGGAGGGGGATGGTGGACTGGTACCTACACAGACATTCAAGGAACAGACACAAAAACACTCAAGTTTGACTCTCATCTATGACTGACCTTCTTCTTCATTTTGTTTTTTTTTTCCTGTTTGTTTTTCACTCCACTAATGAAAGGTTCCTGTGAGGTTAGGGTTAGGGCTTTAAGTGTGGGGTAGTTGGTTGATGGTGAAAGACAATAAAAGTGACAGGAACACAAACTGCCAAATGTTAAGCTGCCATTAGACACCTTTCTTAAATCTGTAAATGCCACATTTCCACTACACGTCAAAAATCTTTTCTACGTGTCTGTGTACGTTTTCTCTGAGTGACAAAACGTGCAAATGAACATTTTTTTGCTGAGACTGGGCCGATCTATGCACTGTTGTTGAAGCCAGCACAGATTTAGCTGAGGTTTAGCAGTCTCACACCACAAACAGCAGCAAGTACCAGAACTACGCAAAAACATTCAAAAATACAAAAAGTACAAGTGCTGAAATTATCTGCCACTTGACTGCAAAACAGGTATGTGGATTATGCATTAAAATAAATTTGAAATACTTTTAAAAATGCTGTTTTAAATGCCCCACTACTCCACTCTTGCTGACTGATTTAACACCACTTCAGCCGAAACCGGAAGTTGCTCCCATCATCATTTCTATAGCAGCGCCCTCAGGAATAAGGGGGATAGTCTCTCTGTTTTAACATTTTGTGGCTCCAACCTTGAACTCTGAGTTGCAACTGTCTCTGCTCCAGCTGTTGCTGACTGGAGGCTGTACACGTGTAGACACCGGAGTCGTCAGACCTCAGAGGACCAATAATCAGGGTGCCATCTGGATGGTGAGTTAACCTGCAGCACAGTGGTCAGAAAGCCATGGATGCTGTTTACCTAAGAAGCTGTATTTACAATCTCAACAACCACTCAAAGTGCTTAACTAGTAACTATTAAAGGGGTCATTGATGAAATTATTGTGTTTTGTAGGTTTTAACCTTCTGAAATCATTGGATGTGATTATCAAAAAAATATTAATAAAACACTCACTTCTCTTTAAAATAAAACACACACAGCCTTTATATTGTTTTGCTCTATTACTGGCCAGCCAAGCTGTCTGTCTGCAAATGTCAGCAGGGTGCTAGGGAGTTAGCTTGTCAAGTGTGATTTATATTGTTATTTTCTTTAGATTTCAGTCACTATAGATATGCCTGTTTTCACCTGGTTCAGTAGTCCACAGTAGATAATATACTCTATCTCATGTCTTTCTGGCTTATTTTGTTATCTTTTCTCGATGATACCAAGCTGGTTAGCCAAAGCTAGCAGTTTAGCCACCCATTCACAGATGTTTCTGTGCTTATTTTACTCCAGGGACCTAATCAACCATATAAACCACACATTCCTGTCCACCAGTGATGCATTATTTCATTCATTCTTAAAGATAAATTTACATTAGTTGGCTCAGGCATGCTAGCCAGCTAAGCTTAGCAATAGTTATGTAAGAGGGAGGGCAGAGTTAACTGTAGCGCCCAGGCATTTAAAGAGATATGCACTGAAACAAGCTGTTCTGAGTAAGGCTGCAAAAGATTATTCACAATTATGATACAATAGTTAAACAAAATTTGACCAAAATATGTCACAAACATTTCAGTAAGACCTGTGGGAACTGTCAAAATGTGGAAAAAGTGCAGTCAGTGACCCCTTTAACCGAGGGATTGGCATATCAGTACTTCGATACCAGATGGTCGATATTTTGGAGTCAATACTTTTTTAAATATTACCACCATTACCATTACCACCATTTTAATACAAAACGTGCAATTTTTTTCACTTCTGAGAGTTTTAGGCATTAAATTTATGTGTGAAAACCCAGGCATATTTTATAGATGGTCTGCTGTGTCACATGATTATGGTAGCCTATCAGATGTCAGAGCTGAAGACTCACTGCACACTGGCAGCCTCAGTCAAGCACTCACTGACTCCCGTGCAGAGTGAGCTCAGCAGTGTTGCGGGTGGCATAAGTATTACTTCTGAAATGTTACACCCATCCATCAATCCATCCATCCTCGACTGCTTTTCCGGAGGTCCGGGTTGCGGAGGCAGCAGTTCAAGCAGAGAAGCCCAGATTTCCCTCTCCCCAGCCACCTGCTCCAGCTCTTCAGAGAGGGTACCAAGGCGTTCCCAGACCAGCTGGGAGACATAGTCTCTCCAGCGAGTCCTGGGTCTACCCCAGGGTCTCCTCCCAGTGGGACGTGCCCGAAACACCTCAAGTGGAAGGCGTACAGGAAGCATCCTGATCAGCTGCCCATACCACCTCAAATGGCTCCTTTCAATGTGGAGGAGCAGTGGTTCTACTCTGAGCCTCTCCCAAATGACTGAGCTCTTCACCCCATCTCTAAAGGTGTACTCACACCAAACACGAATGGGCGGCGCAAATCCATACAAAGTGAATTGGAAGACACAAGTACCCGCGAATTTGCGTCGTCTAGCGGACAGTAAAATTATCACTATTGCAGAGTAAACTAAATAGAAAATGAAGCTTACTCACCGGGAGACAAGAGGACCGGGAACTCTTCAGCTGAATTGGGATTTTGGAGTTATTTACCCACGGTTTCCGGCCACAGACATCCTAGCAAGCTAGCAATGTAAACAACCATTATCTGTGAAGTTTTGGAGGCTTGAGACGACATTTTCAGGTGAGTCCCTGGTCGGATAATGTAAACCTAAGCATGACGTTATTTTGGGAATTTCCACAGCAGGTTGACCACAGCTGCAGAAGCTTTAAAGACAACTCCGCCTGTCTGTATCTCACTATTCATGTCTGTTGGCGTGTTTACATTGAATTATAATGTAATCGTGCACCGTGAAAAATTCTCCCATTCACGTTTGGTGTGAACACACCTTAAGGGTGAGTCCAGCAATCCTACAAAGGAAGCTCATTTCAGCTGCTTGTATCCGCGATCTCATTCTTTCGGTCATTACCCAAAGCTCATGACCATAGGTGAGAGTAGGAACGTAGATTGACTGGTAAATTGACAGCTTTGCCTTAGAGCTTAGCTCCCTCTTCACCACAACAGACCGGTACAACGTCTGCATCACTGCAGATGCTGCTCCGATCCGTCTGTCAATGTCTCACTCCATTCTCCCCTCACTCGTGAATAAGACCCCGAGATACTTAAACTCCTCCACTTGGGGCAGGTGCCTGTCCCCAACCCGGAGAGGACAATCCACCTTTTTCCAGCTGAGGACCATGGACTCAGACTTGGAGGTGCTGATTCTCATCCCAGCCGCTTCACACTCAGTGGCAAAACCCAGTAAGACCTGTAGGTCATTGCTGGATGAAGCCAACAGGACAACATCATCCGCAAACAAAACAGATGAGATCCTGTGGTCACCAAGCATGACACCCTCCGTTCCCTGGCTGCGCCTAGAAATCCTGTCCATAAAAATTATGAACAGGATCAAGACAAAGGGCAGCCCTGGCGGAGTCCAACTCTCACTGGGAATGAGTCCAGTCGAGTGTTGGCAATACGAACCAAACTCTCACAACGGTCATACAGAGACTGGATAGCTCGTAATAACAAGCCTGATACCCCATACTCCCGAAGCACCCCCCACAAAAAACCACAAGGGACGCGGTCGAATGCTTTCTCCAAGTCCACAAAACACATGTAAACTGGCTGGGCAAACTCCCACGATCCCTCGAGGATTCTCGAGAGGGTAGAGAGTTGATCCGATGTGCCATGGCCAGGATGAAAACCACATTTCTCCTCCTGAATCCAAAGTTCGACCAACAGCCGGACTCTCCTCTCCAGTACCTTGGCATAGACCTTCCCAGGGAGGCTGAGGAGTGTGATCCCTCTAAAGTTGGAGCACACCCTCCGGTCCCCTTTCTTGAAGAGAGGAACCACCACCCCAGTTTGCCATGCCAAAGGCACTGTCCCCGACCTCCACACAATGTTGCAGAGGCGTGTCAACCATGACAGCCCTACAACATCCAGGGCCTTGAGGTACTCGGGGCGGATCTCGTCCACCCCTGAGGCCCAGCCACGAAAGAGATTTGTAACCACCTTGGCGACCTCAGTCCCTGTGATGGGCGAGTCGTCCCCCTCGTCCACAAGCCCTACTTCCTCTGTGGAAGGTGTGTCAGTGGGATTGAGGAGATCCTCGAAGTATTCCTTCCACTGCCCGACGATATCCCCAGTCGAAGTCAGCAGCACCCCATCTGCACCATACACAGTGTGGACAGGGAGCTGCTTCCCCCTCCTGAGCCGCCTGACAGTTTGCCAGAATTGCTTCGACGCAGACCAAAAGTCTTGTTCCATGGCCTCACTGAACTCCTTCCACACCTGAGTTTTTGCTTCAGCAACCACCCGAGCCACACTCCGCTTGGCCTGCCAGTACACTTCAGCTGCTTCGGGAGTCCCACAAGCCAATCAAGCTTGATAGGACTCCTTCTTCAGCTTAATGGCCCCCCGACCACTGGTGTCCACCACTTGGTTTGGGGGTTGCCACCATGAGATGTACTGATGATCTTGCGGCCACAGTTCTGGGCAGCCGCTTCAACAGTGGAGGTGGAGAACATGGCCCATTCAGACTCCATGTCTCCAGAGTCCCTTGGAATGTGGTCGAAGTTCTTGTTGAGGTGGGAGTTGAAAACTTCCCGGACAGGGGCCTCAGCCAGACGTTCCCAGCACACCCTCACTATACGTTTGGGTCTACCAGGTCTGAATGGTGTCCTCCCCTGCCATTGGATCTAACTCACCACCAGGTGGTGATCAGTTGACAGCTCTGCACCTTTCTTTACCCGAGTGTCCAAGACATACGATCGCAGGTCTGATGACACGATAACAAAATCGATCATCGACCTGCGACCAAGGGTGTCCTGGTGCCAGGTGCACATATGGACACCCTTATGCTTGGATATAGTGTTTGTTATGAACAAACTGTGATTAGCACAGAAGTCCAATAACTGAATACCACTCGGGTTCAAATCAGCCAGGCCGTTCCTCCCAATCACCCCCTCCAGGTTTCACTGTTGTTGCCCACATGCGCATTGAAGTCCCCCAGTAGGACAATGGAGTCTCCAAGAGAAGCACCCTCCAGCACCCCAGTCAGAGACTCTAAAAACAGTGGGTACTGTGAACCATCATTTGGTGCATAGGCACAAATGATGGTCAGGACCCATTTCCCAACCTGAAGGCGCAGGGAAACAACCCTTTCATCAACGGGGGAAAACTCCAATATTGAAGCCGCAAGGTGGGGGATACAAGAATACCCACCCCTGCTCACCACCTCTTGCCCGGGGCAACTCCAGAGTAGGCCAAGCTCCAGCCCTTCTCCAGGAGACTGGTTCCGGAACCGGAGCTGTGTGTTGAGGTGAGGCCGACTATATTTAGTCGGTATCTCTACACCTCATGCACCAACCCAGGCTCCTTCCCCACCAGAGAGGTGACATTCCACATCCCAAAAGCCAGTTTAGGAAGCCTGGGATCAGACCGCCAAGGTCTCCACCTTCGACCGCCACCTGATCCACATACCACCGGACCCCCATAGTCCCTCCTGCAGGTGGTGAGCCCACTGGAGGGCGGACCCATGTAATTCCTTCAGGCTGAGCCCAGACGGGTCTCATGGGCAGAAATCTGGCCACCAGGTGCTAGCCATCGAGCCCCTCCCCCAGGCCTGGCTCCAGGGTGGGGCCCCAGTAACCCGATACCGGGCGGGGTGCACTGAATCCTTGTTTTAGTATTCATCATGAGAGTCTGTTGGATCGTTATTAGTCTGGCCCTTCACCCAGGACCAGTTTATCATGGATGACCCTACCAGAGGCAAATTGCCCCGGACAACATAGCTCCTGGGATCACTAGGGCATGCAAACCCCCCACCACAATAAGGTGATGATCCATGAGGGGTCATTATACCATTCATGTGTTACAGCATTCATCCAAATTCTCTGGTGATACCAAGCAGCATAATTTTGAAATAAGCACTATTTAAGTTTGTAAAATAATAGTGTAAAAATGCAATAAATAAATAAATAATAAAATTAAAAAAAATATTGCGGAGTGAAAAAGTTACACATACATGCTGCTTGGTATTCCCATAGAATCTGGATGAATGGTGAAACATTTCAGAAGTGAAAAATACTTGAATCCAGTTGACATGACTGAGCTTTCATACAGCATACTTACTGTCATGAATTGTCCCTCAGGACAGAGAGGTGAGACCCATGCGCAGGACTGCAGTTTGTGAAATTTATTAAATAAACACAAAGACTAAAACAGTGCTCAAAACGAAATACAAAATAAACTTACAGATACAGCACCAGAGCAAGGGCTGGATTCTGGTGGAGATGGGAGAAGGAAACTTAAGACTCCAGCAGCAAGAAATGAAAATAACAGCCCTTAAATAGGATTAGAAACAATTAACACAAAAAGTAACTGGTGTGAATCACATGAACGGGCTGGGGAGAAAATGACAATCAGCTGTGAGTCATGAGGAAGGGAGACAGAGCTGACAGTTTGACAGGAGCACCGCTCACAACCAGGGAGAAGCCCGGAAGTGCTCCTGACAACAGCAACTCCAAAGAGAGAAAGAAAAGAGAGGATACTGGCAAAATAAAGTGGAAACAAAAAACCCAACTATGTAAATAACAAAACTACACTGAACGTAAACAGGAAAATAAATCACACAATACCAAATACGTAAAAACAAACTAAAAATAACATCACCGACCAAGAACTCCAAAATACAATATTATACAAATAAGGAAAAACAAAAAGGCAAAGAGACAGAGCACAGTGAAATCCCCCGTGCTCAGATCATGACAGAGCCCCCTCCTCAAGGGGTGGAGACCAGACACCCTGGGCAACATCAAAAGGAAAACAAGGGCCCACCCACACTAAGGACCCACCCCATCAAAAGACAAGAAAACAACCCAACCCCGGGCGGGAGGAGGAGGACCCAGGAATGGAGGGGCCAAAACAAACCAGAGAAAATAGTAAGAACTCCCATGACTCACACCTCAGCAAAACCCAGGCTATGAGAAAGCAAAAACCAAAAACCCCGCTCAGGATTCACACCAGACAAAATCAGGGACCTAAGCCCCCTGGACCAAAAGGCTAGACAGTTCCGGTGGCCAGCCAAAGTCTCAGGCCTGGCAGACGGTGAGGTGGTAAGGGTTAGGTGACCTGCCGGAGAATATGGGCCACCCAACCCAACGGCGCAGTCCGTCAGGTGGTCAACCAGAGTATTTTAGCCACCTAAACACAAGGGGTAGCCCAGGAGGCAGTTCCCCCCACAGGGAGGTCCTACGAAGAAAAGGACAGCGGAGTAGGGGGAACCATGATGATGTCAGGCGGAGGAGGGGGAACCACGACAATGTCGGGTGGAGGAGGGGGAACCACGACGATGTCTGGCAGAGGAGGGGGAACCACAACAATGTCTGGCAGAGGAGGGGGAACCACAATTATGTCTGGCAGAGGAGGGGGAACCACGACGGCCTCGGGCAGAGGAGAGGGAACCGCGACGGCGTCGGGCAGAGGAGAGGGAACCACGACGGTGTCTGACCGTTCTGCAGCACCCTCAGTGGTCCCGGACTGGGACATAGTAGCACCCACAGTGGCTCCGGGCTGGAGCAAAGTTGCACCCGCAGTGGCTCCGGGCTGGAGCAAAGTTACACCCGCAGTGGCTCCGGGCTGGAGCAAAGTTACACCCACAGCGGCTCCGGGCTGGAGTAAAGTTGCACCCGCGGTGGACCCAGAATGGGACAGAGCTGCACCCTCGGTGGACCCAGACTGGACCAGAGCTGCACCCTTGGTGGACCCGGACTGAGGAAAAGCTGCACCCACGGAGGCCCCGGGCTGGGACGCAGCACGCGCGACGGCCTCAGCTAATGGGGAAGCAGCACCCTCGGTGGGCCCAGACTGGGCCAGAGCTGCACCCTCGGCAGACCTAGACTAGGCCAGAGCCGCACCCTCGGTGGACCCGGACTGGGCCAGAGCCGCACCCTCAGTTGACCTGGGCTGGGACGGAGCACCCGCAGAGACCTCAACCAAAAGGGAAGCATCACCCACGGAGGTCCTGGGCTGGGACGGAGCACCCGCGATGACTTCAGCAGGAGGAGCTGGACCCAAGGTGATCTCGGGCGGCGAAGCGGGACGGTCCTCAATGACCCTGGAGAAAAGCTCAGACAGGAGAGGCAGCGAAACGGTCAGGGTCACCGGCGGCAGTGGAGCCCGGCAAGGTGAGCTCAGGTGCAGCCAACGACTGCACCTGGCTCTCCCCACCAAGAGCCAGGCAAGATCTCTCCAAAATAGAAACAACAAAGACAAAGGAGAGCACTTGCCTGATCTCAAGCTCCACCGCCATCCAGGACATCTGTTGATACTAACGATGACTGCTCTAGCCTGGCCCTCTGAAGGTCATGCTTGGACTCTGCTGCGGCGACCCCAGCAGCAGGCAAGGTGGTCAATGCAGTCCCGGGACCCCCCAGTGATGTGACCCACGCAGGTGGCTCGCCCGGCGTGGACGCAGGAGGTCGGCTTCCTGCTGGTGCCAGATCCTGTTCTGCTGAGGCCAGGGGACGCTTCATCATCAGCACAGGCTTCAGCTCAGTTGCAGGGCTTTCCCTCCGTCCAAACTGTGGCTGCAGGGCTGGAACCAGGTCTTCCAGGGCCGCAGGCGCCTCTATAGTCCAGCGGCTCAGTCCTGGGGCCAGCGGACACTCAAGTGGGACAGGAGGAGACACGGAGAGAGAAGGTGAACAGTCTATGGCTGCAGCAGATGGTGAGGACTCAGAGGACTGCCTTACCAGGAATCAGGCAAGATAATTCATGTTTAATTGAAAGACAGTTGAAAAACACTTGCCTGAGTTCCCTGGGTGTGATGTCTTCTGCTGCAGCTGGGTGGAAATCAGCCCCCTCTGTGACTTCGGTGGATATGGGCCCCTCAGTGGAACGTGAAAGAGCCGCCCCTGCTGACACGGTGACGAACAGAGCCGGAGAAGAAACGACTGAGCTCTCAGCAGCGGGAGGAGATGTCAAGGAGACGGAAGTTGCAGCGGCAAAGGAGAATGAGTGGGCTGACAGGACAGCCGGCAAGGAGAAACACAAAGAGGAAAGTGCTGCGGGAATTGTCTGGCTCGATGGGGGAGAAACTGCCAACTGAGAAGTAGAGGCATTCTTTCGCCGGGATTTCCTTGAATGACGGCGGGAGACGGGAGGCGGAGACGTCGGCTCCTGGAGAGGTGGAAGAGGTCACGGTGGAACCTCCTTCAGTTGTTGAGCGAGATCCAGGAGACACCATGGCTTATATTCCAGAAGGAGCTCTGTCTCTGCTAACACGGCCTGCCTGCACTCCTCCAGCTCCTCGGCCGATGGTGCGGGCCAGTGTTCGGGAGGAGGAGGTGGAGCAGTCGCCAGAGAGCGACGAGAGGCTGGAGGCTTCCATGTCCGCGGGCACTTGCTCTTCGTCGGCACAGGAACGGACAAAAGAGTGGATTCCCCCAGCCCGTGACTCGCAGGTTGTAGAGTGATAATGGAAAGGAGTAGGTTCGCGAGCTCTGG
Source organism: Pholidichthys leucotaenia (assembly GCA_020510985.1). Classification (NCBI taxonomy): domain Eukaryota; kingdom Metazoa; phylum Chordata; class Actinopteri; order Cichliformes; family Pholidichthyidae; genus Pholidichthys; species Pholidichthys leucotaenia. Next base: position 81,605,388 of record CM035842.1, on the reverse strand, counting down.
GTGGTCCCACAGGCTGGGGCATGCCTTGACTACCTGCGCCACGCCCTCCAGACACTCTCAGGCTGCCTCAAAAATACGGGAGGCACGAGCCTGTGAAAGAATGTCCTCCAGGACACACATACACCACCGTTCCGCCTCGCTCAGACTTGGGGTTGACAAATCCGGGGTGACTGGCATGGTACCCCAGATGAAAAAAACAAACTGGGGAGAAAAGGAAAATCTGCGAGCCTCCGCTGCCGCTGGAGTGAAACAACAAAAAATCTACACACACTGCAGCCACTGGGTCTCAAACGGGCCAGAGTCTTCTGTCATGAATTGCCCCTCAGGGCAGAGAGGTGAGACCCACGTGCAGGACTGCAGTTTGTGAAATTTATTAAATAAACACAAAGACCAAAACAGTGCTCAAACTGAAATACAAAATAAACTTACAGACACCGCACCAGAACAAGGGCTGGGTTCTGATGGAGACGGGAGAAGGAAACTTAAGACTCCAGCAACGAGAAATGAAAATAACAGCCCTTAAATAGGATTAGAAACAATTAACACAAAAAGTAACCGGTGTGAATCACATGAACGGGCTGGGGAGAAAATGACAATCAGTTGTGAGTCATGAGGAGGGGAGACAGAGCTGACAGTTTGACAGGAGCACTGCCCACAACCAGGGAGAAGCCCAGAAGTGCTCCTGATAACTGCAACCCCAGAGAGAGAAAGAGAAGAGAGGATACTGGCAAAATAAAGTGGAAACAAAAAAACCCAACTATGTAAATAACAAAACTACACTGAGCGTAAACAGGAAAATAAATCACACAATACCAAATACGTGAAAGCAAACTAAAAATAACATCACCGGCCAAGAACTCCAAAATACAATATTATACGTTCATTCATCTTCTTCCGCTTAATCCTTTTCGAGTTGCGGGGGGGCTGGAGCCTATCCCAGCATCTTTGGGCGAGAGGCAGGGTACACCCTGGACAGATCGCCAGTCCATCGCAGGGCCAACACAGAGAGACAGACAACCATTCACTCTCACAGTCATACCTAAGGACAATTTAGAATCCCCAGTTTGATGCCAATTAACCGAACTTGCATGTTTTTGGCATGTGGGAGGAAACCAGAGAAATCCCGGAGTAATCCCACGCAGACACGGGGAGAACATGCAACTCCACACAGATCACTGTTGGTCGGGGGCTGGGATCGAACCCAGGATCCCCCGGCCAAGGGTGAGTTGCTGTGCTGCCGCAGTGCTAACCACTCTTCCACCACGCCGCCCACACAATAAGAAAAAACAAAAAGGCAAAGAGACAGCACGGTGAAATTCCCCATGCTCAGATCATGACACTTACCCACCTGGATGACTAAGAATCTTTACCAAATTAAGAAATTGAATTAATTTTGCATTAATTTTAAGTCTTAATTATTGTTATTATAATGAAAAGAAATTCATTTTATTTTTATTTACTTTGCTCATTGTTCTATTTTATTATCATTCTATAAGCATTTCTTTCAAGCATTTATGTTCATGAGTTTTATTCATATTTCATATTGCCCTTGTAATAAAGTTGTTAATGAAACTGCAATCATATGATTTTCCTTTAAGGGGCAAAAAGTATCAGTATCGGTATCAAAGAAAAGTCCCATAAATTAATGGTACTGTATCGAAAGGAAAAATTCTGGTATCGCCCATCAATACTTATATTGTTTGGACTTAACAGATACCTAGGGCTAATTGAGAATCACCACTTAACCTAACATACGAGGGGGGGCTGAAAACTTGATAGTGGTCAAATTTGACAAAATGTGGTTTATTTTTCAACCGCAGGGATCCAAGTGCTGCAACACCGATGGAAGAAGTGTATGGACCGAAGGGGAGACTATGTTGAAAAATAAACCACATTTGGTCAAATTTGACCACTATGAACTTTTCACACCCCCCCACACACACACACACACACAGTATATTTCCTTTACTGCGGGTAAAGTATTACAGACTTATATGTATTTAATATGTATTAATTTTGGAGCAATTATTTTATAACTGAGTTGGTCTTTTGACAGACAATCTAATTCATCATAAAAATCACTGTTCTCTTTTCTCCGGGCTCCAACACCAGAGATCACTTTAAAAATGAATTGAATCGGTGAATTCAAAAGGGGCTCAAGTCCAAGAAATATGTTTTTGCAGGAAATCAAATAAATTGCATATCTCAAAGGTAGTCTATGCCAGATGGTTCATACTTTACTCAGATATAGCACAAGGCCATAGCTTAGAAATGCTATAATATGAAGCATTTCACTTTTTTAATTTCAGAGGATTGGCAAACTAAAGTCCCTGGACTTGGGCCCTTCTTGAATTAAACAATAAGAACATATGAAAAGAAGCGCATAACATCTATTTCTCACATGTTGAAAACGTTTTTTTTTTAATTATGCCATGTTTTGAACACCTTTTATGATCACTTTATATTCAAACTATTGTTTTGATAACTGCCAGCAAATGAGATTATCATCTAAAAGTGGGCAGATTAACATAGAGGTCCATCTACTGGTAACTAATCGTCAAAGTCAGACTCATCTTCACGCCTAGCATCAAAAACTGTTAAATTACTGAGGAACTGCTGAGCCTCTGGTGAAAGACATTTCGCCAATTTCTGAATATCCTTTACTTTAGCTGCCTTTACACCAAGTTGCTCACTGTAGAGTGGCTCCTCTGGGTATGTAACAACCCTGCACGATGGCTTTAGAAGGCGGAATCTGGATGTGACCTGAGCAGACATATTTTGGGAAACTTCTATATCATTTCTGAAATTTGTGCTGCCACCTATGACTTTAAGTTTAATCCATGCAGGAAGGGCCCAAGTCCTGGACTTGGGTCTCTCTTGCACTCAATGCATAAACAATGCTGTGAATAGTTAATGCATTAAAGCTGACTTGGGACATTTTTGCACATAATCAGATAGCTTGTCTCTTAAAATTCATTAAACATGTAATATCTGCATGTATAGTTTATTTCTTTTATTTTATCATGTTTAATGTTGCAGCATTGCACCGAGACAAATTCCTAGTTTGTGTCCTACATGAACAATGGCAATAAATCTGATTCTGATTCTGATTCTGATCTGGGTTTTGAAAAAGTGTGGACTTGGGCCCTTTTGGAATTCACCGATTCAATTATATCCTTCTGAGACCCAGAAATGAAGAAACTTCCAGTTGAGTTAAATGGGAGTACACCACTTATACTAATGAATGAAAATGGGCAGGTATACAGCTCTGGAAAAAATAGGAGAGTACTACAAAATCTTTCTAAATTAGCATCTCTACATGTATGGCAGCCATTCAATTTGAGTATCTGCTGAATTCCAACACAAGGACACCTCTGTCTACTGAAGACACGTGATAAGATAAGACACATGAAAGCTGTGAATACAAATTATATTATAAAATTACGTTATTTGTGAGTTATTACACAAATACGGATTTGAGTTCTTCCTAAGCTAAAAGTACAGTAGTATTTAATAATGATCATGAACTTGTTTTCTTTGCATTATTTGATCAAAAAGCACATCTACAAGCAGCATTTTTTGTTGTTGTTTTGGCCAGTTGTCATTTTCTGTAAATAAATACTCTAAATGATGATATTTTGACTTGGAATTTGAGTGAGTTGTTTTCAGTAGGTTAGAGAATAAAACAAAATTGTTTATTTTACTCAAACACCTACATTCAAATAGTAAAACCAGATAATGTGATAATTTTGCAGTAGTCTCTTTGTCTCTTATTTTTATCTGGAGCTGTATGTCTGCATCATGCACTAATGTAAACTACATTTTTTATTTATATACTTAGAATATAGATATATATTTAGGTGTATACTTCATACATGTAAAAGTATATGTACTTTTGTACAATCTCACTGCTACACTGAGATATTCACACTTTATTTTGCATTAGTTGTGACTGACAGCAGTTACCTGGAGTCACTGAGAGCTTGTCCATCTTTAGTCCACTGAATGTTAACAAACTGCTGAGCTGAGGGAGGGATGATGGTGCAGGGCAGTCGGGCAGTCTGCCCTGCTCTCATTTCCATGAAAGATGCGCCTGAGCGCTCTATACTGAACCTGGGAGAAATGACAGCGGTATCAAGCTAACACAGGTGATTCTTATTTTTGTCAGTAAGTATAAAGCAGAACATATGGTATAGTCCATACCTTGGGAATGGACCGTCTTTGGGTAGTGAGGTAGGAATCGGCTGAGATGGTCCTTCTATGGTCACACGTGCAAACACAGAGTTGGGCAAACAGAGTCGGCACTTCTGTCATAATTCACTTACTGTATATAATGTCACGTTAGCATGTCAAGCAGAAAAACTAGTAAACAGCATGTTCCCACAACCTATGACATCAGCGTTTTACCCCAAACTTCTCAGATGGATATTTTACACTGTTATCATGATTAGCTACATGAAAGTCATGGTAACAATTCTGAGACCAGGGCTAAAGGTAAATGCAGGGATACTACTGGTATGGTGAAATTCACTCTAAAATTTGCATTTTAAATTAGAGAGAAAATACTTGTGGTGTAGACAACTTGTGTATAAATATAAGAGAAATAATGGTTAAGATTAAGCTTAAGTAACAAGCTTAAGTAACATGCATTTTCAGATGTTATTCTAGTATGCATGGTGCTCAAAGTGATTATGGCAGTGGCGGACCCTCAGGGCCAGCAAAGCCTTCTCTGCTGGCCTAAACACAATCTGAGTTACATTTACAACCTTTACAACATATTTGTTCCATTAGGATGCATTAAATTATTCCCAATAGTCTACTCTCTTTATTTTGTAGCTTTTTCTCTCTTCGTTGCACTCCTTCCAGTAGTGTAATGCATGTTAGAGTTTTTTTGTCCAATCATATTTCAGCCATCTGTGTTGCCAGGGTCAAGCAAATCTGTCTTGGGCCTTCAGGAATTAACAGTGCAGCTCTGTAGGTTAAATTAACTGTTAAACTTATCCTGTTGCTTTAACCAATCAGATGTCTTTTGTATGTCCAGGGGTAAGCATAGATGGTATCCGAGAACGTCAGCATGTTTACATCTTTTGATTGGATGATTAGACTCCACCCACAATGCAGAGAATCCTAGTTAGCAAAATACCAGTACAAGGACTTGCTTAAGCAGCTACAATATACTGTATCTGTGTAAATATAATAGCTGTTTCTCCACCCACAATAGCTAACAGGGGAGAGTAAAATGATTTGGTCGCTGATATTTAAAAAAATCAATTTTCCAGACGGACTTTTCAAGAAAAGCTGGTCATTGTGAAGAGAGGTTGGCCAACCCTGAAGCTAGCAGGCCCGTCTCAGCTGGGGAAAGGATCTGTCCGTCACTTCCATATTAACAACGAGCGGTATCCTTGGATTACAGGCTCCGAGGAGTGCTGCAAATTATCTTTCTGGGAATGCCTGTTGTTTGCAACTGATCGAGTAGATACTTGGAGCCAGACAGGGTTTGCAAACTTGAGCTGTCTGTCACACCATGACGATTTAGGCATCGTTCACCAAACGTATGAAAATTGGTCTAAAACGCTGGCATACACACGTGGACAAAATTGTTGGTACCCCTCTGTTAATGAAAGAAAAACCCACAATGGTCACAGAAATAACTTGAATCTGACAAAAGTGGTAATAAATAAAAACTCTATGAAAATTAACCAATGAAAATCAGACATTGCTTTTGAATTGTGGCTCAACAGAATTATTTTAAAAAACAAACTCATGAAACAGGCCTGGACAAAAATGATGGTACCCTTAACTTAATATTTTGTTGCACAACCTTTTGAGGCAATCACTGCGATCAAACAATTTCTGTAACTGTCAATGAGACTTCTGCACCTCTCAGCAGGTATTTTGGCCCACTCCTCATGAGCAAACTGCTCCAGTTGTCTCAGGTTTGAAGGGTGCCTTCTCCAGACGGCATGTTTCAGCTCCTTCCACAGATGTTCAATAGGATTTAGATCAGGGCTCATAGAAGGCCACTTTAGAATAGTCCAATGTTTCGCTCTTAGCCATTCTTGGGTGTTTATAGCTGTGTGTTTTGGGTCATTATCCTATTGCAAGACCCATGACCTGCAACTGAGACCAAGCTGTCTGACACTGGGCAGCACATTTCTCTCTAGAATACCTTGATAGTCTTGAGATTTCATTGTACCCTGCACAGATTCAAGACACCCTGTGCCAGATGCAGCAAAGCAGCCCCAGAACATAACAGAACCTCCTCCATGTTTCACAGTAGGGACAGTGTTCTTTTCTTGGTATGCTTCATTTTTGCATCTGTGAACATAGAGCTGATGTGCCTTGCCAAAAAGTTCCAGTTTTGTCTTGTCTGTCCATAGGACATTCTCCCAGAAGCTTTGTGGCTTGTCAACATACAGTTTGGCAAATTCCAGTCTGGCTTTTTTACCTCCGCCAAAGGGGGAGGTTATGTGATCATCGGCGTTGGTTTGTCTGTTTGTCTGTTTGTTTGTCTGTTTGTTAGCAAGATAACTCAAAAAGTTATGGACGGATTTTCATGAAATTTTCACAGATTGTCAGAAATGGGGTATCCTACAGATGATTAGATTTTGGTGGTGATCCGGATCACCGTCCACAAGAAAACCACCATTATGCAAAATGCCATTTTCATGAATAACTACTAAACCACTAATCCTATCATTGTCAATCCAATTGTTGTGAATCCAATTGCTAGTCATATGTTTTCATGGTCAAGGAATCTGAAAACATACACACAAACACTGTATGGGGGGAACTGTGGTGCTAAACCGCCATTACGGAAAATGCCATTTTCGTCAATAACTACTGAACCACTAATCCTATCATTGTCAATCCAATTGCTTGTCATATGTTTTCATGGTCAAGGAATCTGAAAACGTACACACAAACACTGTATGGGGGGAACTGTGGCCGCCATTATGGAAAATGCCATTTTCGTGAATAACTACTGAACCACTAATCCTATCATTGTCAATCCAATTGCTAGTCATATGTTTTCATGGTCAAGGAATCTGAAAACGTACACACAAACACTGTTCGGGGGGAACTGTGGCCGCCATTACGGAAAATGCCATTTTCGTAGTTTGATCATCGGCGTTGGTTTGTCTGTTTGTCTGTTTGTTTGTCTGTTTGTTTGTCTGTTTGTTTGTCTGTTTGTTAGCAAGATAACTCAAAAAGTTATGGACGGATTTTCATGAAATTTTCACAGATTGTCAGAAATGGGGTATCCTACAGATGATTAGATTTTGGTGGTGATCCGGATCACCGTCCACAAGAAAACCGCCATTATGCAAAATGCCATTTTCGTGAATAACTACTAAACCACTAATCCTATCATTGTCAATCCAATTGTTGTGAATCCAATTGCTAGTCATATGTTTTCATGGTCAAGGAATCTGAAAACGTACACACAAACACTGTATGGGGGGAACTGTGGTGCTAAACCGCCATTACGGAAAATGCCATTTTCGTCAATAACTACTGAACCACTAATCCTATCATTGTCAATCCAATTGCTTGTCATATGTTTTCATGGTCAAGGAATCTGAAAACGTACACAAAAACACTGTATGGGGGGAACTGTGGCCGCCATTATGGAAAATGCCATTTTCGTGAATAACTACTGAACCACTAATCCTATCATTGTCAATCCAATAGCTAGTCATATGTTTTCATGGTCAAGGAATCTGAAAACGTACACACAAACACTGTTCGGGGGGAACTGTGGCCGCCATTACGGAAAATGCCATTTTCATGAATAACTACTGAACCACTAATCCTATCATTGTCAATCCAATTGCTAGTCATATGTTTTCATGGTCAAGGAATCTGAAAACATACACACAAACACTGTATGGGGGGAACTGTGGCGCTAAACCGCCATTACAGAAAATGACATTTTCGTCAATAACTCGTCGGCCTCCGTCGGTCTATGATGACCATGGAAGAGAATCCTAAACGTCTACTCTGCTGGAACAGCACCGCCTGTGGCTGAACAGGCCGATGCGCGAATGGCAGTCCCTGTCACACAGGTCGCACTTGTGGGTGGTCTCCGTGCTGCTGGGTCTGTGGCGGTTCTTCCTGTGGGTCCTTTTTTCATCTGCTGCAGCAGTCAGTCTCGCTTCACCTGCCTTGAGCTGTCTGGTCAGGGTGCCTCTCCATTTGGAGCGGTCCATTGCAAGGTCCTCCCAGCGCTCTGTGTTGATCTCCAGGGCCTTCATGTCTCTCTTGCAGACGTCTCTAAAGCACAGCTGTGGGCGGCCAACGTCTCTCCTGCCAGTTGCCAGTTCTCCGTAGACAACGTCTTTGGGGATTCTGCCATCCTCCATATGGTGAACGTGGCCTAGCCAGCGGAGCCTGCGCTGCCTGAGTAGAGTGAACATGGAGGGAAGACCGGCGTGGGACAGAACTTCTGTGTTGGGCACTTTGTCCTGCCAGGATATGTCCAGGATGTGGCGAATGCAGCGCAAGTGGAAGGAGTTCAGTCTCTTTTCCTGCTGGGCGTATGTTGTCCACGTCTCACTCCCATAGAGCAGTGTGCTGATGACGCAGGCGTTGTACACTGCCATCTTCATCTTGACAGAGAGTTTGGGATTCTCCCACACTCGTGTGGTGAGGCGAGCGAGTGTGAAGGCTGATTTTCCAATCCTCTTGTTGATCTCTGTATCAAGGGAGAGGTTGTTGCTGATCGTGGACCCCAGGTACGTGAACTGATTCACGACCTCCAGCTCGTAGTCGTCGATGGTGATGGTTGGTGGTGCTTCCGTGCCTTGCGCCAAGACGTTAGTCTTCTTCAGGCTGATGGTAAGCCCGAAGTCCTTGCATGCCTGGGAGAAGCGGTCCATCAGGGTCTGAAGCTCCTGCTGTGTGTGGGTTGCGACTGCAGCGTCGTCTGCGAACAGCATGTCTCTGATTAGAGCCTCATGTACTTTGGTTCTGGCTTTCAGGTGGGCGAGGTTGAAAAGCCTGCCGTCAGATCTTGTGTGCAGGTAGATTCCCTCTGTTGCTGTGCTGAAGGCATGCCTCAGGAGCATAGCAAAGAAAATCCCAAAGAGGGTTGGCGCAAGTACACAGCCCTGTTTCACTCCACTGCTTATGTTGAATGGCTCTGAGACGTTGCCATCGTGCTGCACTATCCCCTGCATGTTGGTGTGAAACGATTCGATGAGGCTTTGCAACTTTGGTGGGCATCCTATCTTTGCCAGGATCTTGAAAAGGCCCTCTCTGCTGACCAGATCGAACGCTTTGGTGAGGTCGATGAAGGCGACGTACAGAGGCATGTTCTGTTCTCTGCATTTCTCCTGGAGTTGGCGGATGGAGAATATCATGTCTACCGTCGATCGCTCAGCACGGAAGCCACACTGAGACTCGGGGTAGACACGTTCGGCAAGCTTTTGTAGACGAACGAGAACAAGTCGTGCGTAGACTTTGCCAACAATGCTGAGGAGGAAGATACCCCTGTAGTTGTTGCAGTCGCTTCTCTCCCCTTTGTTTTTGTAGAGGGTGATGATCTTGGCATCCCTCATGTCCTGTGGTACGGCACCTTCCTTCCAACACTGGCAGAGGACGTCATGCAATGGCAGCAGTAGGGCGGTCTTGCAGTGCTTGATCAGGTCAGGGGGTATGCCGTCATTGCCGGGTGCCTTGCCAGCGGCCAAGCTATCAATGGCCTTGCTGAGTTCATCGATGGTTGGCTCGGCGTCAAGTTCGTCCATGGATGGCAGGCAGTCGATGGCATCAAGGGCTGACGGTGTCACGGTGTTCTGTCTGGAGTAGAGGTCGGAGTAGTGTTCCACCCATCTCTCCATCTGCTTGTTCTTTTCTGTGATCATCTCCCCAGTGGAGGATTTGAGGGGGGCTGTCTTGCTCTATGCCGGACCAAGTGCTTTCTTGATGCCATCGTACATAACACGGATGTTCCCTGTTATGGAAGCGGTTTGAATGTCTTGGCTGAGCTGAGTCCAGTACTCATTGGCACAGCGCCGAGCAGTCTGCTGAACTTTGCTTCTCGCAGCCCTGAGAATCTGGAGATTCTTCTCGTTTGGGTACTTCTTGTACTCAGCAAGTGCTGAGCGCTTGGCTTCAATAGCGGGGGTCATCTCGGTCAACTTGGCATCAAACCAGTCCTGCAACTTCGAGGTCTTCCTCCCAAAGGTAGCCAAGGCTGTGCGGTGGATGGTGTTTCGCAGCTCTTCCCACTTCTGCTTTGCAGATTCTCCTTCTTGTGGTACACCACAAGATTATCCTTATCCTTATCCTTATCCTTATCTTATCCTTATCTTATCCTACACTTTATTACATGTATAGTTTATTTCTCTTATCTTATCATGTTTAATGTTGCAGCATTGTACCGAGACAAATTCCTAGTTTGTGTACTACATGAACAATGGCAATAAACCTGATTCTGATTCTGATTCCAAGTTCCTTCTCAAAGGTGGAGGCAAACTGCTCAACAAGTTCTGGTTGAGCCATCTTGCTGGTGTCAATCCGTGCCTTTCCAGGCTGTCTAGCACAATGGAATTTCTTCAGCTGCAGCTTGACCTTGCAACACACCAATGAATGGTCTGTGTCACAGTATGCACTCTGGAACGAACGGGTGATTAGCACGTTCTTCAGTGAGGTGCGCCTGGTCAGGATCAAGTCCAGCTGGTGCCAGTGCTTTGAGCGCAGATGTTACCAGGAAACCTTGTGTTGGGGCTTGGTCTTGAAGAACGAGTTTGTGATGCACAGATCGTGATATGTGCAAAACTCGAGCAGCCGCTGTCTGTTAGTCGTTCATTCTGCCCACGCCAAAATTTCCAAGACAGGAGGGCCAGGAGTCGTGGTCATCACCCACTCTGGCATTGAAGTCTCCAAGGAGAATGAGTTGTTCAGAGTTGGGGATGATCCTGACAGTTGTTGCGAGATTCTCGTAGAACTCGTCTTTTGCCTCTGGTGTGGCTGTCAGTGTTGGGGCATACACACTGACGAGGGTGACTGGGCTTTGAGTGGTGTTCAGGCGGAGGGTGAGGAGTCGTGCAGAGCCAGTGCTGCCCGGTTCCATCATCTTCAGCAAAGTGTTCTTCACTGCGAAGCCCACTCCGTGTTCCCTGTGTTCGTCACTGCCCTTTCCCTGCCAGTAGAACGTGTAGTCCTTCTCTCTCAGTGTGCCTGCATCAGCCAACCGTGTTTCCTGGAGAGTGGCGATATCCACTCCCAGTCTCTTCAGCTCATTATTGATGATGGCAGTCTTCCTGGTGTCGTTGATGTCCTTGAGGTTAGCAGCGAGTCCTGTCATCATAGTGCGGACGTTCCAAGGTTCCCAGTTTTAGAGTTGGTCTCTTTTGTTTTATTGTCTTGCCTGGTGCGAAGGTTTTCGGCCTGCTGTTCGGACTTCTCCTCATCCCCATGCACCCAATGAGGAAAGCAAGCTGTGGCGGGACAACACCTTATTGGCTGGGGGCTGCCCAGCTTGAGGCAGGCGGTAGCTGTCCAGTGAGATCCAATGATCCCTCCCACCGTCGGGAACAACCCCTGGCACCTCGCTCTACGCCAATTGAGCGGTGGCTTATAACCGGTAACTGTCATTCCCCGTGTTTTGTCTACGCCAAAGGCGAAGCTGGAGTGTCCTCTCCAGTGATCCGGTGTTCTACCGTCCAGCATTGGGCGTTGGTAGGATTCAAGCCTGGGCAGGAAGATATGGAGGACAAGATGTTGCCCATGCAGCATGTCCCCCCTCTCTACATCACTGATGAATCCAAAGGAACAGCAAGGCTGCTACAGTTTGGCACCAGCGCCGTTGCAGGAGCTGCCAGAACGATGTTGAGCACAACATAGAACTGCCTTAGGGGCTCCAACTCCGGATTTTTCCTCAGGGTTGACTCCCGAAGCCTTTCCCGTGACCGGGTATGCCGCAAGGCAGCGGAGGTTTGAAATCAGGGTTTACCTTCCCCTAGATGGGCTACCTTCCCAGGTTGACGAGCCACCATCTACCCGAAGCATCTGGTTTTAAGGCGCCAGAGATCCACCCTCACCCCTTCTCCTATTAGTAAAAGCAGTTCCGCCGGGCTTAGAGACTAAACCACACGGGCAGGCTAGGAGTTGGACTTAAGTTGTCAGAGGCTTTTCGAGACGCATGCCATAAGGAGCATTTTATGAGCACTGGGAGCTTAACCCCAGTGCCACTCCTGGCTATGACAACCTTGGAACCAGATCAATAACTACTGAACCACTAATCCTATCATTGTCAATCCAATTGCTTGTCATATGTTTTCATGGTCAAGGAATCTGAAAATGTACACACAAACACTGTATGAGGGGAACTGTGGCCGCCATTACGGAAAATGCCATTTTCGTGAATAACTACTGAACCACTAATCCTATCATTGTCAATCCAATTGCTAGTCATATGTTTTCATGGTCAAGGAATCTGAAAACGTACACACAAACACTGTATGGGGGGAACTGTGGCTGCCATTACGGAAAATGCCATTTTCGTGAATAACTACTGAACCACTGCTTGTCATATGTTTTCATGGTCAAGGAATCTGAAGACTGTATGGGGGAAACTGTGGCGCTTGGCGGAGGTCTGCGCTCTCCGAGTGCTTTTCTAGTTATGATTTGTTTTCAACAGTGGTGTCCTCCTTGGTCGTCTCCCATGAAGTCCACTTTGGCTCAAACAATGATGGATGGTGCGATCTGACACTGATGTACCTTGACCTTGGAGTTCACCATGAATGTGTTTAGAGGTTGTTCTGGGCTCTTTTGTTACCATTCGTATTATCCGTCTCTTCCATTTTTCATCAAGTTTCCTCCTGCGGCCACGTCCAGGGAGGTTGGCTACAGTCCCGTGGATCTTAAATTTCTGAATAATATGTGCAACTGTAGTCACAGGAACATCAAAATGCTTGGAGATGGTCTTATAGCTTTTACCTTTAACATGCTTGTCTATAATTTTCTTTCTAATCTCCTGAGACAACTCTCTCCTTTGCTTCCTCTGGTCCATGTTTAGTGTGGTACATACCATGTCACCAAACAGCACAGTGACTACTTGTCACCCTTTAAATAGGCTGACTGACTCATTACAAGTTTGTAGACACCTGTGATGTTAATTAGAAGACATATCTTGGTTGAACATGTCCCTATGGCCACATTATTTTCAATCTTTTCTAGGGGTACCATAATTTTTGTCCAGGCCTGTTTCATGAGTTTTGTTTTTTAAAGTAATTCTGTTGAACCACAATTCAAAAGCATTGTCTGATTTTCACTGGTTAATTTTCATAGAATTTTCATTTATTACCACTTTTGTCAGATTCAAGTTATTTCTGTGACCATTGTGGGTTTTTCTTTCATTAACAGAGAGGTACCAGCAATTTTGTCCACAGCTGTATGCCGAAATTTTCACTTTTGGCCATATGCATCATGTATCCATAACAACTTGGACATATAATTATGTAATTGTAACTTAAACAAACTAATGTTTAGAGTGTTGCTGACATTCACAACTTATGCGCAGCAACAGTCTAACTTCTGCATAGCGCAGTCATGCCAAACTGCGGTTGTCTTCCGATCCATGAATCCTAGTTTTGGGAGAGATCATCTTTGTTCAATCCAGATGATTCTCCTCTCCAAACACCACGGCGGGGGGCGTGACCGACCTGGCAGAGCTGTCAAATCTGTCAGGTCAGTCACGTCTGAAACAGCTGATGTGACACGTCAGGAACATCAGATAACAGTTGTCACAACCTGGCTCAAAGGCACGTGAACTGATGGTGATAAAAAAGTTTATTTTTAATAAAGTGAAAAAAATAAAACCAAGATAATACATGGAGTGTGCCTTTGCTGGGAGGCGCAGCCAACAGCAAAGTAAACAGCTGCACTCTGCGCTTCAGGCGATCAGCTGATTGAACCCTCCTCCGGTGTTCTGACATTTTGGCATATCTCTCAGAACAACACAGGACAGATGATCACATAGGCTTCATTTAAATGTAAAAAACCCCAACAGGTCCCGTGTGTTAATCGCTCTGTGTGTGTGTGTGTGCGCGCGCGTGCGTGCGTGCGTGCGTGCGTGTGTGTGTGTGTGTGTGTGTGTGTGTGTGCGCTGCAGGCAGAGAGCTCTACGGGTTATAGGCTGAATTACACATTTGCTCCGCAAATGCAGGAGATATCAACCATACGCTGGATACGTCGGAAAATTTTCAGCATGCTGAAAATTAATTTTCAGAGGAGCCCAGCAAACAATACCGTATATCAGCATGCTTCAGCATGCTCTTAACTTAGACAAAACTGAGACATAACTGCAAATACTGCCTAAATCATCTAGATGTGACAGAGCCTTAACCAAGGCAGCAGCGAGACACCAAAGCATAGCCGCCAGCTGGACAAGCAACAGTACTTTTAAACCTTTGGGGAAACAAGAGTGGATATGCAGCTCAACAAACGAGTGTGCAGAGAAACAGAGCTCTACAATGAAAAGTTAAAGATTTTTAAAACTATAATTTTATAGTTAAAGTTATCTTTAACATGCTTTGTGTGGACAGCCCTATAGGCTATTTTTTATGGTGTTTGGTATGAATGGCACTTAAATCAGCACTGTTGTCTAATGGAAGTGTTGTCTAATGGAAACCAGACCGTCAATGATGGAGTAGCTCATTCCAGCCTGATGAAATTATCCCGAGAGTGCTCGGATCTCCTGACCATTGAGCTTAAGCACATCCTAGATGCAGACCCATCCACGATGTGTTTAGGGTCATGGTCAATGCCCTAGAAGGCTTAAATACTTTCGCAAAATCATAAATGCCCAGATGTCCTGACCTTTAACAATGACACTGACCTTGACCTCAACCTGGATGCAGACAAACCTGAGAATCATTGCATGTAAGCTTGTTGAGAATAAGGGCAGTTGTCTAGGAGGCTTAACAATTTTCATAAAATCATATGAGCAATGAGATCTTCTGATCTTTGACCCTGACTTGGAGCACAACCTTGATGCAGACCACCTGATGATGATTGTGCATGAATTTGTTGACAATTAGGTCAATTGTCTAGGAGGAGTATTGATTCTTCTGAAATCACATAAGTCGTCAGATCTCCTGACCTCTGACCTTGAGCACAACCTGGAGATCATTATGTGTGAATTTGGTGACCATCGAGGAAAATGCCTAGGGGGAGTACTGATTCATGTGAAATGTGGACGGGCAGACGGACGGATGATGGACGTGGCATCGTTACATTAATTAAATTAATCAATTAATTAATTAAATAAAATTATAAAGCTAGTGGAAAAATATAAAATGGACAAAAATCCAAGTATTTAGTGAATCTACTCTAGCTTTACACAATGCATTTTAGTTATTTAATCTAGTCAACAACCTTTTCATAATTCATAGGAGTAGAAACTGATCTGACTTCAGTCAAGCCAGTCACAACATGAAAAGGAGCAGGTGGGATGCACAGTGGCTTGCAGAGGAAGCAGCAATTGTAATATGACTAAAGCATCTTAAATAACAGGGTGAAAAACAGCAACACTACATTAGATTCCTTCTGGGATGAATACCTAGCTGGTATCAATTAGCTTCAACTGATGCGTCATGCACCTGTAACATAGGCTGGACTTAACTCTGTAATTATGTAATCGGTGTGCACATTACCTGTGACAGACAGGTAAATATAGCGGTGGTCTCGCTCCCGGTCCTGAGTGGCTACGCACAAGAACCAGCCTGAGTCTGACTTAGTGAGAGGACCAACGAGCAGGGAGCCATTGGGCTGCTGGAGATGCCTGAGTTAAAAATAATGATGAAAAGGAAAAAAGACAATGAAACAGCAACATAAAATCATATTTAAATGTAGAGTAAAGATTGTCTTAGTGGTGTTGACACCAACCTGGTACTGACAGTTACATTAATAATTTAAAATGTGAACACAGCACACGCACTGCTTTTTTTTGGTTTATGAGTTATCTGGCCATCTTTTCACGAAGCATTAAGATTAATTGTTCTTTTTGTACACTTTTGTACAGATATACATGCAGTTTACCCAAAAACTTACAGTAAACAAAGCTATAATTTATAATTATTGCAATATTATTGTTATCACTGTATTCCCTGCTTGATACAGGGGCGGTCTTGGCTTGTGTGATGCCCTGGGGGCACCGTCTCCCTGGCGCCCCCAATTTCAATCTAAAGACTGACCTTTCTTGTTTTCCTTGATACAAAATTGTCAATGACATCATCATATGAAAGATGATCGGCAATGGTGTGGTTAATACTGATGAGTGCAAGACCAGTCAAGAGGTTCTTCATCAATCAGTATCATGGTTTATAATTTGAATTTAAAAATTATAATCATAATCATCAATATTGACTCAGAACAACTTAAAATGTTTCCCTCTGCTTGTAATGAATATTGAGAATGCTTATTGAATTATCTTGCAAAAAGACATTAACTTCAAAAAACTACTTTATTGAAATAGTTTTTCTATGCAATATTTCTATTTAGCTTATTACAGTTTACAAAGTAAAAACTGTTAAAAAACCACAATAGTGGATGCTGCCCTGGGCAACCGCCCATGTGGCCCATATCTGAAACCGCAATTGGCTTGATAACAATGTAGTCAAATCTAATATTGTGACAGAACTACATTAACTGCGGGTATTTTTACAGACCTGTGAGTGGACAGAGGGATACCGTCTCTCCTCCACTCCACAGTGACAGTGGATGAAGGCAGAGGGCTGACTCTGCAGGGCAACACAACCGTCTGTCCAACCAAAGCTTCTACGGTGGAGGGGTCAGTTTTATCAATAGATACACCTCTCAGGGTCAAGCTGAGGAGACATGAAGGGACACAAGGCAGAGCAACAGAAAGAAAAGGAGGAGACGAAGAAAGGAAATGTAGAACAATGAGAATAAAGTCACTTTATGCTCCACTGTTGGCACTTTCGTTAGTAGTGACCAAAGCAAGCATAAAGAGTGCCCACAACCCGGCTTCGGGAGTTTGTTAGAAAGTGCTGAGAGGTAAGACTAAAGCCATGCAACATAAAAAATGGTGAAAACAAAAGCAAAACCCTCACCCTCATACACATACTACAAAATGACAAATGTTTTAAGCCATGTGACCTTGACACACAAAGAGACAAAAGACAATAATGGCATAAAACTACCCAACACCTCTAAAAATAAATGTAAGCTGCTGCACACGGAAAAAAAAAAAATGAATCAAACACAGAATGACAGCAGGACTTTTATTAGTTTGATTTAATGACATCTAGATAAAAAAAAAAAACACAAAGGACAAGAGGTAGAGACTACACCAGAGAGGTAGCGGGCACAGATAAGCACCAACAATTAGACTTTACACTGACAAAGAAGAGTCCCAGAAGTACTTAACAGCACAGAAGTCCATTTAAGAGTCTTGGTGAGGTCGCTGGCAACTCCTGACATTTTGACAAGATTAGTGAAAGAAGCAGTGTCCTCTAGAGGCAGATGTGAGAGCTTGTCAAGCTAAAAGCAGCTGCTTAGAGTTTAGATTAATAAGTCTACATAAACAGCGTGATGCATAGAATAAAGCACATTCAATATTTCAACTATATTACAAAATCAATAAATGGTTATATTGTTGAAAAAGAGTTTCTGCTCAAAGACAGATTTAGTTTGGATGTAATCAGACTACATCATGTCCTTTCAGATTGCTGGATCAATTTAAGAAGTCATTACGTTGTAGTTCTCAATTCCTACTACTAACACAAGGTGGCAGCACTGTGCCTGTCTAGACAGATCACTCAAATGCTGCTGAGGCCTGTGACACTCACGACTCACCCTGCAGGTGGAACAGTGGTATTACAGGATGCCAGGAGTGGCCCAAACTGGGATTTCAGTCCAGAACTCTGTGATCCAGTACACTAGCAACTTTGGTATAATGGCGTAACTGCTACACACTCTTACACAGTTAGGTCCAATTTGGACACCGACACAAGTTTTTTTATTACCTCTGCCAAGAGGAGGAGGTAATGTTTTTGCTGCCGTTGGTTTGTCTGTCTGTCTGTCTGTCTGTCTGTTAGCACCATAACTCAAAAAGTTATGAACTGATTTTGATGAAATTTTCAGGAAAGGTGTATAATGGCACGGGGAACAGATAATTTGATTTTGGTGATGATCTGAGAGTGCATACCTCCACCAAGGGCTTTGTTTGTATTTGTGCAGCAGGATTACACAAAAAACTACTGGATGGATTTGGATGAAATTTTCACCAGAGGTGGTTCTTGGGCCAGAAGAGGAAGCCATTACATTATGGTGATGATCTGAGAATGCATACCTCCGCCAAGGCTCTTATCTTCTCACAGTGTGTTAGCAACAATACTCCAAAACTAATGGACAGCCTTTGATGCAGTTTTCACCAGAAGTGGCTCTAGGCCTACACACAAACCCAATACATTTTGGAGGTGATCCATAAGGGACAGAAGAAGCCTCGGTGGAGGTATGCGCTCTCTGAGTGTTTTTCTAGTTTAAGTGTTTACCAAATCATATTCAAGATACAGTTATATAATCAATATGGGCTAAAAGTGCAGACTCTCAACTTTAATTTGAGGGTATTCCTATCCAAATTGGAGTTACAGTCTAGGAATTTTAACCATTTTTATACAAAAACTCCTCAATTCAGGGGCTCAAAAGAAAATGAACAATTGAATCAAAAGCTATTTCAGGAGTTGTCTGGGCCATTCCCTTGTTAATCCATCATCAATCAAGCAGGTAAAAGGTCTGGAGTTAATTCCAGGTGTGGCATTTGCATTTGGAAGCTGTTGCTGTGAGCCCACAGTATGAAGGAGCTCTCAGTGGACGTGAAACAGACCATCCTTAGACTGAAAAGAGAAGAAATCCATCAGAGAGATAGTGGAAATGTTAGGAGTGGCCAAATCAAATGTTTGGTACATTCTGAGAAAAAAAGAGTGGACTGGTGTGCTCAGGAGCACAAAAGGGCCTGAACATCCACAGAAGAAAATAATGGTGGTGATCGCAGAAGCCTTTCCAAGGTGAAGAAAAATCCCTTCACAACATCCAACCAAGTGAAGAACACTCTCCAGAAAATAGGTGTATCAGTATCTAAGTCTACCATAGTGAGACGAATTCCATCTATCCATTCATCCATCTTCTTCCGCTTAATCCTTTTCGGGGGGGGCTGGAGCCTATCCCAGCATCTTTGGGCGAGAGGCAGGGTACACCCTGGACAGATCGCCAGTCCATCGCAGGGCCAACACAGAGACAGACAACCATTCACTCTCACAGTCATACCTAAGGACAATTTAGAATCCCCAGTTTGATGCCAATTAACCTATCTTGCATGTTTTTGGCATGTGGGAGGAAACCGGAGAAATCCCGGAGTAAACCCACGCAGACATGGGGAGAACATGCAAATTCCACACAGATCACTGTTGGTCGGAGGCTGGGATCAAACCCAGGATCCCCCGGCCAAGGGTGAGTTGCTGTGCTGCCGCAGTGCTAACCACTCCACCACTGCGCTACATGAGAGCAAATACAGAGGGTTCACTACACGGTGCAAACCACTAGTCAGCCTCAAAAATAGAAAGTCCAGATTAGACTTGGCTAAAAAAAAGCATTTAAAGAGGCCAGCCCAGTTCTGGAACAGCATTCTTTGGACAGATGCAACCAAGATCAACCTGTACCAGAATGATGGGAAGAAGAAAATATAGAGAAGGCTTGGAACGGCTCATGATCCAGAGCACACCGCATCTTCTGTAAAACATGGTGGAGACAGTGTGATGCATGGGCATGCATGACTCCCAACGGCACTGAGTCATTAGTGTTTATTGATGATGTGACAGAAGACAGAAGCAGCTGGATGAATTCTGACGTGTATAGGGGTCTACTGTCTGCTCAGATTCAGCCAAATGCAGCAAAGTTGATTAGATGGCATTTCACAGTACAAATGGGCAATGACCCAAAACAAACTGTGAAAGCAACCCAGGATTTTTTTTTTAAGGCAAAGAAGTGGGTTATTCTGCAATGGCCGAGTGAATCACCAGATCTCAACCCGATAGAGCATGCATTTCGCTTGCTTAAGACAAAACTTAGGGCAGAACAGTGTTTGGTGATGTCCATGGGTTCCAGACTTCAGGCAATCATTATCTGCAAAGGATTCTTAAAGTATTAAAAATGAACATTTTGGTAATATTAATATGTCCAATTACTTTTAAGCCCCTGAAATGAAGAGACTAAAATGGTTGCAATTCCTAAACCGTAACTCCAGCTTGGAAATGAATACCCTCAAATTAAAGCTGGGAGTCTGCACTTTAAGACCATATTGATTATATAACTGTATCTTGAATACATTTTGGTAAACAGCTAAAGTAACAAAACTTGTGTCTGTCCAAATATACAGGGACTTAACTGTAATTATCTGTTTGCAAGACTGTGTAAGATGATTTTATATATATATAAAAAACAAGCAATATAAATGTCTTCATTTCCAGGTTGATTGAATGGGACATGATTAGTCTTTAGGTTGTGTTTCCATCTTCTTCAGTTCACTCTTGGCCTGACAAGAGTGAGATTCCTTCACCATGACTAAGACAGCACTGAGATGGAGTGATCTTTACACCATGCTCCCTGGTTGTCTGGGTCTTACCTCGCTGCTGGGCCAGCGTACTGTGCAGCTCTGGCAAAAGAAGGCCGGCGCGTCCGCAGATAGACCCGACCTCGGTGGGCATTTGTGGCGGCGCTGGGGGCCTGTCTGCCAGTGCTACCAGTTGAACCTCTCTGCACTGTAAAAATCCTCGCCATGTTGTGTGACCGCCCATCAGTTGACCTTCCAGAGCTGGAAGATGTTGAATTCGATCCTGGTCCAGTGATGGTGCTTTCTCCAGAGACACTCCTTCCAGAAGATGATTGTCTTGTAGGTTTACTGGCTGGAGCGAATGTCTGCGGGACCTGATAGCTGGGCGCAGGCACCTGACACGCCCTCTGGCACTCTGCACGGGTCATGAAATTGTTGCTGTTTCCATGACAACCTCCATACCAGAAGTGGGCGCACTTGGAGGTGATGACATCAAAGTGGTACCGTGACACCCAACTGCTGCAGGAGCCGGCTGCACGAGGCAGGGAGCAGACTGACCGCTCAACTGGAGAAAATAAACAAAAGTACAACTGTTGGATTTTTTTTTCTCACTGTGATATGTAATGTGTGTCTTCAGTATTTTGTCTCAAAATAGACCTAAAAGAGCTCTTTTGTGTTCCCTTTATGTAAGAAAATATACAGTATATCCTCATACCTCCATCCATACTTTAAAGGGGTCATTGACTGCACTTTCTTCACATTTTAACAACTTACACTGGTATTAATGAAAGGTTTGTGACATATTATGGTCAAATTTTTGCAGCATAATTGAGAATCATCTTTTGCAGTCTTTCTGAGAATGGCTGGTTTCAGTGCATGCCCCTTTAAATTCCTAAGACTACATTTAACTCCACCCTCCCTCCCTCTGTCACTATCACTAATCTTAGCTGGCTAGCTCCTTGCTTGGATTGAGACTGAGCCAACTAATGTAAATTTGTCTTAATGAATGAATGAAACGTGGTTTCAGTGGTCGATAGCATATGACTGGTCCCTGGAGTACAGTAAGCACAGAAACATTTATGAATTAGTGATTAAACTGCTAGCTTCAGCCAGCTGCCTTGGATCTCAGCGAAAATACAACTAAGCTAAAATCACATCTAAAAACAAAGTATATGGTCAAGTGCTGTTAAATGAACAAGGATTCTGATGGGGGTGAATAGAATTTATAGAAAACGCTGGACAGCGTCTCAATGCTAAGATGAGCTGTAATGTCTCAAGAACGACCAACTCCAACTGCTTAACCAAGCTAATGCTAACAGTTTGATGATCACGATATAAATATAACAAAATAAGCCAGAATGATCTGACATATACTACCGACTGTGGATTAGTGAACCAGGTGGAAACAGGAACGTCTATCAGGGTGACTGAAATCTAAAGAAAATAACAATATAAACCACGCATGGTTAGCAAGCTCCCTACTGCAACTAGCACTTTGAGATTTTGCCCCGAAATATAAAGTGCATGATAAATGAAATAAATTATTATTATTATTATTATTATTATTATTATTATTATTATTATTATTATTATTATTATTACCACTGTTAGCTCTGACTAACGCCTTTGGCTCCCACACATCTACAGTGGTGTGAAAAAGTGTTTGCCCCCATCCTGATTTCTCATTTTTTTTGAATGTTTGTCACACTTAAATGTTTCAGATCCATCAATCTTCTTCCTCTTCCTCCTTTTCGGGTTGCTGGGGGCTGGAGCTTATCCCAGCATCTTTGGGCGAGAGGCAGGGTACACCCTGGACAGGTCACCAGTCCATCACAGGGCCAACACAAGAGAGACAGGCAACCATTCACTCTCACAGTCATACCTAAGGACAATTTAGAATCCCCAGTTTGATGCCAATTCATCAAACAAATTTAAATATTAGACAAAGATAACACAAGTAAACACAAAATGCAGTTTTTCAATGAAGGTGTTTATTATTAAGGGGGAAAAAAATCCAAACCTACATGGCCCTGTGTGAAAAAGTGATTGCCCCCTAAACCTAATAGCTGGTTGGGCCACCCTTAGCAGCAACAACTGCAATCAAGCATTTCCGATAACTGGCAATGAGTCTTTTACAGTGCTGTGGAGGAATTTGAGCCCACTCATCTTTGCAGAATTGTTGTAATTCAGCCACATTAGAGGGTTTTTGAGCATGAACTGCCTTTTTAAGGTCATGCCTCAGCATCTCAATCGGATTCAGGTCAGGACATTGACGAGGCCACTTCACAGTCTTCATTTTGTTTTTCTTAAGCCATTCAGAGGTGGACTTGCTGGTGTGTTTTGGATCATTGTGCTGCTGCAGAATCCAAGTGCGCTTCAGCTCGAGGTCACAAACAGATGGCCGGACATTCTCCTTCAAGTTTTTTTTGATAGACAGAAGAATTCATGCTTCCATTTACCACAGCAAGTCTTTCAGGTCCTGAAGCAGCAAAACAGCCCCAGACTATCACACTACCTCCACCATATTTTACTGTTGGTATGATGTTCCTTTTCTGAAATGCTGTGTTACTGTTACATCAGATGTAATGGGACACACACCTTCCAAAAAGTTCAACTTTTGTCTCATCAGTCCACAGAGTATTCTCCCAAAGGTCTTGGGGATCATCAAGATGTTTTCTGGCAAAACTGAGACAAGCCTTTATGTTCTTTTTGCTCAGCATTGGTTTTTGTCTTGGAACTCTGCCATGCAGGCCATTTTTTCCCAGTCTCTTATGGTGGAGTCATGAACACTGACTTTAACTGGGGCAAATGAGGCCTGCAGTTCTTTGGATGTTGTTGTGAGGTCTTTTGTGACCTCTTGGATGAGTCGTTGCTGCACTCTTGGGGTAATTTTGGCCACTTCTGGGAAGGTTTACCACTGTTCCATTTTCGCCATGTGTGGATAATGGCTCTTACTGTGGTTCGCTGGAGTCCCAAAGCTTTAGAAATGGCTTTATAACCTTTTCCAGACTGATAGAGTTCAATTACTTTGTTTCTTATTTGTTCCTGAATTTCTTTAGATCACAGCATGATGTCTAGCTTTTGAAGATCTTTTGGTCTACTTCACTTTGTCAGGCAGGTCCTATTTAAGTGATTTCTTGATAGAGAACAGGTGTGGCAGTAATCAGGCCTGGGTGTGGCTAGAGAAACTGAACTCAGCTTTCCAAAGATGTTATAAACCAGTTAATTTATGTTTTAATGGGGGGGGCAATCACTTTTTCTCACAGTGCCATGTAGGTTTGGATTTTTTTACCCTTAATAATAAACACCTTCAATCAAAAACTGCATTTTGTATTTAATTGTGTTATCTTTGTATAAAATTTAAATTTTGTTTGATATCTGAAATATTTAAGTGTGACAAACATACAAAAAAATGAGAAATCAGGAAGGGGGCAAACACTTTTTCACACCACTGTACATGACAGACAGCTAGGCTGGCCAATAATTGAGCAGCCTGTCCTTGCCACTGATAATACCTCTATCTGCCAAGAATGTGCCACTAGTCCAGCAAAAGCTAGCGGTACTCAAATACTTTGCAAGCAGTTTCATGAAATGGTCAGTCAGAAAGCAACTCATACCGGCTCGGACGTCGCCCGGGCTAACAAGGCCAGGAGTTCCTGGCAGCGGAGGGTGAAGGACAGAGCTGTGTGGAGGAATGTGATCAGACCTAAATGAAACAGTCATTGTCGCCCCCAACAGACTGCTATGATGGACGGATGGATCATGTTTATGATGTCCCGAAGCAAAAGTGGAAGCGTTAAAATGGCTTCTTGGAGAGGAAAACGATATAAAGGCTCTGTGTGTGTGTGTGTGTGTGTGTGTGTGTGTGTGTGTGTGTGTGTGTGTGTGTGTGTGTGTGTGTGTGTGTGTGTGTGTGTGTTTATAAGAGAAGTGAGTGCGTTGATATTTTTTTCAGTTATCACGTGGCCAATAGACGCATTCCAGAAGGTTAAAATCTACAAAAACAATTCTTCAGTCAATGACCAATTTAAAATCACTTTGTGTGGTAAGCAATAAATCCTCTAGAAGGCGCCAAAAGTTACCCCAAAGAAGAAAAAGCGTCAAAAGTTTCTGACAACAAACATAGTGACAGTGAGGGAGGTACTGATAAAGTATCTATTAAGAAACTGATAAAGTATCATCTTACTTCCCTCTTCAAAAGATCTTTTTTCCTCTCCATATTGAATGAAAACTGTGACTTGCTAAATAATCTAAATCTAGTAGAAACTTTCTTTTGAATGAATGAATGAATGAATGAATGAATTTATTTATTTCGGATAGTACATTACAGGTTAAAAGAAACTGTATAATATAACAAGGTCAAATTAGACAAAGACTCCTTCTACTATACAATTCCACGTGAGTTATCCGAAATGGGTGATGGCTGAAGCCGCAGCTTATATTGCCCACCCATAAACCCTGTTTTAAAAACAGAAAAACAAATATATATTCAATTGAAATCCTATTGACATGTCATTTGCATAATAATTAGGAACATAGTGTATTTATTGCATGTGACGTATGTCTTCTTTCTTTTCACCTTTAAGAGCGTGAGAACATAAACCAGCCTGTAAATGTGGCGTTTCCTGTTCTCTTACTGTGGTTGGGTGGGTTTGGGCATCCCTCTCCATTGGGTCCTGCTGCGGGAGTAGTGCGGTCATAGCAGCATCCATAGGTGGTGGTACGGCACTGGACTGCATTCTCAGTGGGTAGAGAAGGAGCCACATATTCCACACAGCCCTCCTTGTTGGGACCCTGAGCAGCAGTCACACCATCCTGGCAGCAGCCATAACTGGCACATAAAAGGATAAGGATGCAGGTAAAAAGGATAAAACAGTTTGTATATCTTTGATATTTCTCTGAAAACCTCAGGCTCAACCACAGTCCAGTGAAACGGTGGAGTTTGTTACCTAGACTGAATGCAAGAGGATGGGTCAGGGGCGGGAGCTGGAGCCTGTGGGCACCCCAGACCCTGGGGGCCCCTGGCTGAAGTGCGTCCATCAGGGCAGCAGCCATAATACAACTGGCTGCAGTGGAGGGCCGGAGCAGAGCTGTGAGGGTCGTGGACTGTGTTTGTCTGGGACCCTTCACTTGTCTCTGGAATGTGGGTGGAAAATAAACCAATTTTGACATTTTAAATGCAAATCAGGCTGCACAATTCATCGGGTTGTTGAATAGCTAACAGAACACACAAATTCACACATTGCTTTGCAGATTTACAGCTGAGCTTGTCATCCTCCTTCAGGCCACACAATGAAATTTCACAGTATACTTAAGCACGAAAAGAATGCAAAAGTATACCTATCCAAGAAGTGGGTCATATGATCCACTTATGGAAGAATACAGTGCAGTAAAAAATAAATTAGGTTACGTTCAAGTGATCAGAAGATGGAATATATACTGTATGGGAATTAAACAGATATGACGTCAAACTTGACATTCCTGATCACTGGGACAGCACATGGTGATGAAAATGCAAGAAACAGCAGAGCCAACACTAGCACACTTCAGTGCTTCAGAAATATTTTAATCAGGCCAACAATGCCCATGGAACTCCGAAAACATGCCAATCAGGCCTGGATAATTAGTACGGGGACAGGGATGGAGGGGACTGGTGGGGACAAAGTGACAGTGAGTTGTAACAGCACAGGGAATTCATGTGAAATCACACCTAAAGCTGGTGTTTATCACTCCAAAGCACAATGACGAAGTTCTTTTCACCCAAATATGTCTCAAGCTGAGAACACTATGGCTGTGAGTTCACATAAATCCCACTGTAGGTACAAATGGCTCTGAGAGGAGTTTGATTTGGAGTCAAACCTGTTGCGTGATCTGGTACATATGGCTGGAAGCCAGTCTGAGTGTTGTCATGTTCCCGTGGGTCTTTAATGCTGGGGACATCTGCACAAAGGGACAATAAAATACACACAAGACAAGGACAATTTGTGGCGTAAGTATGAGGATGCAACCTTGCAGGAATCTGACAGTGACTGTGGCTCATTTATTATGCCTCGGTGAAACGGAGAGGCAGACGGCAATTACTCAATGCGTCTGTGTGTGTGGTTGGTTGTATCTGTCCGTCTGTCTGTCTGTCTGTCTGTTACCAGCTTTTCAGCTCACCCAGACAGAATTAAGAGGAACTAAAGGCTTGTATCATTGTATCATCATATTTTCTCGACTTTTGATTTGCCAGAATATTGAGATATGGCTTTGTTTTCAAAATAAATACAAATTTAACTCACCATTGCTGTGTAATGGAGCCGCGAAAAAAACGGTATTGTAATAACTATGCCGGGCCACCAGAGGCTGCAGTGTGACTTTTTTACAACCCATGGACGACTTCCTAAACATGACGGACCATAGTGGACAGCTAAGCCAAGGGAAAAAAAACCCTTTCAAAGTAACTTTTGTGCTTCAATTATGCAGCAATTTCAATATTAAAACACTAATAACTTCGACATAAGTGTAACCCATCTGAGAAAATGACCCCTTTTTTTCTCAGATGTCAATTGTATTAATACAATTGTGTGATTTTATTTTGAAAAACGATTATTTTGGGAAGAGGAAGTGTGATCCTCATTATCCAACTTTTAAATTCCCGTTTCATGGTCACGCTGGGCGATTGTGGTCTTTTCATTCGTTAAGAGCGATATTAGCCCCGCCTTCCGAGCAGAGGCAGCAGGCGCGCACTCGGTTTTCGGTCTTTTACGATCTGAGAGCGGACGAGAGAGGTTGTGGACGGTCTGGTTCACACTGATACCTCTTCTTGTTGACGGAAGCACAAGCTTTAGAGGCCGTGAGGCTGTGACTTTTGCTGTGTTCACACTGATACCTCATCTTGGTGAGTGAAAACCGAGTGTGTACTAAACAATACATGCTAATGTTAGCGTTATGCTAATGCTAATCGCGAGTGGATTTTTTCTGTTTAAAAGCAATGGAAAAGGCTATTTTTGTGTCTGTATGGTTTTCCTAAATGTGATTTCAGTTCCCAGCAGTATGCTTAAGTACTTTCAGTTCTTATGCATTGCTTCTGTCGAATGTAATGTGTAGTTTGATGCTAAAAGCACATTGTGTTGGTCTCCTATGTAAATTCATAGGTTATGCTAAACCCAGTAGCTCAGACAGGGTTTTACTGATTTTAAAAGGGAATATTGGAAGTAATGGGACAGTATATTCCCTGGTTATGTGATAAATTAATTGTATTTCATTTCATGATTTACAAAGACAAGGTTAAAAGGGATTAATCATAATTTCATGGTTAAATGATGTAGAGATAAAAAGAGAAATTCATTTAATTGGTTACATGAGAAAAAAAAAGTATTTCATGTGCTACCAGAGAGATTGTGAGAAAAGAACACATGCATGAAAGATGTAAGATGTGAAATGTGAATCGTAAGATATTACTATTACTGGATTGTAACAATAGTAATATGAGGGAAGAATTTAAACACTAAGCTATAGTGTTATATAAGAAGAGACTGGAAAATGAATTACTCTAGCTGTAAACAATAATACCATTATTGTTGTGCAGGCTAGGTTTTTTTTGGTTGCCGATTAAGAACCTTCTGGATCCTGGATTCTCTCCAAATGAAGATGGCGAGCCTGACCCGAGACCTGAACTGAGACTGAACTGAGATCTGAACCAAGATCGCGGTTGAAGAACATCCTTCCTCTCTCCAGTGCACAAAATTCGAAGTGGTAGCAACTCAAGCCGCCTCTTTAAAAGAGGCAAAGAAACCTGAGTCTGGAGATACAAGATATCTTGACTGGTCGAACGACTAAACCAAAAGGACAAACAAACACTGAGCTCAGTAGGACATTTTTTGGGGTTTTATTTCATGCCGGCTGTTGTATATTTGTATAGATGTAAATTGTTTGTATATATTGTTCTCTTTATCTCTACAAATAACAACCATTATTGCTCATTTCTTGCCTCCACCTATTTCATTCCACACTCATTTTAATTCCCTATTGTAACCCTTACGAACCTAGCAACTGGTCTACACTTAATAATTTCCCATACCTAATTAACATAAGGCAAGGGTTACATAAGGGTTCGTTTTCAAAATAAACACAAATTTAACTCACCATTGCCATATAAAGGAGTGTGTCCACCAAACGCATTTTTTCTGCTGTAGGCGACTATTTTCTGTTCATTCTCTATGTAGTCCAGCGTTTACATCGCTGAGTGTCCTAGGCGCTGAAACGCTCTCGGAGGTGACCACTTTTTGTCGCGGGGCTCAGGGCGCTCAGGGCTGAAAAAAGTTCAACTTTTCAGACTACAGCTGCGCTCATCAATGTCAGACCTTTCTAAGCAGCCAATTAGAATTAAGGAAGGGTGGGACATAGGATGCCGGTACAGGAAGACGAGAATGGTAGGATGACAGGGGAGAGGCTGAACTTTGCTGCATCACACAACCCAGTACTCTTTGATCTGAATCTAAAAGGATACCATGATCAAAATTTGAAAGCAAACACTTGGAGGAACATGTTCACATCTGTCGGCGTGCCAGGTGAGTGTCTGTGGCTTTGTCATGGTCGTATTTCTTACAAGTTTGTTGCGGTAGATAATATGAATACTATGTGAATTTGTAGTTGATAACTGCAAAAAAAAAAAAAAAAGGAAATAACTCCAATGTGAAATCTGATCATTTACCGACAGTCATTTACAAGTTTACGAAACCGTGTGTTGAGCATATCTCAGCGTGAGTTTTAAGAAAATAGACGTAAAAATAAACGAAATTTTGACCATAGACTAGGCTACTCTACTCACCTCAGTAGGGCAGAAGGGCTCTGTAATTAAGATAAGATAAGATAAGATAAGATAAGCCTTTATTAGTCCCACAACGGGGAAATTCCAGGATTGCAACAGCACAGGGATAGCAACACTCAGAGCAACAATCAGAAGGCAAGAAAAAAACAAGCAAGCAAGAGCGGCTAATATACATATGTACATATTACTATAAAATAAATATATACACACACACACACAGACACACAGTGCAGAGCATTGTAGCTGGATGGAATAAATATATGAGTATATGAACACACAGTGCAGGGAAAAGCCAGTGTGAACACACAGTGCTGAGCATTGTAGCTAGATGGAATAAATATGTAAATATATAAACACCCACAGTACGGAGCATTGCAGCTAGGTGGAATAAATATGCAAGTATATAAACACACACAGTGCGGAGCAATGTAGCTAGATGGAATAATATGTAGATATATAAAAACACAGTGCAGAGCATTGTAGCTAGATGGAATAAATATGTAAATATATAAACACACACAGTGCAGAGCATTGTTGCTAGATGGGATGAAACAGCATAACCGTCTACTTAGTTATCCTACATGGTATGATTATGTGCCCATACATATTCTCACCCTCCATAGCGACCGGTATGTTCCTAGTTGTATGCCGGAGGGGACCATTGTGTAAGTCTATTGCATCTTTTGCATTCAAAAAACTATTAGTTTGTTACGTCTTTTTGCTATCTCTGCGAGCAGCCCTGCTTAGGTTGTACAGTCTGACAGCCGTTGGTAGGAAGGACCTACGAAACCTCTCGGTTGTGCACCTGGGATGATGTAATCTGCTGCTAAATGAGCTCCTCAGTGCATCCAGTATGTCCTGCATAGGGTGGAACTCGGACTCCAGCAGAGATGACAGTTTAGCCACCGTCCTTCTCTCTCCTATCTCCTCCATCGGATCAAGGCGCTGCCCCAGGACAGAGCTAGCTTTCTTAATCAGTTTGTTCAGTCTCTTCCTATCGGCTGCAGTAATGCCACTGCCCCAGCAGACCACTCCAAAAGTGATGGCTGATGCCACCACCGTGTCATAGAATGACTTCAGCAGCGCCCCTTGTACACCAAAAGACCTGAGTCTCCTCAGTAGGAACAGCCTGCGCTGTCCCTTCTTGTAGAGTGCGTCAGTATTGTGTGACCAGTCTAGTTTATTGTTCAGATGAACACCCAGGTACTTATAGGATGTCACCATCTCGATGTCTGTTCCCTGTATATTTACTGGTGCTGTGAGGGGCTGCCCATGCCTGCGGCAGTCCACCACCAGCTCCTTAGTTTTCCTCGCGTTGATCTGGAGGCAGTTCCGATGGCACCAGTCCACGAAGTCCTGGATAAGCCCTCTGTACTCAGCTTCATCTCCATTGGAGATGAGGCCAACGATCGCAGAGTCATCAGAGAACTTCTGTAGATGGCAGTGTGTTGTGTTGTGTGAGAAGTCTGCAGTATAAAGCGTGAACAGGAAGGGAGCCAGCACCGTTCCCTGGGGGGCCCCCGTGCTACTGATGATCGTGTCGGACACACAGTCCCGGGTTCTTACAAACTGAGGCCGGTTCGTGAGGTAGTCCAGGATCCATGATGACAGGTGCTGGTCCACCCCTGCTCGCAGCAGCTTGTCCTTCAGGATCATCGATTGGATGGTGTTGAAAGCACTGGAGAAGTCAAAGAACATGATCCTCACCATATTCCCGGGCTTCTCCAGGTGGGACAGAGAACGGTGAAGGAGGAAGATCACCGCATCCTCCACCCCAATGCCATGCTGGTAGGCGAACTGGAGTGGATCCATCGCTGGTTCCACCAGGGGGCGAAGGTGAGCAAAGAGCAGTCTCTCCAGGGTCTTCATCAAGTGGGACGTCAAGGCCACCGGTCTGTAGCTGTTCAGGTCTTTGGGGTGGGAAGTTTTTGGTACAGGTACCACACAAGATGTTTTCCACAGCTGTGGTACCCTCCCCAGTTTCAGGCTCATGTTGAAGATATACGTCACAATCCCACACAGCTGGTCTGCACAGGACTTGAGGAGCTTTGCGCTGATGCCGTCCGGTCCCGGCGCCTTCCTCGCTTTGATCTTCCTCAGCTCCGTCCTCACCTGGGTCTCGGTCAGGGTCAGGATGGGGGGCTGTGTGTTGGGAGTGGGGGGGTGTTGGTGGAGTGGGGAGTGGGCAGCAGGACTTGATTTCTTTAGAGGCAGCAGTGGTTGTTGTGCAGACAGGGGGGAGGGCGGTTGGTCAAATCTATTGAAAAACAGATTCAGGTTGTTCGCCCACTCCCTGCCCCCCGTGGCCTGGGGGGAGGTATTCTGGAGCCCCGAGATGGTTTTGAGGTTTCTCCAGACCCCGCTGATGTCGCTCTGTTGCAGCTTGTCCTCCATCTTCTTCCTGAAGCTGTCCTTGCCTTCTCTGATCTTTCTCCTCAGCTCCCTCTGTACGGACTTCAGCATCTCCCTGTTCCCCGACCTGAAGATCCTCTTCTCTCTCAGAAGTGTTTTTATCTCAGGGTTGATCCAGGGTTTGTTGTTTGAGTGACGCCGTATGGTCTTGGTGGGAACGGATTTGTCCACACAGAAGCTGAGATAGCCCGTGAAGGTGTGAATGAGGCCATCGATGTCCTCACCATGTGGATCGCAAAGCTGCTTCCAGGCGGTGGCTTCAAAACAGTCCTTTAGAGTGTCCATTGTCTCCTCAGACCATAACTCCACAGTGTGCATGGCCGGAGGTTGTCTGTGCACTAGGGGTTTGTACACCGGCCGGAGATGAACCAAGTTGTGATCCGATCTCCCGAGTGGGGGGAGTTGTGATGAGGTGTACGCCTCCTTAGTGTTTGCGTAGAATAAATCCAGTGTTTTATTGTCTCTAGTGTGGCATGTGACATACTGGGTGAACGTGGGTAGAATGGGAGATAGTGAAACATGGTTGAAATCGCCTGAGATGAGGAGAAGAGCATCTGGGTGTTCTGTCTGCAGCCTGCTGGTTACTGAATGGATGACGTCACGCGCTGTCCCAGCGTTCGCCATCGGATTTGCATAAACAACAATGCAGATCACGTGTGAGTGTTCTCTCGGGAGATATGTAGGCCTCATGCTAACAGCTAGCAACTCAATGTCTTTGCTGCAGTGTCGTTGTTTAACAGTGATATGTCCCGGTCTGCACCAGTTGTTGTTAACATACATTATCACTCCACCGCCCCTAGTTTTGCCACTGTCTGGTGTTCGGTCAGCTCGTATCATGTGAAAACCCTCCAGCTCAATGTTAGCATCTGCTGCTAGTTCAGTTAGCCACGTCTCAGTAAACAAAAGGAGAGAGCACTCCCGGTATGTGCTATCATAACGGGAGATAGCCGCTAGCTCATCTAACTTTCCCAGTATCGACCGTACATTTCCCATGACAACAGATGGAAGGGAGGGTCTGTACCTTATATTTTTTGTCCTCCGCCTTACTCCAGCCTGGCAGCCGCGGTGTTTTCGCCTCAGTTCTCTCGGTATGTCGAGTTTTTCCAATGGGACCGGGTGGCGGTTGAATGCTAGCAGCTCTTCCCTGCTGTATTGTATCCTGCTATAAACAGTGGCTCCGTCCACCGGCTCAGGAGACATTTGGGACGATCTGTGTGTCCGTGATATAAGTGGGGTGAAAAAAAAAGACGAATCAAAAGAGAGAGGAAGGGAAAAAGACTCGGAATCGAGCCGCTGTTGCAAAAGGCAGCCTACTCGTGTGGCGCCGAGAGAAAAAAAAAAAAAAAAAAAAAATTAGTCTGCATCTGAGAAATTGACGGGCCAATCTTCTCCAAAACCAGTTCAAATTGACTCCTCGTCAATCTAAAATACTCCTTGAAATGGGCACCATCAAGGCTCAACTCCAGTCCAAGTTTGGTGTCCGGTTCTCCTGTACAAGTCCAGTTGATGTCTGTACCCAGAATCCTGTTTTCTTTTCTGTGTCATCATATTTTGCATCCAGAGCTTCTACCAATGCCAGAATATGTTTCCTGTCCATTGTTATTTAGAGACTGCTATTAAAAAAATAAGTAGAAAGTGTGACCATGTAAAAAGCAGAAGTGCTGAGCTGTGAGTGACAAGCTGTTGCTAGGATACAAGGCATAGAATTTTTTTTCCAGAGTGCAGCGCACAAGCGCTGTAAAAAAGACGTTCAGGGCAGTCAGGCAACAAAAACGCGTTTGGTGGATACGCAGCCTAATGAAGCCGTGAAAAAAAGATACTGTAATAACTATACCAGCCCATTACTGTAGAGGTGGCAGTGCGACTTTTTTACAGCGCACGGACGACTTCCTAAGCATGCCGGACCACAGCGAATAGCTGAGTGACGGAAAAACCCTTTCAAACTAAGTTTTGTGCTTAAATTATGCAGCAATTTCAATATTAAAATACTAATAAGTCCTACCACTGCAACATTTCATTTTTAAAGCTTATGTTACTGTAGTATGTGAGTTTGAGGAGGTTTGGACACTGGGGCTTGCCGTAGCCAACGTCTGATGTCAGGACGGATGACGTCAGGTGGGCTGCTATCCTGTGTATATGGTTGAGTGTGTGAAATAATAGAGTTTGTTGTTCACTACATGACAGCTCATGTCTCGCTATTTCTAGACATAACAGTTACATCACATTACTTTTCTCATCGGTAAAAACTACAAGTACGACACTCCTCACCTCTAAAACATGTGGATCACAGCAGATAGCTGAGCGAAGGAAAAAACCCTTTCCAAGTAAGTTTTGTGCTTAAATTACGCAGCAATTTCAATATTCAAACACTAATAACTCCTACAACTGCAACATTCGATTCTTAAAGCACATTATTTTTCTTCCAGTGTCCTGTTTTTCTTCTGTACTGGGGCCTGCTTGGTTACATTAATTATGCCTCAGTGCAAAGCAACTTAGGCATACCATAATCACTACATGCATCTGTGCGTGTATCTGTGTGTGTATGTTGCCAGCTTTCCAGCTTGCCTGGTCAAAATCAAATGGAACTAAAGGCTTGCATCATTGTATCGCCATATTTTATCAAATTTTTATTTGGCACAATTTCCACTTTCAGTTTTGTTATCAAAATAAAGACTAATTTACCTCACCTTTACCATCACTGGAGCTGGGAAAAAGGTATTGTAATAACTATGCCGGGCCAGTAGAGGTGGCAGTGCACCTTTTTTACAGCCCCCACCCCATGCCTCCCTGCCACAGGCACCAAGGCATCAGCACCTTGGTGCTTTCATTTACACAGATTCTCTCATGTTGATTTTAATAGATTTTTTGTTTGTTTCTTTCTAGTCAGCCAGTTTACTTGTTCTCCTGCTTTAAGTCTCAACCATGAGAAGCATTTACGCATTTCATAAATGTCTTCTTTTACTTCTTCTTCTTCTTCTGGCTGCTCCCATTAGGGGTCACCACGGTAGATCATCTGCCTCCATCTCACCCTCTCCCTTGCATTCCCTTCTGTAACACCAACCCTCTGCCACCTCCAGCGCAGCCTCCTGTCTTTTCGTCAGTGCCACTGTCTCCAAACCTTACATCATAGCAGGTCTCACAACTGTCTTGTAAATCTTCCCTTTCACTCTAGCTGCTCTCTTTCTGTCACAAATCACCCCTTACACTCGTCTCCACCCACTCTACCCTGCTTACACTCTCTTCTTCACCTTCTTGTGCATTTTCCATTGTTTTGGATGGTTGATCCCAGGTATTTAAACTCGTACTTTCACTACCTCTACCCCTTGCACCTTTGCCATTACACCTGCCTCCCTCTCATTTATATACAGTACATGTACTCTATCTTGCTTCGGCTGACTACATTTCTTAAATGCAGTAAAAATCATTTTAAAAGTTGGACTACGCATACACAGCTTAAATAGAAAATATAACAGCGAAATTATACTGTAATATACAACCTTTTGTCAGGAACCGAGCCAGCTTGGTTTCCCCCGGCTCGGTCCTGACCTTTCTGTGGGTAAGGTGCCACATTGTATGTATGTTAGTATGTATTTCTGTGGGCTTTTCCGTACCCATAGCCACTGCTCTCTGGCCAGCAGCGGTGAGGCAGCTTCCTAGGCTCACGCTGGTGTGAGTGCTATCTAACTGTCTGCCGGTCCGACCACGCCCCCTCTCTATTACTGTCAGCTGTTCCCACTCCCATTTGCCATCTCCCCGCTCCTCGCCCAGGTGCAACCAATTTACCATCCCCAGCAATGCGTGTACTTTAGGAGTCTTTTGCCAGTCACGCATTGCTGGGTCATTGCACTAGACATGCGGTCGTTAATCGCCATATGAAAGTCTAAGTCGCTAAAGGACTGTGTTTCTATCAATGCTTATTTGGACTTACTTGGACAACTCCAGTTCTGTGAGTATTTGCTGTGTGTGTTTTCCCCAGTCATCCTCACCTGTAGACTGTTGAGCGTCCTTGAGGACTCCTTAAGCTTCATAGGAAACTACTGTTGAGACTATGTGTCAATATCATTGTGTTTAATAAATGTGTGTGGTGTAAAACCCTGCGTGTAAATCCTTGTCCTTTACCCCTCCTCCGTGCACTGTGGAAGAGCGCACGGGGAGCTCATGACACCTTTAGGTCAGTTGTCTGCAACCTGTGGCTCCAAATTAAAATGCATCTCTTTTATCCATATTCACTGGTTCTTTTTGACTTTCAAAAATTAAGAAACAAAAATGTCATAAATGTATTAGAAAAATCACAAATGATCACAAAAAGTTGTCATTTTCTGAGAAAAAAGTCACAAATTTATGTGAATACTTTAAAATTTATCGGAAAAATAGCATAAATGTAAGGAAAAAAGTGTCAAATTAACAAGAGGAAAAATATAACAAATTTACTTGTAAACTACTGCAAATTTAAGGATAAGCCATCTTTATTGTCATTCAATCCATACAGCCAATCATGTACAGTAGAAGGAAATTATGTTTCTCTGATCTACAATGTTAATCACATATATAGAATCAGAGGGGTTACTGCCATGCAAGGCACCGCCACAAACTTTCCTCCTCCGTTCCATTACTGCTGAGCACCAAGCTCAATGGCAGAAAGTTCCGCTTTTATATGGTCTTTGGCATGAACCGGCCGGGATTTGAACCCCGGCCTCCTGGTTGTGGGGAGGATGCTCTACCAACTGAGCCAACACTCCAGTGGAGTGGTGGCATTTATTTGAAAAACTTGCAAATTTACAAGAAAATTTGGGTATCTGTGAGAAAAAACATGTAAATTATCAGAAAAAGTCACACATTCACAGGAAAGTGAATGCTCTCTCCATCACCACCCTCCTCCTCTTCGGGGGGCACCAGGACCCTCCCTCACTTCACGGTGACTACAGACCAGGTTAAGAAACAGCTGGAGAGACTCCGTCACCGGAAGGCGGCAGGCCCTGATGGCATCTCTGCCAGGACCCTGAGGACCTGTGCCAACCAGCTAGCTCCAGCGCTGAAACACCTGTACAACCTGAGCCTGAGTCTGGAGAGAGTACCGGTGCTGTGGAAGACATCCTGCCTGGTTTCTGTCCCCAAGAAGTTCTCCATTGGACCTGAACGACTATCGACCAGTTGCCCTCACATCTCATGTGATGAAGGTCCTAGAGAGACTGGTCTTAGCCCACCTGAGGCCGCAGGTGAAGACGTAGCTGGACCCTCTGCAGTTTGCATATCAGTCCCATTTAGGAATTGAAGATGCTGTCATCTACCTGCTGCAGTGATCCCATCTGCACTTGAACGGCGGAGGAGATACTGTGAGAATCACTTTTTTTGACTTCTCCAGTGCCTTCTGTGATCTCCTGAATTACTGACTACCTGACAGGCAGGCCACAGTTTGTCCGGCTGGGCAGTGTCTTGTCTGGAGTGGTGGCTAGTGATACGGGAGCTCCACAGGGGACTGTGCTCTCTCCTTTTCTCTTTACTTTATACACCACTGACTTTCAGTACAACACAGAGTCATGCCACCTGCAGAAATTCTCTAACTCAGCTGTTGTGGGGTGTATAAGAGGAGGAGAGGAGGGGGAGTACAGGGCATTGGTAGACAGATTTGTGGAGTGGACAGAGCAGAATCACCTGAGGTTGAATGTCAGCAAGACCAGAGAGATGGTGACTGACTTCAGGAAAAGGAAGACGCCTTCTTAGCCACTGCAGATTAGGGGGGAGGATGTGGGAGTGGTTGAGGACTACAAATATCTGGGTGTCAGGATCAGCAGCGTGTTGGGCTGGAGATCCAACACTGATGCTGCCCACAAGAAGGGGATGAGTAGACTCTACTTCCTGAGGAAGCTGAGATCCTTCAACATGTGTAGCAGGATGCTGGAGCTTTTCTACCACACCGTTGTCGCCAGCACCATCTTCTTTGCTGCTGTCTGTTGGGGTATCAGTATCAGGGCCAGAGACACCAACACACTTGACAAGATTGTCAAGAGGGCTGGCTCTGTAATTGGTCTCAGACCGGAGACCTTTGAGACAGTGGTGGAGAGGAGAACACTAAATAAACTGTGATCCATCATGGACAATCCTGATCACCCCCTCCACCACACACTGGACAGACAGCGGAGCACTTTCTCCAGCAGACTGCTACAGCTTTGCTGTCGAACGGCCAGGTACAGGAAATCTTTCCTGCTGCATGCCATTTCACAGTACAATAACTCACTATGATGTTGTATTCTGGTCATAACTATGCTGCCATACTGCACTTTACAGTCTAACTGGTACCTCACATTTCACTCTGCTCCTGATAGTCCTTCATTGTGCAGCGGGATGATTCATGTGTTTATAGGGGTCATCATATATTAAGCTATGATGTATATAGGTTTTATAGTCGTGTTAGTTTTACTTTCCATGGGTAATCCCTTTGTCTGTCATGCGTGTGTTTCTGTCGTTTGGTTGTCTACTGTCATGCTGCTGTTACACTGTAATTTCCCAGTTTGGGATCAATAAAGTACATCTATCCATCTATTGAAATCTCCTAAAAAAATGCAAATTTAAGAAAGAAGTAAATTTAAAAGCAAAAAAATGCAAGAAAAAAATCCTGCAAAATTACAAGAAAAGTCACAGATCAGTGTGAGAAAAGTTTCATATTAAAGAAGAGGCTTCACATTTAAAGAAAAAAAAACTTTTGTATTATTAATGTTGATAATGTTGCCAGATTAAACTCATAACTGATTTATTTTCCTTTTTAGGGTCATGCAGATTTTCATGCAGATCAAAAACTGTTCAAAATGGATCCTGGACTTCCGGTCTGGACGCCATGGCGACTGCAGCTTAACACTGAAGCTCTCAGACCCAATCCAAGATAACACCATGAAAATCAAACTTAACGGATTTTTGGAGGAGTGAAAATCAAAAGACAAAATCATCATGTCTAAAGGAAAACAGAAGAAACTGAAATTCTCCAGGCCAGGACACGTATCGGCCGGAGAATCTGAACTGGAAGATCTCCGTTCAGAAGACGAGGAACTGGTGATAGCTAACAAAAAGGTTAGCCTGAAATCACTATTTGAGGAGCTACGACGATTTTGCCGAGAAGTTACGGCCGAATTTCGGGAATTCAGAGAAGAATTGAAAAGGACAAACAGCAGAGTGGACCAGGCCGAGAACCGAATCTTGGAAACAGAGGAACGAATAAAAGTGCTCGAAGATTCTGTGCTGGACCTACGCAAAAGACAAGCATCTATAGAGGCTAAGCTAGCCAACCAAGAAGGAAGACAAAGAAGAGACAACATAAGAATTCATGGTCTGATAGAAGGAGCCGAAAACGGTTTTAACTCAATGGCAGAATGCGTGGAATCCTTACTAAGAGAGAAATTGGATATTCCACAAACCACCGACTTGAAGATAGAAAAGGCACATCGTTCATTAGCCGCTAGGCCAGTGGCGGAAGCGCCCCCACGTTCGGTGTTGGTAAGATTTTCCAATTTCAAAATAAAACAAGAGGTTGTAAGACTGGCCTGGCAGAAAAAAGGATTTGTGCACCAGGAGAGAAAAGTCTTCGTGGAACACGATTACGCCCCGGAGGTCCTTAAAAAGCGCAGGGAATACAATGACGCGAAAAAGGTGTTAAGAGAGAAGAAATTGCGCTTTCAGACTCCATTTCCTGCGAAGTTAAGGGTCTTCTACGGCGAAGAAACATGTCTCTATAATTCGGCGGAAGAAGCAACAGCTGACATGGCGAAAAGAGGGCTCCCGGTAACGGTATTTAAACCCGCAGCAGACCCGAGTGAGAAGATCAAAGCGCAAACATGGACAACACAAAGACCTTCAAAATCCACGGACCAGCAGCGGGAAACCCAGCGCCAGAGCGTCGCGGATAAACTGTCCGTTTTCAGATTGGAATAGCGACCTTTTTTTTTTTTTTTCTCTTGAATCAATCCGCACATCCAACCCCCCTCATACAAGGTAACAAACATTAAAGGAGATGCGTATTCAGCATGTGGTAAAACATTTCATGGAACAGTCATAATATTTGAAACAAATAAGTCTTTTTAATAAAAAAAAAAAAAAAAACTTGTTAAAATAGAAATGTGACAATAATCCACATGTTCTCCTCATACTAACAAATACTGTTTTTGCGTGAATGTTTGATGTGATGGGGGTGGGAGGGTGCACACAATTTCACAGGGTTTAGGCATAAAAGGAAAAAAAAAATCATTACAAGTTTGGATTGGGTTCTGAAACTCACGTTAAAAGCATGGGACAACTTACAGGGGTAAGAGAGGGCCCTCAACACGTAACAGAGTTTGAGGAATTTCCCTCAGGGCCTTCACTCCATCAAGGCTCTTCCAGGGTCTTTAAAAAGACCTCAGCTCAGGAAGTTCTTCTGACAGCTTTTTGTTTTAAAGTTTTATACACTATGTTCTTAATGTTTTTCTTGTTTTTAATGTTCTTTCAGTTTCTGAGTAGCACAAAAGAGGGCCACCACACAGTTATACTAAACAAAACAACACAATGGAGAAACAGGGTGTAACCAAAATAATTTCATATAATGTAAAAGGAATCCTGAATCCAGTTAAAAGATCCAAGATTCTAGGCAAAATGAAAAAAGACAAAGCAGGAATAATATTTTTACAAGAAACCCACCTAACAGACGTGGAACACAATAAACTCAGTAGACAAGGGTTTAAAATGATCTCTTCATCTTCATATAAGTCAGGGAGGAGGAGGGGAGTAGCGACATTGATATCAACCAAAATTACATTTGAAAAAAAATCAGAACACAAAGATAAAGAAGGGAGATACAGTTTGGTAACTGGGTGGCTAGAGGGAGAAGATATCACCCTGCTGAATGTGTATGCTCCCCCAGGGGCTAACTGGAAATTTTATAAAAATGTATTCGACCTAATGATAACTAAAGCTCAAGGTTTAGTGATATGTGGTGGGGACTTCAATCTTAGACTGAATCCATACTGGGATGCTTCTGGTAATTCTCCACATCAAAATAACACCCAAAACAGGAAGACTCGGATGCTACTAAAAGAAATGGGAATCTGTGACGTGTGGAGGGAACTCAACCCCAGTGTAAAAGACTATACATTTTACTCAACTCCACATTCATCTTACTCAAGGATTGACTATTTTTTTATGTTTAATAGAGACATTGGAAGAGTAAAAACATGTAAAATAGGACTGATGGATCTCTCTGACCACAGTCCGATCTACATGGACTTAAATATCCAAAAATACACAAATAATACATTTTCTTGGAGGTTAAATTCAAATGTCCTGAAAGGACCATTGAAAGATGAATTGGAATCAGATATTCTCAGATATTTGGAAGATAACGATAATGGAGAAGTATCCCCTTTAATACTGTGGGATGCATGCAAAGCTGTAATAAGAGGAAAGATTATTGCAAAACTGGCAACCCAAAAGAAACTAAGACAAGAAAAACTATCCACATTAGAGTCAGAACTTAGGAACCTAGAAAAAGAACACAAAGGCAACACTCATTCTACTGACTCGCTCAAGATTAAGGAAATTAAAAACCAAATAAATGAGATCTACACAATAGAAATCCAGAAGAAACTTACATTTTTGAAACAAAAATACTATGAAGCAGGCAGTAAATCGGCAAAATTGCTAGCCTATAAATTGAGGAAACATCAAACAGAAAGAGCAATCTACAAAATCAGAGACCCAGTATCAAAGGAAATAAAATTCAGAATTCAGGATATTCTTAAAAGCTTCGAGAATTACTATAAGAACTTATACTCCCACAAAAAACATAAAAACGCATCCGAGGCATTCCTAAACACATTAAACCTTCCCCAACTTACGGAGTTACAAAATAAAACACTACTGTCAGAAATACATCCTAAAGAATTGGAAAAAGCAATTATGAAACTTAAAGCTAACAAATCCCCAGGAGCTGATGGCTATACAGCAGAGTGGTACAAAACCTTTAAACAGCAACTATCTCCTCTCCTCCTGAAAACATTTAATTATGTCCTCCACACAGGGGAAATCCCCCCCTCCTGGAGAGAAGGGGTCATTGCAGTTATACCTAAACCTGAAAAGGATAAACTAGAGTGCTCCAACTACAGACCAATCAGTGTACTAAATCAGGACTATAAGCTTTTTACCATTATCCTTGCCAAAAGGTTAGAAAATATAGAGAAAGATATAAAGAAAGAAAATATACTGACAGACCTAATTCATTTAGACCAAACAGGTTTTATAAGACAAAGACAGACACAAGACAACATTCGACGCACTTTACACATAATTCATCATATAAAAAATATAACTTAAATGCAGTCATATTGGGATTAGATGCTGAAAAAGCATTCGATTCGGTTGACTGGTCTTTTCTATATAGAATCTTATCCAGTTTCAATTTTCATAACAACTTCATTAGAACTATACAGGCATTATATAAAAAACCAACAGCTAAAATAAGGATTAACGGTAATTTATCATCATCTTTTGAACTGGAAAGAGGATGTCGTCAGGGCTGCCCCCTGTCTCCACTGCTCTTTGCAATCTTCATAGAACCTCTGAGCCAATGGATAAGACAAAATCAAAAAATTCAAGGTATTACACTTGGTCAGAAGGAACATAAAATAGCACTCTTTGCTGATGACATTTTAATATACCTAGGGCAGCCGGACACTTCTTTACCAGAACTAACCTCAGTTTTTTCAGAGTATGGAGATTTATCGGGGTACAAATTAAACATGCATAAAACCCAAATTTTAACATTCAACTATGACCCAAATCATTATTCACTAAGCAAACTCAAAACTAACTGGGAGTCGGAATCTATGAAATATCTGGGGGTCAATATCCTGAAACAACTCAACAAAATTATATCACTAAACTATGATCCACTGGTGACAAAAATAAAATCTGACCTAGCAAGATGGAAAATGATACCATTCTTGGGTACTGCACAAAGAATTGAAGCAGTCAAAATG
The DNA here is from genome assembly GCA_020510985.1 of Pholidichthys leucotaenia. Classification (NCBI taxonomy): domain Eukaryota; kingdom Metazoa; phylum Chordata; class Actinopteri; order Cichliformes; family Pholidichthyidae; genus Pholidichthys; species Pholidichthys leucotaenia. The sequence goes on along the minus strand of CM035842.1, from coordinate 81,562,586 downwards.
AATATACTTCCACGTCTTCTATACCTTTTCCAAACAATACCGGTAGAACCTCCCAAAAAAACATGGCAGGAGCTAGACAGAAGGATCTCAAGATTCATATGGCAGGGCAAGAGACCTAGAATCAGATATAGAACCCTACAGCTAAACAAAGACAAAGGTGGGCTCGCGCTGCCAAATATCAGGGACTACTTTAAAGCCGCACAAATTAAAACTTTAGTAGAGATATGTAACCCAGTCTACACTGCACAATGGAAGGAGATCGAATGCCAAATAACAAGTGACATCCCCCTACAGGCGATAATAGGGAACAATGCCTTACCTAAGCTTTTGAATAACACTAACCCGTGGATAGAGACCCCGCTAAAAATTTGGTTTAAGATAGTCAGAGAGAATCAAACTAAAGAGCCCTATCGACTTCTGCAATGGATTGCCTATGATCAAGACTTTACTCCTAAAAAAACAGACACCAGATTTAAAAAGTGGAAGGAGAAAGGGCTGATAAAATATTACGATTTTTTTAAAGGGCAAATCTTAAGAAGTTTTGAAGATTTGAAAAAACAAGGCCTAATAAATCAAGACCTTTACAGGTTCTTCCAGCTTAGACACCACATAAACAATATACTTAAAAAGGAGGATTTGGAAAGGGCCCAGTCAGGTGTTCTGAAGGTCTTCTTAATGGCATATAAAGGGATCCCAGGGATCAGATACATTTCTAAAATATACCAAGGTCTTCAAGACTTAAAAGGAGACAACACATATAAAAGAGAGATGGGAAAAAGAGGGGAATTTCACTTTACAACTGGAAATATGGGAAAAGCTAAATAAACAGCAATGGAAAAGTACCTCATCCCTGCAGTGGAGAGAATTTGGATGGAAAAACTTGGTAAGATTTTTCAGAACACCTGCACAAAACAAATTTACCCATAAGGGATTGAACCGTTGGCGCTTGTGTGGTGAAAAGACTGCAAATCATTTTCATGTGTTTTGGTCATGCCCAGTTATCCACCAATATTGGACCAATGTACAGACAATATTGGGGAAAATATTCAAAATAACAGTTCCCTTTTCTTTTGTAACTTTGTATTTGGGTTTACTACCGGACTCACTGGAAAGACGAGGAGAAAAATACTTATTCAATGTTTTAATATTGGCAAGCAAAAAAGCTCTAACTAAAAAATGGATGTTGAAGGACTGTCCTACACCTGAAGATTGGATTAACGTGATCCAAGACATTTACTCGATGGAAAAGTTGACATTCGCACTGAGACAGGACATGGATGGGTTCATGAACTTTTGGCAACCCTGGATCGCATATGTGTCTTCCATTAGATCTAATCTTTGACAAATACCATTTCAATAATGGTTCCGCTCTTTGTTCCAACGCTACTCAGATGCTCTTTTACCTTTATTTACTTACTTTTTCTTTTTGTTTGTTTTTTGCTGGTTTGTTTGGTTTTTTTTTTGTTTTTTGTTTTTTTTTCTCTTTAATTTCACTTTTTCTTTCACTTTAAAAAAAAAAGGGGGTGTTGTAAGAATTAATCTTCCAATGTTGTCAGATATCAGAAAATAAGGGAACATGTGATGAAAATGTAAACAATGCATTGCTGTAACGACCTGTATACCCTTTACAAAAACTTAAATTAAAAAAAAAAAAAATGGATCCTAATAGCAGAGGTTGCCAACCCCTGATTTGGGTGGTCTTTTAGCCTGTGCTGACCTTGTGGCCTGTAGCAGGGCTGGCTGTTGCAGTGTTCCACTGTGGGGGGTTTGGGGTGGGCGTTACACTGGTCCACAGGGTACAGGTTCCTCTCCTGGTCCGAGCAGATCACCTGACGCTCTCGGGAACCTGAGCCACAGCTCCTAGAGCACTGGAGGAAAACAGTGATTATTTAGCTGTGTCTGTCTTAAGTGGAGTCACAAATGCTGTGGCAGCTACGACCAATAAGGAGAGCAATTACCCATTGCGACACCATAACTGGAACAAAGCACAGCGAGCTAGTTCTGGCACACGGCTCCGATTGCCATACATTATTTACCCATAACACACCTCACTCTCCACACATTCCAAACACATCCTACCAATTTGGCGATCTATTTAAGCAGCATAATTTCCCTTCATCCCCTCTAATGTGCCAGTCCTGCAGTTTCCCTTGGACCTGCCTTGACATCAAACTGTAACCAAATTGATGTATTACTGCTGTAATTACTCAAATGCGTTGTTTTTGCCCAGATGTGTTAATGTTCTCTTGTACACACATGTGCATGTGTGCATTACACCTACCAGTCCCCACTCTCCAACATGCCAGCTGATCCTTTTTGGGCAGGGGGCCATTTCACAGGGTTGGATGGTGGATGGGCGTAATAATGTGCTGCAGGATGTTTCCTCAAGCATCACACCACCTGACTCCACACAGGTAACCTCTCTGGTTTGTTCACCTGAACCACAGGTCACCGAGCACTGAAAACATACATTATATACACAACAAATACATTTAATACAGGGGTGGTGGTGGGGGGTGAGTACAGTAACTTGGTTACTAACAAAACAACTAGATGATAGTTATAATGCACACACTGGAAACAGAAGGGCATGTGATTGTACTTGTGTGTGGTACTGTATCCTTTAATTAAAGGGAGCATTGATTGCACTTTTTCCACATTTTCACACAGGCCTTATTGAAATATTATGTTCCCACTTGCTCAAATTATAAAAAAATAACAAAATATATTACCATAATTATGCAGATGACACACAAATCTACATAACCATCTCACCAGGAGACTGTGGTCCAGGTCAAACCCTGATCAAATGCATTGATCAAATGAAAGAGTGGATGTGCCAAAATTTTCTTCAGTTAAATGAAGACAAAGCTGAAATAATAGTTTTTGGAGCCAAAGAAGAAAGACTCAAAGTTAGCACTCATCTTCAATCAATGATACTAAAAACCAACAGCCAAGCCAGAAATCTGGGTGTGGTTCTGGACTCAGACCTGAATTTTAACAGCCACATTAAGACAGTAGTGAAATCATCCTATTACAACTTAGAGAACATAGCGAAGATTAACGTTCTGATGTCTCAGCAGGATCTATCTTCAGTAAACCGGACTACTGTAACACTGTCTTCACAGGTCTCCCTAAAAGGTCCTTCAGACAACTGCAGTTGGGTCAGAACGCTGCAGCTCGAGTCCTCACTAAGACCAAGAAAGTAAATCATATAATTACAGTTCTCAGATCTTTACAATGGCTTTCTGTCTGTCAAAGAATATATTTCAAAATACTGCTGGTGGTTTATAAAGCTCTGAATGGTTTAGGGCAAAAATACATTTCAGATCTTCTGGTCCATTATGAACCACCCAGAGCCCTCAGGTTGTCAGGGTCAGGCCTAGTATCTGTGCCCAGAGGTAGAACCAAACATGGTGAGGCAGCATTCAGTTTTTATGCTCCTCACATGTGGAACAAACTCCCAGAAAGCATCAGGGCTGCTGAAACTCTCAGCTGCTTTAAATTGGGGTTAAAAACTTTCCAATTTGACGCTGCCTTTCAGTAGAACAATTGTTAACCTCCCACAATGCACTGTAACTCTTATTTTTTGCACTTTATCTTATTCTATTTTAGCTTGTTTCTGTTTCTCTTTAATTCATTTTTTTAGTTCACTTTTGAATTCTTTTATGCATTTCTTTTGCAACTTGCTGTAATGCTTTAATGTTTTATGTAAAGCACTTTATACATGAAATGTTTGTACATGAAATGTGCTCTGTGTGTGTGTGTACGTGCGTGTGCATCAATTTAAAAAATGTAACTAATTAATTACACATTTTCCTATTATCTGTTGTACTTAAAATGGTTCACTCACAGCGCTCCATCCAGTCACGCGGTACTCGGCACATTTATGCATGTTGCAGGTCTGCAGAGAGGGAGGAGCTTCAGCATACGCGGCACAAATGGCATCTTCCACCACACGAGGGCCAGAGGCATCATGGGAGACACACTGAACGCTGCGCACCTGAGAGCCTCCGCCACAGGTGACTGAGCAGGTGTTCCATTCTCCGGTTCTCCAGCTAGGAAAACCCATTGAGAGGAGGAAAGAGACAGGAAGTTATTTAACAGCAGTGCATCATGTATGGCTTTGATCTCTCAATTATAGGTGCACTAAAATTAAGATCTAAATTTACTTATGTTAATAAAACATTGCTGTAATACAGTATCTACTAGAGTAATTCTGTATCTGTGTCTGCATTTGATGACATTTGATATCTTGTAATGTTGTAATACTGTAATTTTAGTACTAAATCTGGACCTTCTGGAGCCTTCTGGATTCTTTTTTTTAACTGCTTACCTTATTGCGCCAAATAGATTTACTTTGCCAAAAGGAGCTGTGCTCCTATTTGATATATGCTGTATGTAAATAGTATTTCTAGACTTCTGTTGCTAAATAATAACTTTAATACTTTATTTATATTGTCTCACTTATGATGGGAATCCCCCACTGCTGCGGACAGCAGAACAATTAAAACTGGGGGGGATGGAGTGGTGGGACACCCTGCTGCTATGTACACCACCCTCCATCCAAGCTCTCAGTGTCTACGGTGCATTTAAAATTGAGGTGAGGGTGGCCATGGATTCTTTATAAATAAAATAATCTTAGTCTCTAATTAATACTGTAATGCTAATTCCAATTCTAATTCTGTAATTAATATTGCTAATAATTACACAATGACTTTATGACACAAAAAAGGATAGAAAACAATTGATCACAGCTGATTATTGTTAGTATTTAAAAATCAGTGCTTGGAATTAAACTTGTTAATAAAATGCATGCTTATAAAAGTATGCATTGTCTTTTCACAGACCACTAAACTATTACACACAACAACATAATGATAACACATATAAAAGAACTACAAGCAGAAACCAGATGATTCCCGGTAAAATTCTGAAAATTATATTGCCTTTTGTGTTGATAAATTGCACCAAATAGATCACATACGGAGATGAAAATTGTAAAGCAAACATAATGACCACTACATCCATCAGTCAACATCTTATTTCTGTAATCTTAAGCTTCTGCTAGACCCTGAAAAACAGTGACTACAGATGATATTAACAAAGGCTCTGATTCAGTATATAAGCTTTAATCAATACCAAAAGTAACGTCTACAACTTTTTCAAAATGGCAACTATGAAACAGGCCTATAAGGTTGAGTTAGAGACACTTAAGCTTTAGAAACCACTGAGGCTACTGAGCACCAGCAGCATCAAAGAAAAGAGGCAGGAAATACCAGAGAATCACCAACTGAAGCTGCAGCAATTTACAATGCCACTACTGCTGCGGAGTCCCCATTGGATGTGCACAGTCCCCAACATTCCCAGCAGGACAACCTCACAACACAGTGCTACACTACTAAACAGGGATAAAGAGATTTACAGCTGAAGCTAACGGGCAGCAGACCAGTTCAGGGATCAGATGTAATGGGTAGAAGTTAGGAGGTTAAATATAGAATTAAATGAAGCATCCAATCATTGTTTGGTTTTCCTGATGAGGTACATGGAGCATGTCTAAAGCCCCATTCAACGACCCATTTTTTAGCTGACACATCATTTCCCTAGTGAGAAAAGTTGACCATGAGAGTCAACACTACAAATTTGATCATGATTAATTGTAGGACGCTGCCATCATCATTGTCACCGTGATTGCTTAGGAATCACAAGCAGTCGAGAAGAGGGTGTCAATCAGCTGTTGCAAACAACAACTCATGTTGTGGCCACTGAAGTGCTATGTGTGTGTGATACTACTCAACTTTTACCCAGAAAAGAAAAACACCAGGCCGTCAATGACGGAGTAGCTCTGATTAAATCACCTTGAGAGTGCTCAGATCTTCTGACTGTTGACCTTGACCTTAAGCACAGCCTAGGTGCAGACCCACTTGAGGATCACTGTGCATGAGATTGAAGAACAGGACAGTTGTCTAGGACTAGAAACAATTTTCGTGAAATCATAAATGCCCAGATCTACTGACCTTGGACAATGACCTTGACCACAACCTGGATTCAGACCCGGAGCATCCTTGTGAGGGAGTTTGTTGACCACTGGGGAAACTGCCCAGGAGAAGTACTAAATTTCATGACATCACATACAGTGGTGTGAAAAAGTGTTTGTCCTCTTCCTGATTTCTCATTTTTTTATATGTTTGTCATACTTTCATGTTTCAGATCATCAAATAAATTTAAATATTATACAAAGATAACACAAGTAAACTGTCATGTATGCTGCGTAATTGCGCAGCGCACAAATGAGTTAATGCGAGCCCAAAATGCAGGTGAAGTGAACATGTTTATTAACAAAGGAACACAACACAAAATGTCCATAGAATACAGTCCAAAACGAGAAGAGAACAGATGACCTGCTACAAACCCCTTTGGCAAGCCCCACGCGCTTCCCAGGCAGAACTGGTGTGGAGAGGAAGGGCAAATAATTATTAATAGCAAGCCCCCAGTCGGACCGGTGGGCAAATTACTTACAACGGGTTGGAGCGCTACAGGCTCTGGAAACAACAACACCATGAAGTAGAAAGGAGGAGAAATCAACTGTGGGTGAGCCTGGTCATCTATTGTTGACTGGAGTAGACTTGTAGCCTTGTAGACTTGAATACTGACTAATGCTGCCATACCAAATGCCCCCACTGCCACACATAAATACCCGTGGACTAATGAGAGACAAGTGGGAGCAGGTGCGCGGCGAGAGTCTGTGCGTGAGTGAGTGAGGATGTGAGTAGGAATGAATGTGTGTGTGTGTGCATGTGTGTGTATGTGTGGAAACACAAAGGTGATGGCAACAGCTGGTGAATGCCTGGCAGGGAGAGGAAGAGGCGTGGCTGTAGACTGGCAGGGAGCCCAGGCTCAGAGGCTCCAATAACCTGCCAGCTGGGAATAATTAACAACAATCAGGAAGCTACAGTCACAGATCATGGAAAGGGGTTGATGTCTCAACCATGTTCATGACATAAACACAAAATCTGTCATATGCTCGCCGTGCGCTCTGCCATAGCGCACGGAGAAGGAGAAGGAAGGATGGATTTACGCGCCGGGTTTCACCAAACACACATTTATTGACAAACAGTTCAAAACTAAAGACTTACAGGAAGGGAGTTATGTACACAAAATGGTTGACACAAAATGGCCAGCGGGCAGACCACTGTGTACCATGGCCATAGGAAAATAATATTATACAACTGCGCTCGGGAGAGCGAGGAAGACTCAAGGAGGTACAACTGACTCAAGGAAAAGCAAACTGGGCAACAGCTCAGCGTAGCAAAAATACTGCACAGGGAATCGCTAGACAATTTACTCACGAGTAGGTACCGTCCAAGTAGTCTGAATCTCCCATCAAGCACAAATCACGAATTCTTCGGGACTGATGGTCACACGACGGAGAATGAGAGTGTGACTCGTATAATGACCCAGCAGCGTTTGTCTAGCGAAGAGCTGCTTAAATACAAAGGCTGCTGGCCACACAAATTGAGCACACCTGAGGCACAGGAAAGATAATTACCGGGCTGGGAACAGCTGGTGGAATTAAGGAAAACGAGGTCGTGGTTGGACGGACAGACTGTCAGCAGCGTGGGAAAAAGATCACAGAAGCTGACTAACAGCTGCCGGTCAGGCAGTGGCTATGGTAGTAGAATAAGTACAGAAATACACAAAAATGCACATAAAGTGAAACCAAACCCACAGAGAGATTGAGCCCGAACCAGGGAAAGCCAAGCTGGCTCGGCTCATGACAAAATGCAGTTTTTAAATGAAGGTGTTTATTATTAAGGGGGAAAAAATCCGAACCTATATGGCCCTGTGTGAAAAAGTGATTGCCCCCTAAACCTAATACAGTGGTACCTCTACTTACGAACGTCTCTACATACAGAATTTTCAGGTTACGACACGCCTCAACGGGAAAATATTGCCTCTTGTTACGAAAGAAATTTCAGGATACGAAAGGCAAAAAAGTACGCGCTCCTCGCAGCTCCCGTAGTTTACCGAACGTAAACATACTTGTAGCTGCTCTGCCATTGGCTATCGCCTAGCATCTTCCTGGTATCCCATTGGCCACGAAGTGTTCAGGAAGTTCGGGCAGTTTTACGTGTGTGTACAGTACAGTATTAACTTTTATTCACTATGGGCCCCAAGAAAGTGATGGAGATAAGTGGAAAAGGAGAAAAGAAGAAGAAGAGAGTTTTTTTGTCCATACAAACAAAGCAAGAGATAATAGAAAGGTATGAAAAAGGGATGCGTTTGGTTGATCTCGCCAAAGAATATGGCCGTAATACATCTACGATCGGCACGGTATTAAAACAAAAGGAAGCCGAAGGATTGTTAAAAGCCGACAAAAGCAAACGTCCTTGGATCGGTTCTTCACAAAACGTCAGGCAAAAACCACTGATGAGAGAGAACATGAACCAAAGAAGGCAAAAGGTGACGACGACCACGACAGCAGTTAAACGGTAAATGAACATAATTTTTATTATTCTTTACTTTATTCTTTGTTTTTTTAAATTATGTACAACTCTCATTTTATGTTTATTGTGCAGTAATCTAATTGTAACATGTATTTGTTACATGTTTTGATGCGTTTTTATGATTTATAAAAAATTTATGCCCGAATTTTGGGGGGCTTGGAACGGATTACGGCATTTACATGTAAAAACGCGCCTCTACTTACGGAATTTTCACGTTACGAGAATACTTCCGGAACGAATTAATTTTGTAAGTAGAGGTACCACTGTAATTGGTTGGGCCACCCTTAACAGCAACAACTGCAATCAAGCGTTTGCGGTAACTGACAATGAGTCTTTTACAGTGCTGTGGAGGAATTTTGACCAACTCATCTTTGCAGAATTGTTGTAATTCAGCCACATTGGAGGGTTTTTGAGCATGAACCACCTTTTAAAGGTCATGTCACAGCATCCCAATCGGATTCAGGTCAGGACTTTGAATAGGCCACTCCACAGTTTTCATTTTGTTTTTCTTAAGCCATTCAGAGGTGGACTTGTTGGTGTGTTTTGGATCAATAGACTTACACAATGGTCCCCTCCGGCAAACAACTAGGAAAATACCGGTCGCTATGGAGGGTGAGAATATGTATGGGCACATAATCATACCATGTAGGATAACTAAGTAGACGGTTGTGCTGTTTCATCCCATCTAGCAACAATGCTCTGCACTGTGTGTGTTTATATATTTACATATTTATTCCATCTAGCTACAATGCTCCGCACTGGGTGTGTTTATATTTATATATCTATATATTTATTCCATCTAGCTACAATGCTCCGCACTGTGTGTTTATATATCTACATATTATTCCATCTAGCTACATTGCTCCGCACTGTGTGTGTTTATATATTTATATATTTATTCCACCTAGCTGCAATGCTCCGTACTGTGGGTGTTTATATATCTACATATTTATTCCATCTAGCTACAATGCTCCGCACTGTGTGTTTATATACTCATATATTTATTCCATCCAGCTACAATGCTCTGCACTGTGTGTCTGTGTGTATACTGTATATATATATATTTATAGTAATATGTACAAATGTATATTAGCTGCTCTTGCTTGCTTGCTTTTTTTCTTGCCTTCTGATTGTTGCGCTGAGTGTTGCTATCCCTGTGCTGTTGCAATCCTGGAATTTCCCCGTTGTGGGACTAATAAAGGCTTATCTTATCTTATCTTATCTTATCATTGTCCTGCTGCAGAACCCAAGTGTGCTTCAGCTTGAGGTCACAAACAGGTGGCCGGACATTCTCCTTCAAGATTTTTTGGTAAACAGAAGAATTCATGGTTCCATTTACCACAGCAAGTCTTCCAGGTCCTGAAGCACCAAAACAGCCCCAGACCATCACACTACCACCACCATATTTTATTGTTGGTATGAAATTCCTTTTCTGAAATGCTCTGTTACTTTTACGCCGAATGTAATGAGACACACATCTTCCAAAAAGTTCAACTTTTGTCTCATCAGTCCACAGTGTATTTTCCAAAAGTCTTGGGGATCATCAAGATGTTTTCTGGCAAAACTGAGACGAGCCTTTATGTTCTTTTTGCTCAGCAGTGGTTTTTGTCTTGGAACTCTGCCATGCAGGCCATTTTTGCCCAGTCTCTTTCTTATTTTGGAGTCATAAACACTGACCTTAACTGAGGCAAGTGAGGCCTGCAGTTCTTTGGATGTTGTTGTGGGGTCTTTTGTGACCTCTTGGATGAGTTGTCGCTGAGCTTTTGGGGTAATTTTGGTCAGCCAGCCACTCCTGGGAAGGTTCACCACTGTTCCATTTTCGCCATTTGTGGATAATGGCTCTCACTGTGGTTCACTGGGGTCCCAAAGCTTAGAAATGGCTTTATAACCTTTTCCAGACTGACAGATCTCAATTACTTTGTTTCTCATTTGTTCCTGAATTTCTTTGGATCACAGCATGATGTCTACCTTTTGAGGATCTTTTGGTCTACTTCACTTTGTCAGGCAGGTCCTATTTAAGTGATTTCTTGATTGAGAACAGGTGTGGCAGTAATCAGGCCTGGGTGTGGCTAGAGAAATTGAACTCAGCTTTGCAAAGATGTGATAAACCAGTTTTAACGGGGGGGGGGGGCAATCACTTTCTCACACAGGGCCATGTAGGTTTGGATTTTTTTTATCCTTCATAATAAACACCTTCATTTAAAAACTGCATTTTGTGTTTACTTGTGTTATTTTTGTCTAATATTTAAATTTGTTCGATGATCTGAAACATTTAAGTGTGACAAACATACAAAAAAATGAGAAATCAGGAAGGGGGCAAACACTTTTTCACACCACTGTAAGTGCCCAGATCTCCTGACCTTTGACCTTGAGCATAACCTGGATGCAGACCCACCTGATGATCACTGTGAGTGAGTTTGGTGACCAATGGGGCAAATGCCTAGGAGGTGTAGCGATTCCCGTGAAAAGTGCATAGACAGACGGACAACGGACAACACATCATCGCATTACTTCCTTTCACTGCAATTAGCTAAAAGAGAAGAAAAAAATGACTGTAGGCATGATTCTGAGTTTATTAAAGGGGACAACATGAGCTATCATTTCTTCAAAGAGAACTTCACAAATTATGTCAAGAAAATTAGTCTATATGGAGCATAAATGCAGCTATAATGTTAGCTAGCTAATGTTAGCAGGTTCACTGTATATAAACGTGAATAGGAGAAAAATCTGAGCACAGCTGTCACTGCCAGAAAAACGTCACGCATTGTTGTCAGGGCTCTTAAACTAGCACAAAAAGCAAACAAAAAAGTGACATGCAAATCTTTCACAGTTGTGGTCATGATGCATTACAACACACCATGCTGCTGTTCGGGAATTAATTGCGTCCAAAGCTGTATTAAGGTTGGCTGGGATGAAATTGGGTCATTATGTGGCTGAATTTGTGTAGTCTGAACCAGATGTAAGTCAAGTATCAGTATCAGTAAATATTAGACAAGATCTCTGAACTGGACGGTTGTCACATGCCTGTGTTCTCATCCGCCATGGAGGAAACAGGCTTTGCACTAAAGACAGACAATTATAGGAGCATACACATCTGAAGGGGAGGAGATTGTCATTATTTGGCTTTTTTAAATGGTCAATAAGCAAATATTATAATATACTGTTTATATAATAAATTATTCAGCTCTCCCCTTGTGTTTGCTCCACTATGACTACAGACCCTTGTTTACCTGAACACATACGCCCTGCCGGGCCTCACTGATGATCTCCACAAGTGTGGTGGATACAGGTATGCCATCCTTCCAGACAGTCATAACACACCAACAGTCAACACGTTTGTTACGTCAGATGTAACAAACATTAGCTTTGCATGCTGGCAAATTGAAAATTTCACATTTCATCTGGGGTCGGAGTGCTGTTTACCTGCGACTCTGTGGGCATGGATGGGGATTGCACGTACGGTTGGTCTGGGGCCTCGGCAACGAAGCGCAGAGGTAATCAGGATAGGCCTCGTTATCGATGGAGCAGAAGACTAAACGAGACTGGTAACCTGATGAGCCGAGAAATATATTTGTTTCATTTTCCATCATCATGAGGGACGGCTTCAAGTTCTAGTCTGCTGTCTGACCTGAGCCGCACTCTTTGCTGCATGTGGACCAGGATCCATAACTCCAGTAGTAGCCCTCTCTGGAGCGCCCATTAGGTAGGTAATACTCATACTCCACTCCCTGGTTGGGCTCCTGACTGATCAGCTGACAGGAAAAAAAAAACAGAGTTTAATTAGTTAAGCTGATCAATCATCAATATTCACATCTTCAGATTTATGGCCACCAAAACGTAAATCTTATTGTTATTCATACAGCCATGGCTCTACCGAAAGATCCAAAATTTATTGGTGTGCAATATCAATCTAATGCTTTTGATGTCTCTTTAATTACAATATTAACCAACTGAATGCACATAAAATAGCACATAATTACAGTACAAGTCCTAAAAGACAAAAATTTTGTTTTAACCCTGTGAGCGTTTTAGTATTATTACTGAATATCACTGCGATACAAATTTTTTACTGTTTCTTGTTCCTGGACAGTTTCTGTGCTAACCTTAACTGCTACAGTGTCTGCTAGTACATTTGCAAAGATTTCAAACAAATAACATTTCAGAGTAACACATTTGATCACATATCATGTATGCTGAGCAAATACAGATACAAGAACACTTTAAAGGGCCTATATCATGCAAAATCGACTTTTTTGAGCTTTTAAGCATGTTATAATGTTAATTCCTCACCAAAAACACCCCCAAAGTGGTATTTTGCTCCATTCACGCATCTCTGAGTATTCCTCCTCAACCCTGCTCTCTGAGCTGCTGCTCCGCCCTGTCCCTGATAATGACTGGGTCCCCACGTTCATACGTATGAACGTGGGTGAGCCGCCCACTCCAGGAAGTGCCTGTGCTGCAGGCACCGACCCCAGGCTAACGCACACACCCACTTTCTCCGCGCAGCTAACGGAGCGGTGATCGGCAAAACTCTTTCACTTTAGCATTGACGCTGTGAAGAAGTAGTTCCTCTCGCACCTAATCTGCTCAGTGACAACATCTGTTTGCTTTTTTACGTAAGACAATGTCTTCTAAGATTTCGTGGGTGGAACCCAGCGACACGCTGCAGCAGCCGGCTCAGGGGTTACGTCATGAAATGGGCTGCAGCCACAAGAAGGAGAGGCTGAGCCTCAGAGATTGAGGCATCTTACTTCCGGGTTGGAAAAGTAGCTCGTGAAAATAACTCATATTTCATAAGAAATTCATTCTCCAGTGTACCAAAGGTAATATACTATCACATACATGCATATAGTTTACTCTGAAAGGCTTAAAATAGCATGATATAGGCCCTTTAAATAGATGATGTCAAATTCTGTTATAAATACTGATATTTAGGCATAACGAAATGAATGAAAATGAAGACAGAGGGAGAGAGCGATGAACAGACTCGAAATTAGATTCATCACAGACAAGATAACAGGAACAAAAGTATCTGATTTTACCTCAACAACAAGGGGTTCAGTGGTGGGGCCTCGGCCAATGATGGTTTCAGGAGTGTTGTCCCCTTCCGCACCCCGCTGGTAGTACAGCACTGTGCCCCCTATGAGTGTCGCCCTCGAAAACTCAATCACCCAGTGGCCATTGAGGTAGTACTCTCCCCGCAGGTTCTTAATAGCTGGTTATAAAACAGATGAAAATGTAAAAGGACAACCAAATCATTTCTTATCTGTTGGGGGAAAAAATCCCAACTCACCGAGGTAGTTACGTGTGGCCACCGTCTCTCTGATGCTGATGGTCGTGGCTCCGACTGGGATGATGAACATCTGATTGTAGCCTGACATAAATATAGTGTAAGTTAGAATTAGAGCACAAAAACAGAGTGAAGCAATTTAGAAGTTTGCTAGCACAGCTTAGACAAATTATGTTTCATATGAAAATAAATCTGACCATATTAAAAATGTACATCATACCAGTGGTCAGGTCTCTTACGGTGAAGCTGTTCTTGACTCGGTAGCAGGACTGGCTGTTACCCCCACACTGCAGGCAGGGGTCCTCCTGCAGAGGAGACTCCAGCATGTTGTCACAGCCCAGACGCTGGTCAAGTGAAGAACAGAGAAATATTTTGCAATCATGAAGATGACCTACATTTTTGAGTTTATTTAAACGATTTATACTCGGACCTCAGTATGGAGCAATAAGGCTTTATGCTCCACCACATAAAGATGCAAATATGCAGTTTTTCAGAGGTCTAGTTTTTACAAAGTTTACTATCCACACAACATCATCCAACACAGCATTTGAGTCTGCTGGTAAAGTCTTGGCAATGAGTGCCCTGTGATACAAAAAACAGCGTGTAACAACATCTGGGTTGTCTCTTTCACTCTGCTAATGAAGCCTTTGGTGTGCCCGACCATGGCGGCTGCTCCATCAGTACAGGGCCCAGTTAAGAGTCTGAATGTTTCCTTTTCAAATATTTATTCATCACTGCTTTTCATCTAGTCACCCCAACCTCTAGCACAGGGGTGCCCAACCTGGGGCCCCTGGAGCATTCAGGTTTCTGTGGGAAATTTTCTAATTTCACTTCTTAATTAGTCCAAAGATTTGCAAATAATTTGTCATTGTTGTGCATGTGTTCTGTAGGCACCCTTGCACTCATGCACAACAACAGCAAATTATTTTGCAAATCTTTGGACCAATTAAGAAGTGAAAGTGGAAAATTTCCCACAGAACCCTGAACGTTCCAGGAGCCCCAGGTTGGGCACCCCTGCTCTAGCATGTCTTAACAAGGTCACTAACCTCCATAAAACACATGAAGAACTGGAAGAAGATGGTAGCTGTTATTACTGTGTTCATACTGCCACCTACTGCCATGGATGAGTTACGACAGGCACCCATGCACAACAATAGCAAATTATTTGCATTTTTTTTTTTTTGACCAATTAAGGAGTGAAATTTTCTCAAGGACCGACTGAAGTCCTAGGACCCCTGGCTGAAAAACAAGGGATTAGTGGGTTCACTACGGGTGTTGTTTGTGTTCTTATTAGCTAGTGGGTCCACTTGTTAGGGTGAGTGCGAGATGTGAAACTTTTCTGTTGATGGTAGACAATAAGTTTTTGTTTTCAGTACTTTGTACATTTCATTTCCTTTTTAAGTCTTATTTGTCATATGTCACAAGTGGGAGTTAAGAGTCATGAGATGGGGGTAAAATGAAGCAAACGTGAACAGATGTAGAAATGGTTGTGCGGTGTTAAACCAAGACAGTGTAATCTAGCATCAAATACCCAAAGGTAAGAAGGTAGCATGCACAAAACTTCAAGGCAAAGTTGATTATTCTCAACTTCTCCACTTTATTCTGGCCATGCCAACGCAACATGACATGCTAACATTTCAGCCTAGTGGCCTTTTTCAATCTTTTTTAATTGTAAAAAATACATTTAAAAAAATCACAATCGCATTCTATTTTTGAGATGCGCCTGTGGAATCGATACACATCATTACAATAAGAAAATGTTGGAAAATTATGAGGAAAAAGTTGTACTTTTTTTTTTAAATGACAAAGTTTCAAATTTGTGAAGAAAAGAAAAAAATTGAACACAAAAAGTTGCTCATTTGTAATGCAAAAAGTACAAAATTTATTTAAAAAGTCACAGATTTGCCAAGAAAAAGTTATATTGTGTATTTCTAAGAAAAATGTCACACATTTAGAAGAAGAACCTCATCAATGGGCAAGAAAATGGGAGGATTTTTTGGGAAAACGGTAAAAAAAAACCAATTTATTATAAATGTCCAGCTTATGTTCTTGTAAATTTGCTTTTTTTCTGTAAATTTATGGCTTTATTCTTAGAAATATTTTTTTACCCCATTTGTGCATTGTTTTTTTCTCATTCAGATTTGTAATTTCCTTCTCCTAAAATTTAGGACTTGCTTACCAAATGTGTGACTTTTTAAGTTAAAAATTTGAACATTTTTATTATATGTTTGTATATTTATTCTTACAAACTTGTACTTAATTTACATTTTTACATTTGCACATTTGTTCCTACCACTACCACAACCACTACCGTCCCCCTAGTTAAAAAAATAACTATTTCACATAAACACCAAAAGTCTTGATTGCTTGTCTGACTTAAGCAGACAAATGTCAGCACGCCAAACCAAGAACTACAGGTTTAAGCCTCAAACTGACACCAGACCTGATTCAGCAAGTGTTTAATAGAGTCAGTTTGACAGTTTCAGAAAAATAGAGGCAAAAAACATTATTGTGGGACAAATCTATTTTCTAAACAAAAGAAAAAATATCTATTTTTTTAAAGAAACTTTAGCTAAAAGTTGATTTGGGACGCTGCTCACAGAGAAGGAGGACACAGAGACATGAAGTTACAGGCTAAATACACGCAGTGAATCATGAAGAAATGGTTGATATGTTGCTGCCATAATTACACGGGAAGGGAACAAGAACAGAAGAAGTGTTTGACATTACCACACAGTGAAACTAATCTAGGATCCTGCTGTTCAGTTGTCCTCTCTAATTAATGAAGTGATGCTGTAAGCCGCGGATGTGTTGCCCATTCTCAAATGATGAAAGTGCTGAATAATTAAGTCATTAGACCTATTTGGTGACTCACATTAGGGTTCATACAGTTGCCCTCCATATACACAAAATGTCATATTTGAGCTATCCATCCATCCATCCATCTTCTTCCGCTTATTCCTTTTCGGGTCGCGGGGGGCTGGAGCCTATCCCAGCATCTTTGGGCGAGAGGCAGGGTACACCCTGGACAGATTGCCAGTCCATTGCAGGGCCAACACAGAGAGACAGACAACCATTCACTCTCACAGTCATACCTAAGGACAATTTAGAATCTCCAGTTTGATGCCAATTAACCTAACTTGCATGTTTTTGGCATGTGGGAGGAAACCGGAGAAATCCCGGAGTAAACCCACGCAGACACGGGGAAAACATGCAAACTTGACAAAATGATACAGAATTATATTTCATACAATTTGATAAGATCTATGTACAGTATCTCACATAAGTGAGTACACCCCTCACATTTTTGTAAATATTTTATCTTTTCATGGAACAACACTGAAGATTTAACAGGTATAACAGTGTAAATTTGTTGTCTCCTCAAAATAACTCAGCACACAGCCATTAATAACTAAACCACTGGCAACAAAAGTGAGTACACCCCTAAGTGAAAATGTCCAAATTGTGCCCAATTAGCCATTTTCCCTCCCCAGTGTCATGTGATTCGTTAGTGTTACAAGGTCTCAGGTGTGAATGAGGAGCAGGTGTGTTAAATTTGGTGTTATCGCTCTCACACTCTCTCATACTGGTCACTGGAAGTTCAACATGGCACCTCATGGCAAAGAACTCTCTGAGGATGTAAAAAAAAGAATTGTTGCTCTACATAAAGATGGCCTAGGCTATAAGAAGATTGCCAACACCCTGAAACTGAGCTGCAGCATGGTGGCCAAGACCATACAGCAGTTTAACAGGACAGGTTCCACTCAGAACAGGCCTCACCATGGTCAACCAAAGAAGTTGAGTACACATGCTCAGCCTCATATCCAGAGGCTGTCTTTTGAAAATAGACATATGAGTGCTGCCAGAATTGCTGCAAAGGTTGAAGGAGTGGAGGGTCAGCCTGTCAGTGCTCAGACCATATGCCGCACACTGCATCAAATTGGTCTGCATGGATGTCATCCCAGAAGGAAGCTCCTTTTAAAAATGATGCAAAGAAAGCCCGCAAACACTTTGCTGAAGACAAGCAGACTAAGGACATGGGCTACTGGAAGCATGTCCTGTGGTCTGATGAGATCAACATAAACTTATTTGGTTCAGATGGTGTCAAGCGTGTGTGGCGGCAACCAGGTGAGGAGTACAAAGACAAGTGTGTCTTGCCTACAGTCAAGCATGGTGGTGAGAGTGCCATGGTCTGGGGCTGCATGAGTGCTGCCGGCACTGGGGAGCTACAATTCATTGAGGGAACCATGAATGCTAACATGTACTGTGTCATACTGAAGCAGAGCATGATCCCCTCCCTTTGGAAGCTGGGCCGCAGGGCAGTATTCCAGCATGACAACGACCCCAAACACACCTAAAGAAACGGAGGGTAAAGGTGATGGCCTGGCCAAGCATGTCTCCAGACCTCTACCCTATTGAGCATCTGTGGGGCATCCTCAAACAGAAGGTAGAGGAGTGCAAGGTCTCTAACATCCACCAGCTCCGTGATGTCATGAAGGAGTGGAAGAGGATTCCAGTGGCAACCTGTGAAGCTCTAGTGAACTCCATGCCCAAGAGAGTTAAGGCAGTGCTGGAAAATAATGGTGGCCACACAAAATATTGACACTTTGGGCACAGTTTGGACATTTTCCCTTAGGGGCGTACTCACTTTTGTTGCCAGCGGTTTAGACATTAATGGCTGTGTGTTGAGTTACTTTGAGGGGACAGCAAATTTACACTGTTATACAAGCTGTACACTGACTACTTTACATTGTATCAAAGTGTCATATCTTCAGTGTTGTCCCATGAAAAGATATAATAAAATATTTACAAAAATATGAAGAGTGCACTCACTTTTGTGAGCTACTGTATATAGAAACAATTTGCCACGTGATTACTTCCCTATTGTTGCTGAGCATTTGTGTAATTTGTAACACTTGTTGACTTCTGGATGTGATATAGCGTTTTCTTGTTGAGACAGAAAATCCAGATACAGATCACACGTTGATATCGGGTATAAATAGGATAAAGAACGTCTTGTAATTCCCCTGAGGAGCAGAAGAGAAGCCAACATGAGCACGTTGAGACCAATGTTGGGAGTAACACGTTACAAAGTAACACAAAGTAGCGCGTTACTGTAACGCCACTACTTTTGCAGTAATGTGCTGTGTAACAAAATTACTGTTTAAAAATTCAGTGAAGCATTACAGTTACTGAAATCTGATCAGATGCATTATTTGCGTTACTCGTTTTATTAATATGGATAGATATTTTAGCGCAAACAGACGATCATACAACTTGCAGTTGCTAGACACCCTCCTCATCAGCTGCCAACTGGGGATGAATACACAGTTTTGGTGGCTATGAGTGGGACTGCCATCCCCAGCGCCACCAGCGGCCTCAAGCCACTGGAGGTTGTCATGCCAAAGGCAAAGGCAAGCAAATAAATAAGCAAATAAATATAAACTGACCCTGCCATAACTAATGCAGCCATCACACAGTCTTCTCCGCGGGTCCGTTTCCTGTCCTGCCCCAGTTCACATCACAACCCGGTGAAGAAATGCTGTGGTGGTGGCAACTTCTCATATCGAGCCCTGATCACCTGTTGTCCGAGCAGTGAGTAGCCCCTACAAGCTCCTACCTCTGTGGTTTTTTTGAGCAAGAAGCTCGCATTTAATGTCCGTATTAAATGCATTTAAAGTTTTCTTACGCACAGAGAAAAAGTGACAGTGATTTGCTGCAGTAAAGAACAGCTTCTTCTAAGTGGTGAACTGTCATTTATCTGTGCTTTCTATTTTATTTTATCTCATTCATTTACATGCTGTTGTGATATGCAACTATTTCATGGAAGTAAATCCTCTAAATATGCATTTTTAATGGGCTGGTCCAGGGGTGTCAAACATATGACTTGTGGGCCAAAAACGGCCCACCAGGGGGTCCAAAATTTTCTGTGAATTCACAGCTTTATTTCTAGTAAATTTCTGACTTTCTACTGATTACAATAGTTTGTGTAAATCTGAGACATTTTTTCTCTGCAAGATGAGACTTTTTTCTCATCAGTTTTCTTTTTCTTCTTTTTTCTGATGAGAACAAGAGGCCCTTGATCTTGTTGTGTATGCAAGATGATTTAAGTATGCATTTAAAAGTAACGTGAAAGTTACTTTTCCAAGTAAATAGTTACTTTAATCATGCAGTAACTCAAAAGTAACTCAGTTACTTTTGAAAAGAACTAGTAACTGTAACTAGTTACTGTTTTTTAGTAACTTGCCCAACACTGGTTGAGACTAAAGAACATCACCCATAGGTTTTTAGAGTTCATCGCAAAGACCAAAATGTCCCATTGGATTTATTATGTAATGAATCATGAACATAAATTAAACCTGTTTTTGTGCCCTTCCCCCCCCCCCCCCATTTATGTCAATGCCCCTAAATAGCCCCAGTGTGCTAAAGGTCAGAAATGTGCACTTTAAAATGAAAAATTTGGATGTATTACCTTTCCTTTTTCCCATCACATTTATAGAAAAACATGGGCTCTCTATTCACCTTGTCTCATGTGTCTTAAGAAGACTGTTCTGTCATGCGGTGACCCTCGCGGGCCACCATAAGACGCCAAAAGTCACCGGTGAGCTTTGCATAGATGTTTATTGACAAGACAAGACACAAAGCTATGAGCCGCTGTGGGCAAAAACACACACTACTAAGCACAAGGGATCGTAGGGCTAACCCCAGCCACTACGACCTTAACTATGGCATGAACAAGAACACGAACCTGACACGGACGAGGAATGTTTGACGACACTCCAGCATCAATCAGCTGTCAGCGCCTGCTAATAAAGCCGGTGGCTAACGAGCTGTGATGCCAAACAGCTGATCGATCTTGACAGCCGGAAACCCCACCGAGCGCTGTCACAATAAGAGCCCGGCGGAGCCAGAATGTAATCCACAGCTGTCAAGGCTGGCAGAGATGATACATAGCCCAAGCGCGGACAATATCGGCGCTCGGGTCATGACATGTTCAGCAGAAAAAGGACTGTATGACCATCTTTTTGGCTACGCCCTTTATGTATATTTTGATACTAGGTGGACATTAAGTGACCTCTAGTGGTCATGGAAATAATGACATGCAGAAACATTGCAGAGGGTTACAGTTGGTATGTTAAAACTAGCCTCATTTTCCTAATCTTGTCCCTTGTCATTTCCTTTTATTTAACCCAAACATTTTTAATGTGCACCTTTACCCATTACCCTAACCTTAAACACCTGAAAATATGTATTTATTGAAAAAAGAAGTTAATCATCAAACTGGAAGTGAAAGAAAACAGACACTACAGACAAAAAAATCCCTCTCACAAACCTTTACTCTGTTAAGCAGTTTTAAATGAGGAGTCCAGTGAATACAATACATATGGGTGTAATCTGAGGAGAGGAACTGATCTTTTACTTAATAACTGGAGGACTTATTGGTCTCAACCTACCCTGCAGACTCCAGCCACACAAATATCCCTCCGCCCTGGGTGGCAGGGTGTACCATCAACCACAGCACTACGGTGACGGTAGTAAAAGTTTTCTCCTCTTGGCATGCAGTTCAGCTCACAGGGGTTCTCAGCTTTAAAAAAACAGCATATGTGCATGTAGCCACAAAAATGTAAACATAATAAATTTTGTCTCCATGCAACCATTTAAATAAATTTTGCTGCTGACCTCCATAATATGGGAGCCACTTGTAGCGTTTCCCTTGAAAGTCAGTCCCGTCAAACTGGGAGCATTGCTCTTCACGGAAATCCCTGGATCCCTCAGGGCAGTCCTGTGTGGAACAATGAAGTACAAAAGAGAGGTTAAAAGATTAACAAAACAAAAATAATCACAGACTGGAAAGTTTAGCCACCAAAAGCAAAAAAAAAAAAAAAAAAAACTGCAGTTTTATGAAGGAACACTATATTCACAGATGATGCTTTCATTTATTTGAATGTTGGACTTAATTCATCTCTGTGATTATTGCTTTGAGTTTATCACAGGAATAACTCTATTATTAGGCCAAACTGGTGTGAAACAATACAGTCTCATTAGCTGAGTTTGTCTAAAGTCAATCAAACATCACCTGGATGTTACAGGAGCGAAACGACTTGTCTGGTCCCACGCAGTTGTGTCCTCCATCTGTCCTGTTTGAATTGTAAGGGAAACATTAATATGAAACTCCAAAGTATTGTCTCTGTTATGGAGACCAGATGTTAGTCACTGTCTTATCAAAACTGAATCTATTTGTTTTAAAGCTGCAGAGTAAACTGAGTGTTCTACGGATGCATGGCATGAGATGCTTGTTTCTTCTTCATGACAAAGAAGTCCAACTAACCTTCCAAATAAAAACACTGCTGAATACTAAATTTTTCACCGGTAAAACTGAAATGTTATGTACAAATTAAAACAATGATGACACCTCATTGCTGATGGCAAAACTGTTGGACTGTATGACATCATCAGCCACAGTCTGCCCTCTGTCAAGCACTACGTTTCCATGACACAGCCTTAGCCTGATTATTGGTGTTATTCAGACCAAGGATGTGTCAATAAATATCTGATCTGAGTAACAAAAGTGGATAATTCAATTATAATCCAATTTTTCAATAAACAGGCTAAGAGCATGTCATAGTGAATGAGATGAACCAGACCGTTAATAATAGAGTAGCTCATTCCAGTCTGATGAAATCACCCCAAGAGTGCTCGGATCTCCTGACTGTTGACCTTGACCTTGACTTTAAGGACAGCCTAGCTGCAGACCCACTTGAGGATCATTGTGCATGAGTTTGCTGAACATTGGGGGCAATTGCCTAGGATGAATAACGAGTTTCATGAAATCATAAATGCCAAAATCTCCTGACCTTTGACAATGACCTTGACCTTAAGCTCAACCTGGATGCAGACCCACCTGAGGAGTAAATGCCTATGAGGAGTAGCAATTCCTGTGAAATGTGCACGGAGGGACGGACAAATAGACAGACAGATGGACAGATGACGGACACCAGGTCATCCCATTAGCTCTTTTCAGCTTCACAGCTAAACAAATTAAACATATTTGGTGTGACTATGCCCATATTATACCTACATAATAAAGTCTGCAAATGCTTTCAAGAGATAAATGAAAAGTTCAGACATTAAATTCATTTTTTTTCCTTATCCAGAGAGAAGACAATGCTACCTTTAAAGAAGCCATTAGAGCCTGTCCTCCAACAGAAAACAACAATATATACCATTTTACCAGGAGAAAAGCAATCTCTAGTGGTTGAGAAAATAACTACATGCAGTTAGATGGCAGAAGGTGAGGGGTATGGTATTGAAAGTGGACTCACAGCTCCCCTTAATCCTAAACTTTTACCTAACTTTAACCCCAAAGTCTCAGTAACAAACCCTAACTATCACTGCAATCTTAAGAACATTAAAAGTGCATTTAATAAGTAAAAAAAAAAAAGCAAATCTTCAACCTGGAAATGATGCTCACATGGAGAAGTGAAAGTGAAAAGGAACTGGAGTGAAGGGGGAAGCAGGATTTGCCTTGGTATGAGATCACTCTTTCTAGTCTCTTCAACCATCCCCTGCCCACTTCCATAACAGATCTGAGTGCTATTAAAACTGTGAAACACAATGAAATCCTAAGAAGAATCCCTGATAAATAAAAGATTTTCAGCCTAATCTTAAAAGCGGAGTGTCCGTCTCTTGGCTGGTGGCTAGTTCCACAGCAGAGGGGCCTTTCTTGCCTTTAATGCCCACTTCTTTCAATCTTGGCTCTGCCCTATTGCAGCATCTTTTAAAGGATTTTAAGGTCAGATATGTAAAGTCTCTTAAGAAAGGTGTGCAATCCCTGAGACGCAACATCATTTCAGCACCCATGATCCAAACATAAACCTACAATTACATCTTTCCTAACTCGAGTTTCATCAAAATACCTCACTGTGGTACAGAAACAGTTTACACAGTTTAAACACAGGGTGCGAGGCTCAGTAAATGCAATGTGCAAGTCCGGCACAGACCGCCTGTGAATGCAGCAATAACAGATTTCAGCTCTGACATTAAACAGCATTCCTCTTTAAGCTGTACCTGTTTTCTAAAAAAAACAACCTCAGCACGGCAGAAGCTTCAAGATCAACACTGCTGAAGCCGAGCTTTGCGCAGACATCCGCGCACATGCCGGTAAATTGTGACACAGCAGGTCGTTTCGCAGCCCCGAGCTTCCAGTAGCGCTGCTAACTCATGATTAAGTCACCTCCAAAAAGTACCTGCCCTAAAGCCTACAAACAAGACACGCTCCTGCCTCCTGCCTGCATGCCTGACACGAAATTAAAAACATGTCGAAACAGTCACAACAGCGTCTCGCTTAAGAACAGAAAATAACACATTTGCGGCATCAGACATTACTTTCTGTTTTAAAATGATACATAACAGAACTGTGGACAAGTGGCAGTTACCTACAGTATGTAAAATTATTGATTACACAACATTTAAATTGATTATAGTTCATAACCTCATGGCAGCATGAATGTCTGGTGAAATTAGAGTTCCTGTAAAACTGAGAATGATTCAACCTGTCAAATCACAATGTTTAAAGGAGTGATTCAGACAGAATTGGCAGACAAGACACGACAGAGTTCATCCAACAAGGTAGAACTGGGCAGGACTCTTCATTGTGAGCTAAAACGGGAAAACGGCCTCCCTGACAGTGTCTGACTCACTGACTGACTGCATGGACCTGCCAAAAAACAGCACTCACAGATATCAGTCAAAAGCATTAAAACATTTGCCATCAAGCTTCCCTTCACGTGTATTTTGTTCTGCTCAGATTATTATCATTTCCTTAATGGAAAACCACACTTCCTGTTACTGTTTCTTGCAGCATTTAAGTGGAATAAAGCCACAATGTGGATATGTTAGGAAAAAAAAAAACACTCCTAATGTCTAGTGGGCATATTGCTTCTGTAAGTAGAGGTTTGGTGTATTACTTTGGTTTCATGTTAAGTATTATATCTACTGAAGTATTAAACCAGATAACCAATAATGGAACAGCTCATTACAGCCCGAAGCTAACATCTCAAAGAGCGGCGAATGCTAACAAATGTTACAGTTTTTAGATTGACCTACTTTTCTGATGAATTTTCTCAAACATTACAGTTCGCTTCTGTCATTACTGACATTTAGCAACATTTAGAGATAATTAGCAGCATTTGTGTGAATGTTTGCGAGAGACAGCTGACGAAAATTAGCAACAGTATTTGCTACGATTAGCAACTATTTTGCCACTGTTTGTGAACATTTGGGACCTTTTTCTAACTCCAGGTAAAATACCAGGCGAACATCTGGCAAATCTTGGACCCAACCCTATAAAACAGGTGAGCAAACTCTCTCCTAGTATTCAGATTTCAAGGTTTCTTAAAGGTTGTCAAACAGTTGCTAGTGTTCACTACTTGGTGAGCCAAAAAGAACTTCAGTGACACATGTTACAACTGTTTGCAAACGCTTACAACTATTTTGCAAATGTTTGCAACTGTTCAATGAAAAATTAATTTGCGACCTTAAAAACTGTCTGAGAACTGTTTTGCAACCTTTCACGAATCCTGAAAAAACAAAAATCATCAGCATTCTTCGTCCCATGAGATACTAGCTTTATGAACACACTCCGAGGTCTACGACTTGGCTTCTCTCTTTATGTATATATACATGTTCAGAGGTTAAGTCTTCTGAAAGCTGAAATAAAGCATACTTATATCTTGTAACCTTTGATATTGAGGCACATGAAGATCACTGTGTGTAAGCCTTGTGACCATCTGGGCAACTGATTACAAGGGGTAGCAACTTTTGCATATTGTGGATGGACGGCTGTAGCGCATCATTTCATTTCACCTTTCCCGGAATAAAAATTTCAATTTTGCTTTTTACTTTAAACACATATCTCACAGCGCACTGAATGCTGAGGAACGTTCACAGGCGTTGCAATTGCTGGAGTTTCATCAGGGTTCGTAAAGGGTTGCACAACCGACTGCCAACAGTTTTCATCAGTTTTTCATTTCAAAAAGATACAAAACAGCCACATTCAAATAGCCAGTCATTAAAACAATTTGAACTAAACTGTGAGAACTGAGTATGGAAGACCTAAACTAGCAACTGAACTGAATGGATAAACAATAAAATAATAAAACACAGTTACTGGTTATGTTATAAAACATGACACAAACAATTTTTTTCTGTTTTAATCCATTTCCACAGTTTCACCTTTTCAAAAACAATCCTATTCTTTTTGTGTATCATTTGTTTGTTTTGAAGTTTTTGTATTTAATTTAATTTTCATTGTGTAAATGATGCATCCATTTTTTTAGGTGTGCTACAGGTTTGATTTTTCACTTTTTCATTGATCCATCCCTTACCAACATGAATGCCTTAAACCATCACTAAATAATAAAAAACATTGATGCATGTTACAATATATCAGTTCATTTTCAATTATCGACCTGATTCTTAATATTATTCTAGGGCTAGGAAGTTGCATTCGATGGTCCTGAATTGTTTATTCATTTGGTCTCTTTCAAATATGGAGGAATTACCTATGTGTAAGAGCAAAGAAAGCATGTACTTAATAAAAACTTATTTGACATGTGATTTTATTCTTGACAGAGGGTTTTTTCTCAATAATTTAAGACAGTTTTTGTGTACATTTATTATTTTTTCCGCATCCATCTGTGGATTTTTCATTAAATTTATGTCTATTTTAAAATGGATTCACTATGTTTTTCCTAACAAATCTCAAAAGCTTGTGGTAAAATTGGGACTTTTTCACAGCCTTAAACTTTTCATAGTCTTAAACTTAATCCGCAGAGCCAGAATAGAACAGTGATTTCAACTTTGATTCTCAAAAAGATAAAATAGAATAAAATAAATTTATATAAAATAAAGTAAATTCATAAATTAATTAAAATGACAGTCCTTTCTGTTATAATATTATATAAGTTTTTATGTCTAAAACTCCCCCACCCTAGTGAAAACCTCCCCTTTTTTAAAACCTAAATATTGGCAGGTATGCAGTCCCTACTACACTGAGTAACTTCAGAAAGACCGAAAAATATTCAGCATTTTACCTAATGATAATAAAAGCCAAGGCTAACTAACTAACCTACACTTACATAGTGCTTTTCTAGTCACAAAGACCACTCAAAGCGCTTTCACTAATACTAACCCTCTATTCTAAGGGCCTATAGGAAACAGATATCTAGGGACAATTTAGAACAATCAATTAACCTAACATGGATGTCTTTGGATTGTGGGAGGAAACCGGAGCCCCCGGAGTAAACCCACGCAGCACAGGGAGAACATGCAAACTCCACACAGAAAGGTTCCAACCCCTGCCAACCTGGGGATTCGAACCAGGAACCTTCTAGCTGTAAGGCAACAGTGCTAACCACTGCACCACCGTGCTGCCCAGGCTGTCATTATAATGTGAATTATAAGGTAGTTCACCTCCTGTTATGGCCTGTCTCCTGTCCAATAAGGAAGGGGCATGTAATCTGACGCTGCATTCACTTACACTCAGAAATTTGACTATTGGAACTTTTCATAAATCTATCTATAAATGCACGAAATCTCTGTATGTGTGTCTGTCTGTCTGTTCCACGCATATCTCTTGAATCGTTCCTCAGACTGACCTGAGATTTTATACGTGTTTTGCTGAGGTTACGAGGGTGTGCATCCCCGAGAATGGAGTCGCTCAGTCAAAATATGTAATTTTTATCAATGAAAGTTTAGCCACTGTTCTGTCTCATGCCCAGGCTTCTAGAAATGTGGGCGGGGTTTCGGATTGATCCCATACTGATTGGATAATACGCGGCAGTATGGTATCAGTAACCACAGCGCTCCATGAGCAAAACAAGGACGCGAAAAGCGACAAATTTGACTAGAAAAAGATAACACTTAAGATTTAATGCTTAAAAAAATTATACCATAAAGTTGCTGTGATTGCATAGGTCTAATAGACAATTCGGCATGGAGAACACGAGGTGCATGGAAGCATGTGGGGGGGGGTTGCTGGTGGGGACCCATGGTGCTGAAAAGGACATCACTGGCACACTGGTAAAGCAGCAGCCGAGACTCCTGTTAACCGGGCAGGCTGGGCTTGGCTCCCTGTAAAAGACTGCGATCCACCAGTTCAGCTGCTGCTTCTCCAACACCAGTGTCCGACTGGGCGCTCCACGAGCATTTGCGGGGAGGCACGCCCAGCCTGCCTGATCAGTGGTAGACGGTAGTCCCGACTGCTGCTTCGTTGTGGAGCGGAATGACCAGATCAACTACATATCATATGTGGACACATATGCAACAACAAGACAACAAGACACAAAAATGCCCAAATAACGAAATAAATCATTTTTATTTAAATATTTACAGACAAATGGGTAACACTGATGCAAAAGTTGCAGCTAAACGGGTCATTCTGCTGTGTATAAAAAACATGCAAGTTACGTTAATTGGAGAGTCTAAAGTGGCCCTAGGTATGAATGTGTATGTGAATAGTGAAGGGACTGGCGCCGTACCGCGGCTGCCTCATCCATCCATGTGGATGCCCTGAATTTCCCTCTGGGGATCAATAAAGTATACAAAACACAAATGCAAAAAAAAAAATAATGTTTGGTGTTTCGTACTTATGTTGCTAAAATATAAAAGGATGCTCTACAGTGGGTCTCAAATATCTGTAAACGTGTCCTGTTATAGTACTGCATGAGTTTATTGACGATAGACTATAAACTACACATATAAACTAAATTATAATAGTGACTGGACAACTCCCATTTCCCAAAGTGCAAGATACACTATTATGAATATAACTCATAAAAGATCACACAAATAAGCAATCTGACAAAAAAATAAACAAGCGGTTCTTAAACAGTGACTAATATTGAATGTCCCATTCATTTTCAGTTATTCTGTAATTAATATTCACACAATCAAATAAATCTCAGTTCAGTCCCTTTCATATTTGTCAAAGTCTAACATGTGTGATGGCCTACATATAAGCTACACCTCTGTATTCCACTTTCAAACACAGCCTACATTTGGGCCTGTAAAGCCTGATTGGGCTACTTGTTTCCGACAGGAATACTTGCTTTCTACGGGCATGTACTATCCATCCATCCATCCATCCATCTTCTTCCGCTTAATCATTTTCAGGTCGCAGGGGGGCTGGAGCCTATCCCAGCATCTTTGGGCGAGAGGCAGGGTACACCCTGGGCAGATCGCCAGTCCATCGCAGGACCAACACAGAGAGACAGACAACCATTCACTCTCACAGTCATACCTAAGGACAATTTAGAATCCCCAGTTTGATGCCAATTAACCTAACTTGCATGTTTTTGGCATGTGGGAGGAAACTGGAGAAATCCATGAGTAACCCCACGCAGACACGGGGAGAACATGCAAACTCCACACAGATCACTGTTGGTCGGGCAAGAGCAAAATTATCTTTTGACCCTGATCGAATTTTGCCACGAGTTACACATGTTTGTCACTTTAAAAGACTAGTACATACCTGTGCATGCCCGTAGAAAGCAAGTGTAAGCAAGCATTTCTGCACGCCCATAAAAAGTTACTGTTACCATGGCAACAGTAACCATGGTGAAACCTGCCTTTGATCTTTGATGTCACCACTCGTTCAATGATGACTGCCTTTGATCTTTGAAGATGTCATAGCGAGTCCTATGATCGTGAGTGATGCCTGCCTTTGAAATCCCAGAGTAAACCAACGCAGACACGGGGAGAACATGCAAATTCCACACAGACCACTGTTGGTCAGGGGCTGGGATCGAACCCAGGATCCTCCGGCCAAGGGCGAGTTGCTGTGCTGCCGCAGTGCTAACCACTCCGCCACCGCGCTGCCAGGCATGTACTAGTATAAGATAGTTAATGAAACAAAGTTTGAACTAAACTATTTCTTCCTGATTTCACTAATATTTCAGGGCCAGACGTAAAGTTCTGGGGGTCTGGATGTGGCCCGCGGGTCGCCACTTGACTTTCACTAGCTTACAGCCTCTATGATTGCTTAGTTATAACAGTTATGATAGTATCCAAAGTTAAAATAATTAGTAAGAGTGTGTGTGTAACTGTGAAAAGAAAATTGTGCGTAGGTTAGTATTCACTGAATTAAAATACTGAATAAATGAACTAAACTATAAATGCTCAGCTTTAAAATGTTTGGAACATTTTAGTATTTATACAAGCATGCTGATTCTACCATTGACATGCAGTCAGGGGAGGCAGGTGAGGCTCATGAAAAAATAAAAAAACAAAGAATTATAAATATATTATTTGTCCACTAATTTGTCTTGTATGTCTAAATGTAATTTCTGAGCGATTCCAGTCATTTCAACAATATTTATATGTTTAAAATCGCTGAATCTGTGCATTTCCTGTTCAAATACAAGCGAGAGAGGCCAGGTGAAGCAGCAACAAACACAGCCTCAAAGGGATTGCGCAATCCTTCACAGCCCGGTTAGAGCTCGTACAAGATGCACGTTCCTGGTGACAGCTCTGTGTACAGTACATCAAAGATGTAATGTTTGTAGTGTGGCGGTTCGTTTTAACCCCACAACAGACTAAGGACACTCAGCCCTCTTTTCTCTGTTTTTCTGCTGCATTACTGAGAAGCAATGTGCCATTCATGTATTTGTGATGCAAACATGCATGTGTTGTGATGTAATGCGCCATTCGGTATAGTGTGCATATGGCTTGTCCTTACTGTGCTTTTTCTGAGCATCTTAGATGTGCTTTGGTGTATTAATGTCTACAGGTAGACGAGTTTCTTCTGTCTCACCTATGTGATGTTAATCGATGCCTTTCATCCTTTGTACTCATGCGTCCTGTCCTTACTGTGACCTAGAGACTCAGATCAATATGTAGATGTGCTTGTTAGCCTCTTTGTCTTGCACTTAGAGCGAGGTCTAGCTAATCTGCCCATTGTGATGTATGGCTTACAAATGCAAATACCTCCTGCCTGTTCTGTTGTCCCTTTGATCATTCTAGACTGTGGGGTATGTCTTTTTGATGTATTGTTATGATCAAGTATTTAAGGTGCAACTCTGTAACGCAATCTCCCTCTCTCAATCTGACTTCAACCCTGCTGCAGGACACAGATTTTGTGTCCCCTCTTCACTGAGAGCCTGAGGAATTCGGCTTCAGCCTGCTCACGCTATGGCTGGAGCCGAGTTCCCGTGACGGCGGTATGATTAATAAAACCTGCTTAAAACCACAGCACTGCTGCATATTTTTTCATGCCGCTTCACTGGTGACCCCTCGAACACGCACACGTTTTGTGCGAAAGCAACCTTCCGAGCTGGACAGCCACACAGCTGCGTTGGTGGCCCCTTGAAGACGCACACGCTTTGTGCAACGCAGCCTTCTGTTTTGGATGGCCACGCTGGCGAAGCGACGCTGAAAAAAACGAGCGGCCAGCGAACGCAACACCCGGGCATGAATGCTCCGTCGCAGCGGCCTACTGGTTCCCCCTCCCTGCGGCTTCAGGGAGACTTCGACGCGGAGCCAACACAGGCGAGCCGTTCTCCGGACATCACCCACGACCGGGTAAACTGCAGAAAACGTCATGGCGCGACCCTCGCCTGAGATCTGCACAACCACGCTGGACCGGCCGCTCTCACAGAGAGCGCACGCACCTCGTCCTCTCCCCAGACGGCAACCTCCAGGGCCGACGGGGAGCGCAGCGCGTGGAACTGAACGCACCATGGCCGCACGAGCGACAACGATCGTCTCCTCCCTCTCACCGCTCCAAAGCAGCTGCACGAGCCCGGGGCACAAAGATCGTCTATTGCCTCGCACCGCTCCAACGCGCCACCACGAGCCCGAGGGACGGAGATCGTCTACTTCCTCACACCGCTCCAACGCAGCTGCATGAGCCTGAGGAACAAAAGATCGTCTATTCCCTCCCGCCGCTCCAACGCCTCTGCACGGGCCTGAGGGACTAAAGATCGTCTATTTCCTCTCACCGCTCCAACGCACCATGGCCAATCTACAGCCACAGCTCAACCTGGATTTTACCGGCGCCGTCTGCGCCGTTCTCCACCAAGTTTCTGCACCCTGACTCACCACTCCAGCGGCCCACCCACGCACTGAACCCCCGCGCACGCATCGGGGAGTTACAAGGACGGCGCATCACGCATGGGACAAGTAATGGCTCCACAGACTGCCTTCCTCCTTCGCCGCTGCCTTTCAGGGCTGCTCGCTCACCTGAGGCACGCATGCAGCATACTGGAAGGATTTGTTAACAGTCTCAGCCACGCCACAGACCGCCATCGTCCTCCGCCGCTGCCCACAGAACCTTCAGGGCTGCTCGTTCACCTGAAGCAAGCACGCAGCTCGCCACTGGATTTTTTAATGGTCTTAGCCACGGCACAACGGGATTTCAGCCGTCAGCTGTTCCCGGGAGCTTTGGGGTTGCTTCAGCACCCAAAGCCAACAGTCCCTATGCTTTGTTTACTTTTTTCTTACAGCCGCCCCTGCTTTTCTTCATGGCCACAAGAGGAGTCAGAGACTAATTTTTCTTCTTGTGATCTCCGCACGTGCAACGGGACAAACCCTTGACGTCACGGAGCAGCAAGCAATTTTTGCACGGCTCAGGACGATTTCACAGCTCCTGCCGGCACTTACTACCCCTCCCCTCCCTCCCCCTCCGCCTGCAGCGAGCTTCTCCCACAGCTCGCTCACACAGATGGATTATCGAGGTCGCGACCCCCTGCAGCGTCCTCTGGGGGGGAGCATGTGTGGCGGTTCGTTTTAACCCCACAACAGACTAAGGACACTCAGCCCTCTTTTCTCTGTTTTTCTGCTGCATTACTGAGAAGCAATGTGCCATTCATGTATTTGTGATGCAAACATGCATGTGTTGTGATGTAATGCGCCATTCGGTATAGTGTGCATATGGCTTGTCCTTACTGTGCTTTTTCTGAGCATCTTAGATGTGCTTTGGTGTATTAATGTCTACAGGTAGACGAGTTTCTTCTGTCTCGCCTATGTGATGTTAATCGATGCCTTTCATCCTTTGTACTCATGCGTCCTGTCCTTACTGTGACCTAGAGACTCAGATCAATATGTAGATGTGCTTGTTAGCCTCTTTGTCTTGCACTTAGAGCGAGGTCTAGCTAATCTGCCCATTGTGATGTATGGCTTACAAATGCAAATACCTCCTGCCTGTTCTGTTGTCCCTTTGATCATTCTAGACTGTGGGGTATGTCTTTTTGATGTATTGTTATGATCAAGTATTTAAGGTGCAACTCTGTAACGCAATCTCTCTCTCTTACTCTCTCACTCTGATCCTGCAACAGGTGGACACACTGTGTCCGCCTCTCTTTCTCTGAGAGCTTAGGGATCCCGCTCCGGGCTGCTCCACTATGCACCGGAGAGGGGATCCCGTGAAGGCGACATGATTAATAAAATCTGCTTAAAACCACAGCACTGCTGCTTATTTTTTCATGCCGCTTCAGTAGGAGCTTTTATTGTGTGTCCTCCTTTTCCATAGTCTATGTAATGTACTTAACGTGTGTGTATAAAATATTTAGTCTTCTTAATCTGACATAAAATTTTAGTTAAAAATCACAGTCAGAGGCTGTGCAGTACCATTGCTCAAATGGGGGGGGGGGTGCTTGAGCACCATAGGGGTTTGTTTTGTACTTGCTGCTCTTCTTTTATGCTGAGGCTAAACGTCAAATTAGCTAAAGATAAAATCAGAAAATCAAGTGTACCAAGGACTACATTTGAGCTTCTATTTTATACAGACTGAAAATGGAAGATTTTATAGCTAAGCTTAAAAAATTCTCAAAATTGGCCTTACAATCAAAACTGGCAGTAATCTCAACTGAGACAGAGAAACTTAAAACTAAAAGAAGGCAAGGAGGTCTTTTACAACAAAGTCATTGAGATTTTTGTCCAGAGAGATAGGTGGATGGATTTCATTTATAAGTAAAGGTAACACCATGCATACTTGTTCTATATACTTGAATCTGTATTGAATTGTGGAGCTACAGGGTGCACAGCAAATACGCTCTCTGAGCCACTATTATTTCAGTTATTCTTTGGTCTGAAACCAGTAGTCTATAATCAATTTTGGGCCCCAAGATTTGTCTGTAAAATAAGTTACTACATTTTATTTGTGTAGCCAAGGGTCTTTGCACTTTGTTTATATTCAGGAGAGCTGACTGAAATGAAAACATGGAGGCATGGAGTCAGCAGAACTTTAACTGCCTTTCTGCAAAACAAAAGCAACTGGAGTATACTACTACAGGTAGAAGGGAAGAAGCAGAATTTTCTGCTTCTTCCCTTCCCAATAAAAGCTCTAGACTGTCATGATGCGGTGCTCGGGGGGAGCACAGGGCGCACACTTCAGGATTTTCTAATTATGGTTTGTATTTTTGCATCTCTGTTCATTTTATATTTAGTATGGTTCAGGGTAGTTTGTTATCTGGGTTTGTCCTTTTGTTTCTGTTCTTAGTTTCCTGTTATTTTGTCTTAGTTTAGTTTGCACGTATTTCTGTATTATTTTGTATTTATTTTTTCCTGTTTATATTTGTCCTTATCCTCAGTTCTCCCTTTGTAACCTCCACATTCATTACTATTGTTTTATGAGTACTCACTGTGTTTAGTATTCCTTCCTGGTTTCTGTCTTGGCGGTTTTCTAGTGACGTTACGCTCGACACCAGCCACTCAACACTGACTCGAGCAACATAACGCGGACGTGTCATGAGCAGAGTGTCGAGCACTGTGTCAACATGCCCACAGTCACATGACCGTAGAAAGCGAGGCCTTGTTATGTCGGTCTCATCATGTGACTTGAGGGCTTGCGGGAAATTTGAGAGGGAATTAGTTTTTTTGTTTGCTTTGTATTGTTTGTTCCTGCCATCCAGTTTTGAATAGACCTCGGATGGCCAAATGTTCAAAAAAAAAAAAGTATTGAGATTTTTTTCAGGTTTTTCAACTCTGATGCAGTTCTGACAGTCGGTCACCAGATGGCAGTCTTTATTAGATGTTTCATAACACTGTCACTCATGAAGCAATTGTCTCAAAGTTGCTCACTGTTTCATGAGGCCTCGGTTTTAATATTACTATTATTTTCTCATTGTGGCTTTTGGTTATAGTCAGTTACCTTTTTGTTTTCCTGTGCTTTACTTTCGCAGTCATCTGTTGCTTTGTTTCTCTTGGTGTGACAGCTGTCAGTGTTACTTCCAGGTGTCAACTATGCTGCACGGGCTGTCACACCTATCAGCTGTTGACCTGATTATTCCTCACTCGTCTCCCACACCTGGTCAGTACTGGTAATCAGTCTTGCTCGTCTATTTAAGAACTACTGTTCTTCACTTCCGCCCTCCAAAGAGAGCAGACGCTTTTCTTCCCCGCTCCGGCTCCCTATCTCTCTCTCCCTCCTAACTGACTGGATCCCAGCTTGCTATCGTCTGTGTCTGCGTGTCTCTACTGCTGATTTATCTAACGAAATTATGGATTTAATAAGCTGGGCTTTGAACGCAATTGACACTGTTTTTTCAACGAGGAAATCAGGCCTGGGGGAGCCTATATGTCCTGCAGGGACTGCTGCTGCGGGTTATTTAAAGGACACAAGCAATTGGAAACTCTTGTGCCTGTGTGATCTTTCTATTGAAGACATTGAAGATTTATATCTTTTCGGAGCAATGGTCATCGGAATTCTACTGATTGGCTTTGGGATTGTTCTGGTGCATCGCAAATTGAAGAAGATGGACAGAGCTTATCAAAAAGCGGACCCAGCAAAGCTCACTCATCAAATTGACCAACTGGGCAGGACTCTGACAGCGGCCAATGGAGAACTATACAGGAAAATGGATTACATCACGATCACGCTGAGAGCTGTTCACGAATCGATTTCAATGCCTGGCCATGATGGAATTGGAGCACTGAATCCGTAAGAGAATAGAAAGTTTTTTCTCTGAAGTCAGTGCTATTCGACCTGTTTTTTTCGGCACCCTCAGCACTCAGTCCTCCTGATAATCAACAGTATAATTGTTTTCATAACATTGGCGGGCAGCATCTGACTCTCAAGGACAGCTGTCTGGCTCAACTATTCCATCTGCCGTGCTCAAGGACACGTGCCTTTGCTTCAGACTCTAGTCATAACATCTGCTGAGAAAGAGACTATTGTTGTCCACCTAACTGATTTGCCACTGATTGCATCCAACTCACACATACTGATCCATTTATACTGACTGATGAAGACATTCACTCACTGCTCTCTTTGTGTCATTGTGTGGATTCTATTGTCTGCTAATTGTGCATTGAGAGTTTTTTTCTTGTAATCATAATATCGGTCATATATGAACTTTATTCTGATCAACAATGCTTTTTTCTCTCTCCTATTGTGTCCACCCTCCCCCTCCCCCCACTGCCTACTATTCCCTTCCTGCTGACAGGCGCCTCCACGGCTCGCCGCGTCATTGAGAATGTCATTTATGACGTTTTCAGTGTCAAGTCAAATTCCTCGTATATTTACCTGTTATTTACTTGTAAATGTGCTTGGCAATAAACTTATTCTGATTCTGATTCTGATTCTGATACTGTTCAGTTGATTCGCTGCTGCGTCATTTAACCTTTCCCTAGTCTCGAGATGGAGTCCCCATCCCTGTGCTCTGTTGTAATCGTATGTCCAGCCTCCACTGGGAATTCGTAGCATCTGCTTGATCGTAAGTCCAGCCTTCGCTGGGAGTTCGTAGTATCCAGTCTTAGTCTTAGTTTTGTGTTTTTCTGTATTTTTGTGCTCGTGTGTTGGTTATTATTAAATTGTGCAAACTCAGACTGCACTTGGTGTCTTCTGTCCACCCCTGCCGGTCCACTTTATGACATAGACATGCACTGCAGAACTGAACTTAAATTCACTGCACATTCTATCAAGAGGCAATTCAGTAAAATGCCTTAGTTGTTTTGTTAATAAATAATTTATATAATTGAATTTTATAATGTACAATTAGCAGATCATAAAACATGCAAACTTTCAAATGAAATGAAATTCAAGCTTATGCTGTTGTGTTCGTATAGTTGTAAATCTGACTTTTTGTTTGTGGGTGACCTCACTGCACATCACTGGATTCTACATGGAACACAGTATTTTTACATTAATGGAGCAATGCTTTAATTTAAGTAATATATCGGAGTTCTTTGTCCCCTGACAAGGGAAACCAAATAGAATGCAGCACCTCACACCTCATTAACACAGGTCACTCAGATGATGTGTTAACAGTCCAACTGGATTCCTCCTATATGAACTCTCATTACACAGAAACTTGGCAACGGTAGAAAGTATGACATACTGTTACAGATGCAGCTTTATAAACGGACTCACATTTAAGATAATCCAAATTTATCTCAGTGGCAGCAAGGAAAAATTAAGAAATGATGTCAGTTTTTTTAATCCCCCACTGAAGTGTTCACTTTCCATCTGATCCACTTCACCAGCCCACACCCTTCATAGAGCATCTGTTGTTATGTCAAAGAGCCACTCCCTGTGTGCAAGTGTGTTCTGGACAAAAGACAAACCCACTTTCTCATGACTAAAAAGTGTCAAGACTCACTCTGTCCCCACAAACACTTGGCTTTAGTCAAACTAGACAAGAACATGCAGGAACTGGAGGAAAGGATGTGATTAGGAGTCCATGTGCTGCCTGTGTGAAACTGTGCATGAACTTGTCTTCTTGAATAAAATTTTTAAAAACGGGGCATGTGGCATACGTGCCTGTGAGTGATACATCGTCTCGTTCTCATGGTAACGCCACTGCCACAGCTGCGACTGCATTCTCCATATGGGCCCCATGCGTCCCAGTGATCCACACTGGGTCTCTGGATTTAAAACAAAAACACAGTAAATCCATTTTTATATGGAATATACAGGCAATTTTCTGATTATCAATTATCAAATACAATGCAGGTAAAACAATTTATTGAACTGGACAAGAGACAATTCTTTATCAGCAAATGCGACAATAGGGTCATCATGTTTAAACCAGGAGTGCTCATTACACCTGCCCGAACTTTTAACCAGTGCGCTCACAAGTGATCCCTAGGACCCAAACATTACGCATCACACAGCTCCAAGCCCTCCATTTTAGGCAGTTTTGTTTCTGCTCTTGAATCTTAAAACTCTTAAAAACGGTCTGTGCAGGTTTGGAAGGAAATTAGCAACAAAAATCAAGATGACATGGAAAATAATGTGACAAAATCAACATTACTTTAAACTTTATTAAATAAGAATTTTAGACAAGTTCCTCACCAGTTCAGACATCCAGTGTACTTATTCATGCATCACGTGTTTAACATTAGTAAAACTCTACTATGTTGACTTTAAAATGGGATGGTGTCTTTAATTTGGATTGACAGATATCTGCACTCTCTTCTACACACAGAAGAACAATGGTTATGAAATGGTTCTTCACAGAGCTCTGAGCTTCTTCAGAGAACCATCACTTACTGAAGAACCTCTACATTTAGAGCAGTGGTCCCCATCCACCGGGTCATTGACCACTTGTTACCGGAACACAGAGAGCCGCAGAGAGAAAAAAAAAAAAGTTCTCTTCCTGTGTACTAAGTCTGCCGTGGCCCATCTGCAGGGGTGTTGGTCTCGTGGGTCACTCTAGTTTGGGTGGGTGGGGGCTTTATGCCACTGCCTACAGCTGTGGTGTGGGCCCCGGCCTGTCCTGGTTGGGGTGGCCTCTGTGGTACGCCCTGTTTTTATCGGCTGTGTGATCTCCCAATGTGGGGGCTCCACAGGATGGTTGTTCCTTCGCATGGGGCCTCGGTGCCAAGCAATGTGTCTTCTATTTTGTGTGTGTGTGTGTGTGTGTGTGTGTGTGTGTGTGTGTGTGTGTGTGTGTGTGTGTGTGTGTGTTTATGGGAGGGTTGAAAGGGGTGGGGATGTATAATGTACATACACTGTATGTAACTAAATTTGTCTACAGTTTTTATATATGTAAAGCACTTTGCACAGCATCTAATCTTTGAAAGGTGCTATACAAATAAAGTTTGATTGATTGATTGATTGATTGATTGATTGATTGACTGATTGATTGATAAGCCTCCCATGTGCTTTATTTTGAAAAATTAAGGCTATTGTCTCTGCTCCCATGCCACATGTCTGTCTGTGCACACCTAGTGGTGATGTTTTCCTTCCACCGGCTGCTGTGTGACCACCTATTTTGGCTTTCAAGAGAGTTTGAGCGTTGCTTCCCAACCTGCGACCCCTCCACGAACGCACCACACGAGTCAACCCTGCAAAAGCATGAGGACCAGACGCCCGGGACCACAAGTGACGGCAGACCTGAACTCGTACCTGGACCAAAAGCAGGGCAGAGCATCCTGAAACAACCACGGGCCACTGGATGCCCCACTCACTCACTCACATTCACTAAAGCTGAGTTTTTGAATCACCCTCCCCCTACCCTCCTGTGATGTCCGATCCATGAGGCCAAAAAGGATGTGGAACACTGATTTAGAGGATTTTCCCCCCATACCTTTACACGGTTCTTCAAAGAACTGGGTTGTTAATTTCTACTGATGTTTTATAGAGGCAGAATGCTGGACATTTCTGAAAA